>NW_017550915.1:659192-778296 GCF_001854935.1 Bemisia tabaci | reverse complement strand
CCCGCCTCATCAACCAGATTTATTCGGCTATATTTCATTTCCTACGTGCACCGCGGTGCTGCCGATTGGACTATACTCTGCAATTGGCGACTTTTATTTCGGACTCATTCTAAAAACAACGTATCTGTCATTTGTTTCCCCATGCAGATATGTTCGTTTCTGAATAAGCCTGAAGTTGCAGTTCTGTGTTGCAAAGTGTGATCATTAGTGGCATAGCGTGCTGTTGATATCGATTGATCTGCCATTTGAACCTATGGAAAAGGGTCAGTGAACAAAGTATATGTTAATAATAGAGAATTTGCAGGTGTCTGAAATTTTGTGAATTTCATCACAACTATCACGCCTATTTTAACATTGTTTCTTACGTAGCTTTCTAGAGCACACTCCATCTTCACCACTGTCGTTTACAGTTCCGCTTGGCAGAAATACATCCAATATGATAACCGAAACTGTGCGACGAAAATTTGCTAAATCTCTTCTATATTCTAAATGCACAACGGGTTCTGTTGCAGGTCAAGGAAGCTGTCAAGCCCGACGGGACTTGCTCGGTTCGGGGATGGACATGGACCAGACGCGACTCTCCCCGGTGCTGGTGGTCAACGAGCAGGAGCGACTGTCGGCGGCGGCGGCAGGGCGACAGGAGTCGGGAACGATGGAGATGCTGGCGCCGGGATACGCGAGCGCCACCTCGCGGCGGCCCCCGATGACGCCGGCGCAGTCGCTCTCCTACTCCTCGGCCTCGCCGCCCAACGGGCCGGCCCAGTCCTACGTGAGGCGCGACTGCGAGGGCGACGACGACGAGGACGAGGAGGACTCGTTGCAGAACACGCCGCTCCTCTCGCACAGCGCCAGCAGCCCGGCCGCCGCCGCCTACGCCAACCCCTCCAAGTCCCGCCTCCAGAGGTCCTTCCTCTCCACCATCCTCAACCACCGCGACTACGCCAACGACTCCGATACCAATTCGCACTGCGCCCTACTCATCACTCATGACGGCCTACCCGATCCGGAGGTAAATTCATAAATCTTTCACTTCCATGCAGAAAACTATGCGGCTCCGCCACCTTCCCAAGGGAGGAAATTTTAACTTGCGGGAATAAAACACGTACTTTTCCACTGTTGAGGGTGAAGAAGTGAAATTCGACCCCGGAGTAAATACTGCGCCAAAAAAAACCCCCAGTGATATTAATGCGAAGTGAAATTAGCACCATAAAAACGCACGACGTTCCCACAGTTACCATAATGTTACCATCTTCGAATTACCTGACTTTTCACTGACTCAAAAATCTTCGGATTCCCTGACTTTTCCTGGCATTCGAACAAAACTTCCGCTTTGATTTTTTCTCCTTTACAATACACTCACTTTTGCGAAACGTTAAACACATTAAATTTCCTGACTTTATGAGTGAATTCCCTGACTTTCCCGGTTTTTAGACCGCCTTCAACCCTGCCTCCGCAAAAAGAGTAGATTCCGCTACATGATTCTGTAAATCACTTCGTAAGGAGAAAAAATTTCACTCTGTATGTCATATCACTCGGTATTTTTGAGCGATACAAAGACTCCGGGATAGAATTCCACTCCAAAATTTTTAACAGTGTGGACAGCTATCATAAGGCAGAGAATCACCAACCTTTTTTCGGCTGTTGGCCTACCTACTAGGTGGATGTTGAGGTCCAGGTGATTCGTCCAAGTCATCGAATAAGCTAATCACAATACCTAACCTCGATATTTTGATGGTTAGCTTTGATAGTGTGACATAGGCAATACATGTTTTCATTTATGAGCCAAAAAATGTAGTCGCTCACCAAGAAACGCAGTTGAAATGTACACAGTGCGGAGCCCTAAAATACGGGAGCCAATCACAAAAGTATTCCTCAAAGGCCGTTCCTAAATTACGTAACGCTCTAGGAGAGGAGGAGGAGTCGAGAAGAGCGTTACGCCATTTTTTTTTACATGTTAAAGAATGAGGACCTACGTAACAAAAGCGTTACAAGGAGGAGGAGGGGATCAAAATGCCGAAAAAGTACGTTACTTGCGAAATTCGTTGTCTCTCAGATGAAGAAACGTAACCCCATTCCAAGGTTGCTAAACTGCCTCAAACAATTGGATTACATTTTGCAATAAGGAATCGCCATCTCTGACTATTCCTTAAAAACGCATATCTACATAAAGAAACCTATGGCACTTACGTTGTTTCAAAAATGAGCTAGACATAGTGGTTCCTTATTGCAAAATTTAATCCAATTAAATTATCATACAAAACTGTACCGGTGCAATTTTTATCAAAGTTCGTCACGATTTTGGCATGAAATCTGAGGAAAAATCATTGAAATCTTCAGTAATGAATGCTCAAGACGCTCCTCAGGGTTGCCACCGAATCTAGAAAATGAAATTTTCTGACAAATTTTAGTAAAATTCCCTGACAGTTGAAGATGCGCTAGATAGTTCAAAAGACATGATTAGAAATAGTTTTTAGGCCAAATTTGTTTTCCGAAACGTCAAACCCGTTCTAGAGAGCAAATAAATGTGACCTGCCAATATGACATTTTCGTCATTTTCTCTGACATTTCCAGGTTTCCCCTGACTTTTTAAGATTCCCTGACATTCCCCAGTTTTCTCTGACTGTGGCAACCCTGTCTCTTGCACTGAAAAAATAGTTCTGTTCACAGGGCTCCTGCACTTCTTTTGCAACAGTCACAGAGGCTTCCGTTATGAGGAGAGAGTACTCTGTTCCCACGACGGAAATCCTGTTCTCACAACAGAAAAATTCTGTAAGTGTAACAAAGAAACTGCAGGAGCCCAATGAACAGAAGGTTCTGTCGTCAGCACCATCTATTTTTTCCTGTGCGGTTCCTAGCAATTTGAGATGGGAAATTTCGGCAACATTAAAATGGAGTTACGTTCTTTCGTGAGGGAAACGGAGAATTTGGGCTCCTTACGTCTTAACTGACTGGGAGCTGAATAAAAGGACTGGAGGTGGGGGATGGATCCGATCAGTGGTGTGGCGTGAATGATCGATTATCGTATCTCCCCATTTGAACTATGTTAAAGAATCGATTGGACGTATTTATGTTAAATGGAACTATGTGCAAGTGGAAAGATGGGGTGTGCTCGTTAGTTGAGGGTCAAAAGAATGAGTGGGAAATATAAAGCGTCAGTGACGTCAGCGACAACGAAGCCGTCATCGTCATCGTTCTCACTCGTCTTTAACTCATGAGCCTTGTCCTCAAGGCTTTTATCACATGCCCACGGCTTACGAGTTAGCGCTCGGTTCCTTTTGATTAAATGTCAAATCCCGCTTTCCAATTCTCTAAAAAGGAACTATATCCACTTTTACATTGTTTCTTATGTGGCCTTCACGGGTTCATCTTTTCACCACCACATACAGTAGCCGCTTGACAATTCGAAGTTGGAGGGACCAGGGATTTTCTTCGAAATAACGAGTTTTCAAATTGGCGAGATTTCGAATTATGGAGAGCGGTCACGAAAAAATTCGAAATAGAAAGAGTTTCAAATTAGCTGTATAATTCCAAGTGGTGAAACCGAACACTCTATAATTCGAATAAGATAATCAGAGGATTTAATCGTATGTACATCAAAACCACCACCTCGAGACTTGGAATTATAGAGCGCCCGGCACAGATATTTCGAATTACAGAGCTTTTCACAAGCCGTTTTCCCACCGAAAAATTCGAATTACCGAGGTGGTGAAAATACACTGAATTTTTCGAATTGACGCGATTTTCCCGAGGGGATCGGCGTCGCCGTCGAATTATCGAGCATCGAATTGTCGATCGGCTACTGTAGTTCCTTTTAGCACAAATACGTCCGATTATGAAGGTGTTGGTGGCGAGCACCCTGTTTATGGATCCTCTTCCATCAGTGGCGTGGCGTAAATTGCGATATATCAATTGTTATGCCATTTAAACCTATGGAAAAGGATCGATAAACAGGGTGTTCGCAGCGAACACCTTAATGATCGATTCTTTACCATAGCTTCAAATGGCGAGATATCGATAATCGATTATTCACGCCACGCTTCTGTCTTCCATGGGGTGAAATGGGAGAGGAATGTATGTATTGGACTGGATCCGGTCCGGGTCGGGCTTTTCTTCGATAATTGAATCAAGCTCCTGATCTGATTGCGCAGGAGGGCAACTCTGGCTCGGAGCGGAAGCGGAAGCAGGAGTCCTACCGCGGCTCCCACTCCACCAGCAACGGGAAGAGCAGCGGGAGCAACGGGAACTCGTACGAGATGAAGGAGATGAGCCGGAGCCAGGGAGCGTGCTCTCACTCGCACTCGCAGTCGCAGTCGCGCTCTCACTCGCACTCGCACGGCTCCTCGCAGGAGCTCTCGCCCGGGAGCCAGATCTGACTACGGCGCTTCGTCAACGCCTGGTTCCGTCCCGCCGACGACGACGAGTTCGACCTCACCACCACCCGCCCCCGCTCCCGCTTCCCCCTCAACTTCAAGTACACCTACAAGAGGTCAAAAACTTGCGACTAAAATACTCACCCGCCACCAGTGTTCCAAACTCACAACAGCCAACTCCGCCTAAAAAGTGAAGGCTCTGCGCCATCCTGGCCCCTAAAAATTGCCCCCCCCCCAAAAAAAAAAAAAAAAAATTCTAGTTTTTCAGTTTGGTAATTTTTCGAAATTTCCCCCAAGTAACAGCTACTAGTTCTGTAACTAAAACATCTTGCGTCTAACTCGTCACTGAATGCGCCGTGATACATAGGCAAAAACTCAATTTGGCCCCTAAAAATCTTCAATGGCCCCTAAGAATCGAGCTCGTTGCGCCACATGGCTCCTGAAACTCCAAGGTGAGTTTCGAACACTGCCGGCCACACGGTGGATCCAGTCAATAGGAGAGCTCCGACAAAATTCCCAAACTGATCCGAATTTCGGATCTTTTGACTAGAGAAATCTGGTTATCTGAACCAATAATTTTGGCGTTACATGAGAGCCATGGTGTTTTTCTCGATACGTATCTGTTAATGAAGAAATGACCAAAAGAAAAGCGTGAAACTATCTATAGAATGTAGGAATTAAGGGGTGATTCGTTGGATCAAGAATAAGCTCTAATGGTAAGAATGACAAATAGAGCTTGGATATAAGGGAGCAAAAGCACAACTTTGTGTTGTTGTGTTGTGCAGTGTTGTGCAGAAAGAGGTTCAAAATATGCGACTAAATCAATGACGAGGCCAAGGACCAATGTAAAAAAAAAGATGTTAAGAAACACAGAGCTTCTGATAGAGTCGAGGGAATTTGATTCCAATCTGGACATATCTCTGCCAAACGAAACTATGTGCATTAAGATATGAGCCCTGAGACCTATAAGGATATACGCATAACAGGGCTCATAGGGCGTCATGATGCACATAGTTCTATTTGGCAGAAACACGTCCTTTTGATAATCGCAGTCCTTTCATGAAGAGGAACCACTGGTGCATGAATGCACGTATGAAATCATTTCATGGTGGAGAAAAACTGGGAGCAGATTTGACGCCTCTGGAATGAGTCCAAATTGGTTCCCTCATTTGAAATCTGTGAACAATTGTCATCAAACTAAGAGACTAGAGAGTATGATAAAACTGAAATGCAGGCCAAGGTATTAGGAAGCAAAATATGATATCCTATTGACGAAAGTATTTGAACGATATGGACTCCACAATCACCTATTTTTACAGGGTGATCAATTGCAGATAAGTCGTAAGTGATTAGGGGGGTTAATCAGCCCTCTTGGAATCCCCTCATGAGAAGCGTTTAGTCCGAAAACGACTGCACAAATGAAAAGGAACGGTACTGCGGAAAACGTACGACTAAAAATTAATGACATTGCAGGGAAGGTAGTTTCTGAAAAACTTTGACACCAAAAGACGCAGGTAAGTATTGGATGTCAAATGTAAGCAGACGAAATTTTTTTTGAAAATCATGAAGTTCCTCCCCCTTTCCAACCCTGCAAAAATAGGTATGTTTACGGAATGATAAGGAATAATGCTGCCTTGCTAAGGAAAAACGGCGTATGAGCCTTTAGGCGTTGATAAATTTCCTTGGACAAATTACTAATTTTCAAGAAAATTTGCGCATATTTTTCTTCGAATTTCTCAGATAATTTTGTTCCTAATTTGATCTTAATAGTCTGAAAATTTGAAAGGAAAATATTCACAACTTTCTTCAAAATTGAACATTTTTTCGTAGGAAACTTGACAACCCTCGAATGCTCATACGGCGTTCTTCCTTGACACGGCAGCATGGGAGAGGAAAAAGTCGAGGTTAGCTTTTTGGAACGTCTGTCTCTAAAATAAAAATAGAAACACGGAAAAAGAAAAAGCACTGTTGAATGACTTCTAGGCGTGCGTGCGAAGTTCAGAGCGACTTAATGGAGGAGAAAGCAAAGTTAGGATGGTTAGTTAGACTCGCTGTTGAGAACTCATTAGTAAGCAACTCGCGATTCTCTTTTCGCACAATATAGTCAGAAACTCCATAACTTGGTATACTGTCAATATTGACCGTTTTCATTAAAAATAACTGCTGGCTTATGGCTTGAATCCAAAGACACATAAGGGTGGTTTCACGATAACTGGAATAGTTTTATCGCCGTAACAGACAACACATTTTTCGGTCATATTTTTAATAGTATTGATAATCACTCAAATTTTTTCGCATTAATCTTCGAAGGGTTACTTATTATAACGCTTTATAATGATTTATTGCTCTACTGCTCGATTAATATTATGTAAATTCCGAAAATGTGCTGTCTGTTACGCGGTAAAAAGTCAGCGAAACAGACAGCACATTTACGACCATTTATGTATTAAAATTGAGAAGTACAGCAATACATCTTTGTAAAGCGTTGACACGTAACCCTGTGTGGATTAATGCAAAAAAATTCGAGTGGTTATCATTACTACTAAAAATATGACAGAAAAATGTGTTGTCTGTTACGGCAACAAAACTATTCCTCGTGAAACCACCCATAACTACATTTACCAAGTTGCAAACTCTCATCGAGTTCATCGATTTCAAGAGACGATTCTTTCATTAAAAAAGACAAGAATACCTGACATTTGTACGGACTTGATTATTCTTGGCGACTTTATTGAATTCGATCATCAGTACATAGTTCTACGACCAACGCAATCGACTATGCCGAAATCGAGATCAAACCTAATTTGACCAGCTGTTTTCATTCTACACGTCCTCTGGTAGAAGAGGGCCGAGAGGGAAGGGTCAAAATGGACAGGGCATCAGACCAGAGTTTCTGTATATTAAGTAAAATTTAATATAATAGAAGAGACCCTAGCGAGACTCAAGAAACTCAAAATTGAGATATTGGCACCACCTTGAACAATTTAACTGATGTTTTGGCTAATGAACGCTCCAAATTGTTAAACCACACGAGAATTTCAAAAATTGTGATTCCGAGACAACGTAATCTAGAGTTCCAATCTATCACGTTTAGACTCGGAATTATTGGATTGTAATGCGTCATTTTATTCTCATGATTGGCAGAATAATGAGCTCAAGTCCCCGCAATTCATTCTGAAAAAATACTCTTGAACGTTTTCTTGACGAGGACACAGAAAGCAATTTTGAGACGCAACTTGAAAAAAAAATCGCTCTTCTAACAAATTTTATCCCACTACTAAACCTTTACATTTTCCGGAGGACTATCAAAACGAGGGTCTGAGCGGTTGCTAGATATCTTGCGGGAGCCATTCTAATGGTTCGGCAAATTTGAGTTTCTTCCATCTTTAGTATGTTAAACAATCGATATTTATCGAGACATGCTGCCTTATTTAGAATCGATTGTTTATGATGGACTCAAATGGAATAAAAACAGGACTGGAAACTTGCGAGAATCGGGAAATGGGACGCTAAAAATTCGAGTGATTACCATAATAATTCTAAAGAAAAAATATTGACAACGCATGCCACGAGGCCGCGTGTGACCCTCTCGGCATTCGACGTTCAACACTGGGTCTCCTTGATCTTTTTATTCGTTATTTCTCTAAATAGTTACTGAATTGTAAAAACGATAATAAAAGTTATTGATTTTATACTGTAAATGTACGGAAAGCCTGGCATTCTAACGCCATTGGATTATCCAGGGAGCTTCCGGCTAAATTGTATTGGTTATTAAGTTCTCATCATTATATAGTTTATTATACTTGTAAATATTAAATAAAATACTTTAGTTACATATCTGTTCAGTGTTTAATTTCTATCTCTACCTGCAAAAATTCGGTTCGTCCTCTCAGGTGACTTACACGTCAGACACCTGCGGGCTGATTCTTGAAATTGGTAGACAAAGCTATTGACAAAGAAGACAAAATGGATAAGGAGGGATTCTATTGGTGGGTGCGGGTGGATGCAATGGACAAAGAGGGGAGGTGATACACCAACTAACGGCAAATCACGGGAGACCTTACAATTAATCCATCATTTTCTCCTTTAATCTATAGGAACCATCCATTTCAACCAATAGGATCGCTCCATAATTCCTATGACTTCTTTGTCTATCAATTTCAACAATCAGCCCGTTGGTACTTACTTAGGAGAAAGGAGGGTCCAGGTCTTCATGACAAATCCCTACGGCGTTGTGAGAACTGAGAAGGGAAAATAAGACGGGTTTTCAGGAAAGGAAGAAAGGGGTCAAAAAATTGGAAATGGTACCCATCAGGCATCTATCACGTGTAGATGGTCCCCATGGACCATAATGCTTTCTGATGAAATGGACGTATTTATTCTAAAAGGAACTAGAGACAGTTAGTAAAAATGGGGTATGCTCGTAGCAGTTATATATAAAACAATGTAAAAGAGGGCGCGATTTCTTTCGGAAAAATGGAAAAGAGGGATTTTACATTGAATCAAAAGGAAGTAAGCGCCAAATTATGCTAACTCATGAGCTTTGCGCATGTGACGAGAGCGTTTTGGACAGAGGTCATGAGTTAAAGACCGACAAGTCACTCCCGTCGTCGCCGCTGACGTCACTGGAGCTTTAAAATTCCCGTCCATTCTTACGCTCCGAAAACTAACGAGCACCCTTCCTCTACCCTACCCGACTCTACTTCCTTTTAGCATAAAACTTCCAAATCGCGGCTTTACTTCGAGTATGCAGGGTTCTAGTTTTTTTTTTTTTTTTTTCATTTCCGGAAATCCTGATGAAATCCTGGGTTTTGCTGCTTTTTGACTACTAAATCCTGATTTCATAATTTTTCCAAATCCTGATTTTTGCGGAGAAAAATTGGGCGAATGTAACTTGACAAAAATAGCTCGATAAAAAAATCCGATCGGACAGCCTACTTTTCTCAAATCCTGATTTTGCGACCGATATTTCCTCAAATCCTAATGAAATCGGGATTAAATCCTGATTGACCTCAAATCCTGATAGAAGCGGGGAAATGGGGAAAATCCTGATGCTAGACACCCTGTATTATTAGTTTAAGTTGTGTGAGGCGAACACTCGCTCTTGACAACTGAAAACTTGACACAAACTGATTGCGATGGACGCACGAGTCGTAAGGACAGTAAGTTTGACATGCAGCCAACTTGCCTTAAGATCCAGAAAACTAGAAATCTCAATACAGAACGAAACCGCTCATTCGAGCACAATTTTTTCGTCGCAACTATTGTTTGCCGTGTTGCATCAAACAGCGCATCTCTTTGAGGGAAAATTACGCTCGAATGAGCTTTTTCCCTTTGTGCTGAGATTTTCAGTTTTCTGAATTTTAACGCACAATGGTTACATATCCAACTTAACTGAAAACTTGGTCACGATTAACTTATGATTGGCTTATGATGAGAAAGTATCGCTCATCAAACACCCAATTCGCACGATGAAAAACTCATGGACAGCAAGCACAACCGAACGCCTTCATTTATCCTTGTACACAACACGCACATCCATCGAGGACGAATTGTCGCATCACTGCAGGCGTTCATATATAACCACGTTTCTGCTCTCATCGGCAGAGATACAGGGTTATTCAAAAGTCACGCACCACTGGCAATAACTTTAGTTCTAATTATGATATCGATTTGCGGTTTAAGACGTTTTTCCTCATATCGAGGGGGGGATTTTTATAGGTACTTCCCATTTTTTGATCCCCTCGGGGAGGAGGGGGCGGGGGTTAACTCAAAAATTTCAGATGGCCACGCCCCTCACGGCTAGCGGTGCGTGACTTTTGAATAAACCTGCATATTACAACCGAACGGAGGACCTCCCGCCTCCTGTTCAATTCCTATTGTATGAAAGATGAAAGCCAATGATGACATCCTTCAATCTACTTCCTTATAAATTCGTTGATCCTATCGTGCACTTATAATCGACTTAAGGGTGAATTGGGTCCCGAAATCACCCACCCCTAACACCACCACCATCTTCAACAAGTACAAACATAGTGAAAATGTTGATTAAAGGGTGTCCTTCAGGAGAAAATAATGGACTTGCGAAGGTGCCTGTCTTATCTGAGTGAGGACATCGATAGTCAAATTTTAGAAAAAAACAGAAGGATTTTCATCCTATCACAATTTGAAGCCTTCGGCTTTTTCCTTCGATAAAACTATAGGTTCATAATATTTTGGACGTTTCTTGTATCATCTCTGTAATCCCCTTCTACTCACACGAAAATGAGAACGACATACTCAGGATCTAATAGTAGACCGCTCGTGGACGCGGTAAAATGTAATAAACGCGTTACGGACTGCGAAAGTAGTGTGATAAGGTGTGGATTTTAGAAATTTGGTCGTTTCCGCGAAGGATAAACGCAACTTTATTCAATGTTGCAAAATTGACTCAAAGAAGGTAAATTTTCAAGGTGTCTAGCAATTTTCACAGAAAAAATCCCTGACATTTCCCTGATTTCCCAGAAAATAACGGCCAAAAAAACAGAAAAAATTTGAAATTCCCTGACAGACGGAAACAATTATTTCCTGGTATTTCCATGACAAAAAGGGAAAATATCCCTAATTTTTCGACACGTTTGAAGTGATTAGATGTGAATAAGACTTTTTTCATGTCTTAGGAATATAATGTAATAAATAGAGAAAAATATAGGTTGTCCAAAATGCGAGATACTTTTGCCTCATTTTTAAAAAAAAGACATCAGCAGAAATTCTGGTAGAAATCTTCGCAAAAGTAAAAGTTGCAAAACGTTTCCCGAAAAATCCGTGTTTTTCGGTATCCCTGCCATTTCCCTGGCACGAAAATAGCTTGCAAAATGAAATTCCTTGACATGCCGAATTCTTGCGGATTCTCTGACGTGTTCCCTGATTTCCCTGACACCAAAAAAAATTCCTGACATTTGCCGGTTCTTCCGGTCGCTAGACACCCTGATTTTCAGAAGAATCTAACTGCGCGTCCCCTGTCGAAAATGCCACTCATTATGGGTAGCATTTCCCGTTTTTCTTCTTTGTCTATGACTTTGTCTATGAATTTCAATAATGAGCCCGGAGGGAAGATGTTGCCCGACAACAGCGGAACCGTAAGCCCTTCCTGGGAAATAATAACCCGGAGGTATTATCGTTAAAAGGCTCGTTGCGCTAACGGCTCGCCGTGAGACTGGGCGTTAGAGCGCGGGAAAATGAAAGGGAAGAAACAAAGCCGCCAATAAAACGCCAAGAGCTACAACAACACCGCCAAGAAGGCTTATCTACCGCCACTATGCTTTTTCCTTGTCATGTCGCCAAATGCACACGCCCCGCAGGGAGTCTTCCGAAGCGATTATTCCCACAATTTGGCAGCCTCGCTCGCCTAATTCTCAACTTGACGAACATAAAAACGTAAATACATTCCGCCATGGGCCCTCTTGTCCACATGACTCAATGCTCCACCGGGCTCATAATTAAATGTATTTACGTCAGTTTGTGAGCCTGGGTCGTCTAATTGTTAACTCTTCATGCCGTGACTGCACCAGGAGCGGGAGACTGCAGTTACCTATCCGGATCTTCATTGCACACCAGACACCAGGGGTTCTCACCGTTGGGCACTTTAGAGGGTGGCCTCGACGAAAACGTAAGGAATTCGCCGGAAAAGTAAGTTCTTTCTCGGACGATGGAACCCAACTTCATTTCAAGGTTGTCAAATAAGCAGTGAAAAAAACTCCGGCCGTGGAAGCCGTAGTTACGGGTTATATAGTTGGACTTACCGTCCGCGTTCTGGCTTCAGGGGCCGAAAGTCCCGGGCGTAGCACCCGGACAGTGGCGTGGCGTGAATTGCGATATATCGATTGTAGTGCCATTTAAACCTATGAAAAAAGATCGATTCTCAGGGTGTTCGCAGCGAACACCTTAGTAATCGATTCTTTACCATAGCTTCAAATGGCGATACATCGATAATCGATCCTTTACGCCACGCCACTGCACCCGGAGCTGTAGAAGCTACGGATCCAGCACCCGGAACTTTCGGCTTCTGAGCCTGGAGCGGACGCTTTATATTAGCAATATAGTCTGTAACCATTTTTTCCAGTGAGTCGGTTGCACTAGTCACAGAATCATGTATTTGATGCTTGATTCTGGTGGAGTAGCTAAAATGAATAAGATCCGTCCAAACAGCAAGTTTCTATGCGCGATATTAACCGAGATATTGCGCTTTGAACGATTCGTTTAATGACATCATCCACCGCGGTGGTGACACCCTTGGTTTCTTCCACCTTGCTTTCATTTGTCAGCAATACACATTTTCACTGGTTACTCAGCGTGAAACTCGGATGAAAGCAAGGTGGACGAAACCAAGGGTGTCCTTACGGCAGTGGATACCGTGCTACCGTGCGGTGGACGTCATTAACCGAATTTTTCAAAGCACGACGTTTCGGTTAATATTGGACGTAGAAAGATGCTGTTGGGATGCATCTTATTGTTTTAAGCTGATCTACAAGAATCAAGCATCAAAACATGAATTTGTGACCGGCGCAACTGACCTATAAACTGGAACGATTCAATTTTTCCCAAGAATGCACTTGTGCGACTTTAGTTCAATATTTGTCCGATACTTGTATGAGATGAGACGAAAAATCAGTGAAGTTTTCGGTTAGCGATGTCCAAGTTCCTGCTAGAACAAATGCAATTTGCGATGGTAAATTTGGCAACGCTCACATGAAGTTTGATTCTCTCGCGAGGGAAACGATGAGTAATGCCGCAGTTGCCGCACGATGAATCCAAACATGGGAAAATTTGGTCCTTACTCGTGATCACAGGTAACACCGCGCCATCTGCCGGCCAAATATCACATGCGCCATGCGACGTTTTAACATTTCCACCGCCCTTTCATTGTTTTACAGAGAAATTTTTCAACGAAGCTGTCCGAAAATTTAACCGAATTTTCTTTGTACTGCCGATAAAATTCAGTGAAATTTTCTGACACATTCATCCAATAATTTCTCTGTAAAATAATGAAATGGCGCCGGAAATTTTAAAACGTCGCATGGCGCTTGTGACACTTTTGTCGGAAGGTGTCGGCCTATAGATGTAGCAGGGTAAATTAATTTGTAAAAATTAATGGGTCTATTCTGTACAGGAGAACAGTCAACCGACATGATTCACACGAAAATCACGCTGAGCCCATTAGAGATTGTGATTTGGCAGATGGAAGAAAGAAATTACATTTCAACGCAGCAAAATTTTCACTCGCTAATTGTAATTTTATGAGGAAAATTTTGTGCATTATATAAAAGGAATCGAGCAGCGCTACCATGCTACGGTATCATCGCCGTATCATCATTTAAATGTTGCCAAATTTCTCTATTATTTGAGAGGAACGTTATGCATATTTTCCTTGAAATTTTCAGAAACTTTAGGGTAAGATGCCTACCTACAAAGTTGCCTAAATAATGGGAAGAAAAATATTTACAACAGCCCCAATAAATTCATATTTTATCAACGGAAATTTGGCAACGTCTGATGATTCATTCAGCGTCTTTCCTTGGCACGGCAGAGTAGGTCCTCCGTTTGGTGGTAAAATATCGCTGCCGATGAGAGCAAATCCGTGTGTTTTACGGGAACGCCTGCAGTGATGCGACTATTCGTCCTCGATGGATGAGCGTGTTGCGTACGAGAGTAAATGAAGGCGCTTAGCTTTTCTTGCTGCCTGGCAGTTTATAGTCTTTAAAATCGCATGACTTCGGTGTTTAACCCGTTCACCGGCTTTGTCCATTGCAATGGATATTCATTTTGGGGACTTGAAAATCAAGTTAAATCAGAGGAATGGTTACATTTAGTTTTATTATTCAACGTAACATATCTCCAGCGGCATTTGTCACGAGCAGCGCTTTCATTCTTACGATTTGGGAATTTACTAGGATTACATTAAAATTGTCATTTTTTCGTTTTTCCAGATTAACTGAAATGCCTCTGTTTATATTTGTGCCCTAAAGCGCCGGATAGCCTCTTCTCCAATTATAAGATCCTTATTGTTAGTTTATGTCTCCATGATGAATTTCTCGCTTGGACAAAGTCAGTCGGAAATTTTTTGTGCCGTTAAGAATTTTTTGAAAATCAACGAACATTGTAATAGACAAAGCCAGTCAATGAACTATAATGAGCAAGGAAGACAGAGGGGGGATGTGTTCATCCCCTGAGACCTTCCCCCGCCCCCGACCCTTAAAATATTCGTCTTAAAATTGCAAATATTGATGCAATTTTGGCTATCGCAATTTTTTTTAAATTTCCAGAATCTCGACCCCCCCCCCCCACAAAACAACTTAAATAACACTTCCAGAGTTTATAGGAGTTCTTTTTACATGATTTGGTGCAAGAAACACCTAAAAATTGATCTTCTGACTGCAACTAATGATGTTGAGGACAAAAAAAGGGGAATTTGAGACGGAAGCCGTTTAGGTTCTTGGTTTTTATTTGAAGGCAGATCTTTAATATGCTATCATAAAAAGGACAATTTTTGCAAACCTCCAGTAAAATTCACCAATTCAGCTTCGGTGATGGGTCCTTGAAAGGGATTAAATAATTCACCACTACAAAAAATATAAAATACGGAAGAAAATATACTGCGAGTTTTGTGAATATTAAGGTAGGTTCGCACTTTCCATGAAGTTCGTAAAAATCATAGAATTGTTTCATCCATGCTTGGTAATTTTATGCAAAGGCAGATCATCGTAATCCCTGGCAAGGATCCATTTCCAAAGTTGAATTTCACTTGAGGTAAGCAAAAATTGTTATCTTTAAGATACGCTATTTTGAGGGATTCCCTTAACCTCCCTTAATGACAATGTAAGTAAAATAAAGCCTCCTCAGGGAAGAAGATGTTCAAGGAACGACGATGATTATGACCCGTAAAGCTGGCAGCGCGGAAAAAAACCCGGTTCCCGACAATAATTCGACAGCATTAATTCCCGCGCAAAAGTAGAGATTACGAGCCGACGAAATCACCCTAGGTGCTCGTGAGCGGAAACTGGCAGGGGTCGTGGGGGTTGGAGGGAAGGGGGGGGGGCTCGACGCACGAGCCGCAATTCGCACGCAACCAAAGATACGAGAGTTCTCAAACGAATCAACTTCTGTGCCAACAGCTGCGCGCGCTTTCAGACCTTTGAGTGGCAGCTAAAGTTATTTTACGACATCTGCAACTTTGTGGCACGACGCCAAACCGGTTCAAAATCAGCTGAATTTTTAGGCTCACTCCGGAAGTAACATCATGTAAAGGAAAAGCTGAGCTTTTGAGGTAAACTTTCGGCGTGAATTTCTAACGGCTGCGCACGCTTTTTAGGGAGTTAAACTATAGAATTACCCTCTGCAGATTTTAAAGTATCGCAAATTGCAGCGGCGGTTGTAACCCTCGGGTAGTAAGAGGGTTTACATTTATGGGTTATATATATATGTGCGAGGGGCAAGTTTCTTAAGGTTTACGGTCGGCACACCTATACTTTTCTAGTACTTCATTTTCCATGATCTTAAACTCGTGGACGTCTGTAGGTTATGTTTGTATTTTATATGATTCTCGATGAAAACTTTCAGTAAAAAAAGTGGTAGAACAGTGCTGGGTCCACACTATTCTTGGGAGGCTGAAAGTATTTTCACTGGATTCCTTGGGGTCAATTTATTTACCCTCTGAAGGTTGCGCCCCTGAAACTCAATTTAGAGCCGTTCTCGATGGAAAGACAGGCACGGATGGCCTGCAGGCCCATTATTGAAATTTATAGACAAAGCTATAGACAAAGGGGACAAAAGACATACGGAGAGATCCTATTGGTGGAAGCGGGTGATTGCAATGGACAAAGTAGGTAGGTAATAGACTAACTATCGGCTACCCACGAGAGACTAGTCAGTTAGTCTATAATTTTCTCCCTTTATCTATAGGAACCACCCATGTCAACCAATAGGATCGCTCCATACTCCCTCTGCCTTCTTTGTCTATGGCTTTGTCAATCAATTTCAATAATCAGTCCGCTGGATCACCCTCTTTATCCAATATCATCGGTCAAGTTGTCATTATCCAGCCGATTTCCAGACGCAACTCTAATCGAAGGTCGCAAAACTGACTCGTAAAATTCATGTATTGCAAGAATATGACCGCAACCTCTGTCCAACAAATTGCTGATCTTTTCGTGTGGTCAGAATAAAAATTAGTGAATTTTTCAGGGTTGCCACAAAATTTTGAAAATGAAATTCCCGGACATTTTCCTGATTTCCCTGACACATTTTGGTGAAATTCCCTGACGATTGAAGATGTGACGGATGCATGGTTAAGAAGGCATTTCAATTTCTTCCTAAAATTTCAAGGTTTCCCCTGACATTTTAAAATACCCTGGCTTTTTCTTGTTTCTCCGATATTTCCTGACTGTGGCAACCCTCAGCTGACCCATTCTCCTCCGTATTGTCTTGTCTCGTTCTGGTCTTGTTTTGTCCGGGAAACAAGTTCAAGCATACAACAGGGTGGCCACAGAATTTCGATAATGAAATTCCCTGACATTTTTCTGATTTCCCTGACACATTTTAGTGAAATTCCCTGAAAATTGAAGATGTGACGGATGGTTTAGAGGGCATAATTGAAAATAATTTTCAGGCAAAATGTCTTGTCTAAAATTTCATACCCATTCTAGAGAGCAAATGAAGGTGATTTAACACATTTTCCCTGACATTTCCCGGTTTTCCCTGACTGTGGCGACCCTGATTTTTCAGTAAGACTGCTCCAGTGACCATGTAAGTTGGCCCGAGCACTAACTTTTCGGGAGAAAGCCTTTCCCCTACCTGGTTTCTCACATAATATCCGCCCGAATTTCGCATATCTTCCGTTTCTCCTCATCGCAGCTTCCATCAAACCGCAATTGCCCGGAAACTAGGACCGCACATCTTATCTGATAAAATCGTTCGCCCTTTAGACCGATTCTGGGGGGTTAGGCTAGACTAGTCGATGAGTCAACTGTTGATCTAATTTCATTACGTGAACGTAGAAGAAAAACGGGCTAAAAAATCACTGATGTGTGATCAATTTTCAAGGACAATTCTGTAATTTCTCCAACGATTTTAAATAGATTAAAACGCGTAATATCCAAAATCTAAGCTCAGATCCTATTCCTCAGCTATTCCTCGTGAAAAACTGATGCGATATCATGCATCAAATTTTGAAATAGCGTGAAGGAAAGAGGTTTAATGACGCAAAAAAACCTTAATGTGTGATCAATTTTCAAGGACAATTCTGTAAATTCTCTTACGATTTTAAATAGATTAAAACGCGTAATATCCAAAATCTAAGCTCAGATTCGGATTCCTCGTGAAAAATTGATGAGATGTCATGTATCATACGTTAGAATAGCGTGAAGGAAAAAGGTTTAACGACGAGTATAGATTCTGTCATACCACCCGTTTGAACTACGCCGCCGCGCCCGAGATGCAACCGAACGGGGAGGCGCCGGCCGGCGCTAAGCATTCGGTTTCGTCCCAAGGAATTCGTCACGATAAATTCTTATTCTTCCTCCTCCGCTGACCCACTGAGCACTACCCATGTTGCCACGTTGGATTCATATGCTCGAATCAGTATGTCTACGTTACGTCTCTTTCCTTCACGCTATGCTCGGGTATGATACATGAAATAGTATCAGTTTTTAACGAGGAATCCGAAACTGAACTTCGATTTTGGGTATCACGCGTTTTAAGTCAAATTTTCCAAATTCGAAAATCTGAAATGACTGACGTGGCTTAAAATGCCATCTCGGCTCGACAGGGTATGATACATGAAATCGCATCGTTTTTTTACGAGGAATCCGAATCTGAACTTCGATTTTGGGTATCACGCGTTTTAAGTAAAATTTTTCAACTTCAAAAATCCGAAATGACTGAAGTGGCTTAAAATGCCATCTCGGCTCCTGTTCGATGGATTCTCCTGAAATTCGGTGTCAGGGTATGATACATGAAATCGCATCGAATTTTTACGAGAAATCCGAATGTGAGCTTCGATTTTGGGGATCACACGTTTTAAATCAAAATCTGTCAAAATTCAAAAAATTCAAAATTCGAAAATCCGAAATGGCTTAAAATGCTATCTCGGCCCCTGTTCGATGGATTTTTCTGAAATTCGGTGTCAGGAGGTATTTTTCGCTGGGGAAACTCGAATTTTTAGTCCATTTTTTAAAATTCTCAAATTCAAGATGGCGGACGTGGGCTAAAATGCTATCTCGGTTTCTGTTTGTTCGAGTCTTGTGAAACGCGGTATCACACGGTATTTTTCAACGGAAAACTCGAATTTTTAGTCAATTTTTTTAAATTCTCAACTCCAAAATGTTGGATGTGGCCTGAAATGAGCCCCGGTTCTGGCCTCTGTTTCTGTTCGTTAGAGCTTTGTGAACCGCGGGATCAGGGGTACTTTTCCACGGGAAACTCGAATTTTTAGTCGATTTTTGAAAATTCTCAAATCCAAGATGGCGGACGTGGCCTAGAATGCTATGTCGGCTCCTGTTCGATGGATTTTTTTGAAACTCGGTGTCTGAGGGTATTTTTCGACCGGAAACTCGAATTTTTACTATGTTTAAAAATTCTCCAATCCAAGATGGCGGACGTGGCCTAAAATGCTATGTCAGCTCCTGTTCGATGGATTTATGGCGCCCCCTTACTACATGCCTACTCTTGTATTTCTGTACAGCCGCAAATTTAGGGTCAAGGGGCGCCTGACCGTCTATGGACCAGGTGGAGTTTTTGTCCTGAAAAACTTTTAGACGGCAATTCTCTTTATATTTTGTCTATGGTTTTTATGCCCCCCCCCCCTTTCTCGCGGACTCTCTTTTCACTTTTCTTGCCTCCTTTTTCCTTCCATTTCCCCCCTTCTTCCTTGCTTTCACTGCCCAACCTTGTTTCCTTTTCCTTTTTTCCCATTGTCCTTTCTTCCCTTTTTTTCCTTTTCCTTTTTTCCCCTTGTCCTTTCTTCCCTTTTTTTCCTTTTGCTTTCCCCCCTTTTTTTCCTTCTCTTCTTCTTTCGTGGCGCCCCCCAAAGGCTTGGCGCCCGTGTGCGCCGCACGCCCTGCACACGCCCTAAGTCCGGGCCTGCGTATGAGCATCAGTGGCGGGGTGTGAATGATCGATACTTCCCCATTTGAAGCTATGATAAAGAATCGATTGTTAGGGTGTTGGTTGCGAACACCCTGTTATCACGGGTTTGAATGGCAGATCGATCGATGTATCGCAAAGCACGCCACGCCACTGATGAGCATTCAAGAGTTTCTAAATTTCTTCCGATAAAATTTGTATTTTTCAGGGAAGTTCTGATTTTTTTTAAGATTTTCACACACTTTAGATCAAATTACAACCAATTAACGTATGAGAGAAATTTGAAGAGAAAAATATTCACAAATTTTCCTGAAAATTAATGATTTGCCGAAAGCAATTTGGCAGGGCCTGGAGGCTTATACGGCGCTTTTCCTTAGCACGGCAGTGCTCCACTGAGCGGGGAAGCGACGCGAGGGGATGAACTTGCGGGGGGAGGAGGGTTGATAAAGTCGGGGGATGGTATGGNGGGGGGGGGGGGGGGGTACTTTTCTGTCCATGCTGGCTGATGTGTTACGCTCCATTCTCACGATTTTGAGCCCCGCTTGTGGCCCTTTAGTGCTCATCCACACGTGGCGACGTAACGTAATATCCCTCATAAGGCGACGCGACGTCCCCTGCTATGACGTCACCGTCCGATTTCCCGCGCCGCCCCCCCCCCCCCCCCCCCNCCCTCACTTCACCACCCCCAACGTCGTCGCGTGCACTGTCGCCGTGCTACCGAGGAGAGCGAGCGATTTGCACGAAAACCGAAGGCTTTCTGCGGCTTAATGTTCGTTGGCGTTTTCTGCGCCGAAGAAAGAGCCTCGCCAAGTTTAGCCCCTTTTTTTTATACCCGAGTTGGTCAATCGGACGGTGCTCAAATGAAAGCCTATGGTAAGGCAAACTTCCATGCAAAGTTTCAACTTGAAGTGACCCCTCGTTTAGGCTGTACAGCGTTGCCAATTTTCCAGTTTCATGTGCCAAAATCAAGGATATTGGACTATTAGTTCGGTGCATAAGTAGACTAGTACACCCGAGTTGGTCAACGAGACAAGGCCTAAACGAAAGCTTATGGTAAGGCAAACTTCCAGGAAAAGTTTCAACTTGAAGTGAAACCTCGTTTAGGCTGTACAGCGTTGCCAATTTTTCATTTTTGTACGCTATACTCAAGGAATACTGGATTCATCATGGTTGAACAGACTAGTATACCCGAGTTGGTCAACGGGACGAGGCTCAAACGAAAGCTTATGGTAAGGCAAACTTCCAGGAAAAGTTTCAACTTGAAGTGAGACCTCGTTTAGGCTGTACAGCGTTGCCAATTTTCCATTTTTATGCGCTATACTCAAGGAATACTGGATTCATCATGGTTGAACAGACTAGTATACCCGAGTTGGTCAACAGGACAAGGCTCAAAAGAAACCTTATGATAAGGCAAACTTCCAGGAAAAGTTTCAACTTGAAGTGAAACCTCGTTTAGGCTGTACAGCGTCGCCAATTTTCCATTTTTATGTGCTAAAATCAAGGAATTCGGGACTAATAGTCCAGTGCATCATAATTAAACAGACTAGTGCATCGGTCTACGAGCTGAATACTACCCTGAGATCGAATAGAAGCGCAACTAAAGGCCATCGTGAACTTTTCGAAGCAGTGTTGCCAATTTATTATTAATTTTTTAACATAAAATTAGGGTTTTTTTCGAGATTTTTGACGCTGTACAGCCTGAACGAGGTTTCACTTCAAGTTGAAACTTTTCCTGGAAGTTTGCCTTACCATAAGCTTTCGTTTAGGCCTTGTCCCGTTGACCAACTCGGGTATACTAGTCTGTTCAACCATGATGAATCCAGTATTCCTTGAGTATAGCGCATAAAAATGGAAAATTGGCAACGCTGTACAGCCTAAACGAGGGGTCACTTCAAGTTGAAACTTTGCATGGAAGTTTGCCTTACCATAGGCTTTCATTTGAGCACTGTCCGGTTGACCAACTCGGGTATAAAAAAAGGGGCTAAAAAACACCACTTTTTGGCGAGGCTCTTTGAGGGTGGATCCTTGTTTTTATGCTAAACATTTATTTTGCCCTGCTAAGGGAAAACGCCGTGCGAGCATTCGAGAGTTGCTTAAATTCCTCCCATAGAATGAAAATTTTTTAGGAGAGTTATGCATATTTTTCCTTAAAATTTTCAGACACTGCATAATAAATTGCGGAAGAAGTTCTTTGGAAAATTGAGAGAAAAATATCCACAAGATTACCGGCAAATTCGTGTGTTATCGAAGGAAATTTGGCAACGCCTGAAGGCTCGTACGGCGTTTTTCTTGAGCACGGTAGCATTGTCAAGATGAGAAAAAGAAAAATTCCGAAGTTTAGACAAAGCGATGAACAAAGAAGAAAAATGGGAAATGGAGCTATCCCATCGGTTGAAACGGGTGGTTATTTTAGAAAGGGAGAAAATGATAGACTAACTATAGGGTCTCACGTGGGTTGTTAGTCCATCCTTGGTCCATTGCAACCACCCGCGTCCATCATTAAGATGGCTGCATTTTTCACTCTGCGGGCTGATTGTTGAAATTGATAGACGAAGGAGACAAATGGGATATGGAGGGATCCTATTGATGGAAGCAAGTGGTTGCAATGGACAAAGAAGGCTGGTAATAAACTAACTAACGGCAACCCACGAGAGACTATGTAGTTAGTGTATCATTTATCTCCTCAGTCTGTAAGAACCATTCATTTTAACCAGCAGGATGGCTCCATACTCCCTTTGTTTTCTTTGTCTATCGATTTCAACAATGAGCCGGCTGTCTTCTTCGTTTATCGCTTTCAATCTTACTATCAATTCCCACGATGAGCCGGCTGACTCACCAAGTTTTTTGGTTGGCTGGAACTTTGCGCCTAGTGAAAGTTACCGTGGAGCACCTCGTCGGCGATGCTTGACGGATGCGGAGGAGTCATAACTCGGGGCTGAAAATGAGACCCTGCGAGCGACAAGTCACGTTGAAGTGACATGTTGATCGTGCCGCGCGCCATGGCTCCATTCTCGGGCCCATCCCATGTTCGGGGACCCTCTGTACTCATGTTTATGTATGTGCCCCCCCCTCCCCCCTTCCCTGCATGAGCCCCGCTCGGGGTGGAAAATGAAAGCTGTCACACACCACACACGCCGGGTGCGGGTGCCACGGTTCCCGGGAACCCGTCACGACGGAATCCTTGCTTTTTGAAACTGAGGCAACAGATGCGCAGGTGCGAAAACCTTCCTACTTCTCGGGAATATCCGAGGATTTTGGCCCGGAGCAAAAACTTCGGTTACACGAATCGAGCAGTTCAGTAGACGTTTTCCGGTTTAGAGGACTGTGAATTCAGTCGAGCAGACCGCTTCTTCGGTTCATAGGACTGAAAAACTTGGGTCGATATGGAAATTACCTGGATATTATTTTTTCGTTCGGATTTTCTTGATTTCTGAGTTGGGCTATGTACATTTCGGAATTTTCTCCCTTCTTCAGGCCAAAAATGTTTGATGGTTGTCTAGCACTCTTTCCTCGTGCGCGTTCGGTGGTATGAGAGACACATTAACATATAAAATATCGGTAACATAAAAAATAAAAAAACGTAGACTAGGAGAAAGTGACTCTAGTAACCGCACAGGGTCGCGACCGATATCTTACCGACCGATATCTTGATATAGAAATTGTTTGAACCCAAGTTTTTCATTTCGGTCGACTAAATCAGTCGGTTCGGTCGGTGACTAAAGGCTTAATTCTCTGATTTGAATAGGTGGTTACTCAAAAATTAAGTTCTCATAACTGACGATTTTCTGTCTGCGATGCGTAGTGTCATCTTCTCAGCCATCGCGCCTTCAATTTTGCAGATACAACACGGATATCCATCAAGTGCGAATAGTTGTATCTCTGCGCCGTCTCAACGCGCGTCCTTTCCATTTCTTTAATTCCACATCGTATTTCTTTCTGTTTGTCTTGTGTGTGGTGGTTCTTTAAGGGCTACATCAGCAACACAGCCAAAGATAGGAGAGACATTAGCAGGACGTTTCGTCGACAATTTTTTGTCGGCGCACCTGTTTTTTCTAGTAGTGTACGTCCTCGCATTTTTATGGCAAATGAGCTTTAGGCCACCTAACAATTGAGACCACAAGTGAGTGCAAACGACAATTGCTCACGACGTTTTTGGATTAAAATGTATAATGTCTTGAAAGAATGAGGGTTTGCTCGTTTGTTTGTTTGTTTGTTTGTTTGTTTTTTTTTGTTTGATAGGACGGAGAAAAATACATAATTGAGATTTTTGGAGAAAATGGGAGAACGTTAATTCTATGAGAGAAAATTCAATAAAACTCTCTACACCTCTGGGTGCGATGGGACCTAATTATATATCTGAACCGGATAAACCTTTTGATTTGCCTCAGCTGAGGGCTCTTAGATTTTTCATGTGTATGATACCTTCGCGACAACGCCGGAGTACCGTGGCGCTTTAGGTTTGTCGATCGATTCACGTTTTCATTTTTCGATCAATTCATGTCGATCGAATCGACACCGGTTTTTTCAATAATTTGTTGATCGAATTGGTGTCGATCGATTCACGTTTTCATTTTTCGATTGATTCATGTCAATCGAATCCATACCCTCCTACTATTTGGCTACGGAGGAGTTGCACAGTATCATAGACATACAGGGTTATCCAAAAGTCACCTACCACCCCTGTAACTTTTTTCCTAATTGGGATAGAAGTTTGAAACTTTGGCAATGTTCCTCGGTCTGAAGTAGCAACTTTTTGGTCCCCCCAAAATTTTGGGGGGCGGGGGCTGACTTTTTTTTTCAAATGGCAACCCCCCTTTTGTAATACTTCATTCGAAAGATAATAAAAAAGAAAATTTTTGGCGCAAACCGCAGGTCAAAATGTTGATTTTTGACAAAATGTCGGAAATTTGGCATCTCCAGTTTTAATCGGCGGATTGGTCTGAAACGCAGAATTCTCTGGTTTTTCGGGACGAGAAATAAAACGCATCTGGCATTCTTTCTGGTTTTCTACAAAAGTCAATCCTTTTCAAAATGGCGGCGGTTAAAATGGCGGCTTGGAGCGGGAAGTAGATATTTGGGCTGCTTATCGTTAGATTTGTATGAGACCTGGTATCCGGGGGTATTTCGGCACGAGAAGAACGAATCTTTCATTGGATTTCTGAAATTTTGAATGACTTTAAAACGGCGGCGAAAAAATGACGGGAAATCCATATTACCGGCCATAACACCGATTTTTTCGCCGCCATTTTTACAGTATTTTGTGTTTCAAAAATCTAATGAAAGATTCATTTTTTTCAAGCCAAAAACCTTCAGAGTATCGACGAGGAACATTGCCAAAGTTTCAAACTTCTATCTCAAATAGGAAAAAAGTTACAGGGGTGGTAGGTGACTTTTGGATAACCCTGTATGTCAGACAATATCAGACTGAAGGCACCCCAAAGTATCATGATTGATTGCATCTTTTAAAAGCACGCAGTTCCCTCGCAAATTAAATCGAGTGTCGACGATAAAGAGTGAGCCTGAGCGGTAGTCGAAAAACTTACCAAGTCCTAGTATCTAAACTAGTCCTTACAATCTGTATTCAATAACGTTTAGCATGATTTTTGAACTTGATTAGAGGAAATTGTGACTTGATTCAAGCAGAAATACAGGGTGTTCGAAAAGTCTCCTCCCCCCCCCCTCTAACTTTTGACCTAATTGAGGTAGAGATTTGAAACTTGGAGGGTGTTCCTAGATCAAAGGGAGCTACTTTTTGACCCCCCAAAATTTTTGGGGGGCCCCATTTTGGGAGGGTTACGGACCCTAACTTTTAATTTTCAAATGGGAAGACCCCCTCTGTGATACCTCGTTCGAAAGAGCATAAAAAAAGAAAATTTTTCGCGCAAACCGGAAGTCATTATCTCAAACCGTTTCAAAATGGCGGCCGGTCAAAGTTCCAAATGGCCGAAAATTGGCACCTCTGCTTTTTGCGCATGGATTTGCTTGAAACTCGGTATCTGGGGGTATTTTGGCACGAGAAAAACGAATTTACGTTAAATTTTCAAAAAAAACCCTAATTTTTTAAAATGGCGACCGGTTTAGGCTCAAAAAGGCCGAAAATTTGACAAACTCGATTTTTTTGCCAATGGATTCACCTGAAATTCGGTACATGGGGGTATTTTGACCCGAGAATAACGAACTCAACGTTAGATTTTTAAAAAAACCCTAATTTTTCAAAATGGCCGCCGATTAAAGTTCAAAATGGTCAACAATTGGCAACCTCGACTTTTTGCCGATAGATTCGCCTCAAACTCGGTGTTTGAGGGTATCTGGGTGGGAGACAAACGAATTCGACGGTATTTCACCGAGTTTCAGGCGAATCTATTGGCAAAAAGTCGAGGTTGCCAATTGTTGACCATTTTGAACTTTAATCGGCGGCCATTTTGAAAAATTAGGGTTTTTTTAAAAATCTAACGTTGAATTCGTTATTCTCGGGTCAAAATACCCCCATGTACCGAATTTCAGGTGAATCCATTGGCAAAATAATCGAGTTTGTCAAATTTTCGGCCTTTTTGAGCCTAAACCGGTCGCCATTTTGAGAAATTAGGGTTTTTTTTGAAAATCTAACGTTAAATTCGTTTTTCTCGTGCCAAAATACGCCCAGATACCGAGTTTCAAGCAAATCCATGCGCAAAAAGCAGAGGTGCCAATTTTCGGCCATTTGGAACTTTGACCGGCCGCCATTTTGAAACGGTTTGAGATAATGACTTCCGGTTTGCGCGAAAAATTTTCTTTTTTTATGCTCTTTTGAACGAGGTATCACAAAGGGGGTCTGCCCATTTGAAAATTAAAAGTTAGGGTCCGTAACCCCCCCCAAAATGGGGCCCCCCAAAAATTTTGGGGGGGGGGGTCAAAAAGTAGCTCCCTTTGATCTAGGAACACCCTCCAAGTTTCAAATCTGTACCTCAATTAGGTCAAAAGTTAGAGGGGGGGGGAGGGGACTTTTCGAACACCCTGTATGCTCTAATATACCGCGTAGAAGATTTCCTTATGAATCAATAAAGCAAATAATGCTTGTTTAAAATAGAACTGGTGCTTATGTAAAAAGGAAGTCACTTGCATCAAGCAGAAACCCGCTTACATTCAGCTATTTTAATTTTGATTCAAAATAAAATCTTCTTGACGGCATACTCAAGAATTTTTCTGACTAAATTGAGTCATTTTTTTCTCTAATGAAATTCAGAAATTCTGCTGAACGTTATTAAATATGGAAGCTAGAACTAATGAGTTTTTTGACTACTACTCTCTTTTCGTGCCGTGGTATCTTGATTTATTTTGCGAGGAAAGCTCCGTACTCTTAAGGACGCCTGTCATTCTAAATATATTGGAGAGCGTTCAATTTCGTATGATATGGGATATAGTGCAACACCTCTGTTGCGAAAAGTTGCTTGAAGCGCCGCGGCGCGGCAGGTGAGAGCGACCAGCGCATTGGCGCCTACAAACCTAACGGGATACTTCACGCATTGCGCAATGCGTGAAGTATCCTGTTAGGTTTGTAGGGGCCAGTACGCGTGTTGCACTGGCAGCACGCCGCACAGTGGTTTTTTAGCGGCAAAAACCCCATTTTCCGAAGATCATTTATTTTAAAAAAAAATGTTATTTTCCAACACTTAAGGGTTCACACTAACATAAGTCAATAGTATTTTTTACTGTCATTCATTTATAAGATTGCTCCAGCACGCTGAAAACAGAATTTTTATCTTGTAGAAAATATTCCTTAAAATAGGCATTTTTTTACGCAAAATTCAGCTGATCCTATTTAATTCTAAATCAACTTTTTAGAGTAAATGCTTTAAAACCTGTCATCTCTAGTTCATATAGAAGTGATTCCTTGGGGTGGTCTAAAAAAAAAGCAAAAATCTTGAATGACGGGGATAAAACCAGATATTCTTCAAATTTAAAAATCCCTTCAGAATAATTGGCTTAGGAAGACTTTTAAAGAATCTGTTAAGGGATGTTAAAAGATTACAGGCATTTTCAGAGAGTCAAAGGCATGTAGTAACTGCCCTGAAAATATTTCAACCCTTTTCAACCCTGTTTAGAAGTTACAGGGGTTGAAAGTTATCAAGGGCGCGAAGAAAACACAGTTTTCGAGACAGTTCGCGCGCAGCACCGCTGTGGCCAGTTTCGCTAGGTAGTTTCTTTAAAAAATTATTAAGCCTGCTAATAAATACAAGTATTTTTTGAGCAAGATGTTTGCTAACTGTCGTGAAAACGTTCTATCTACCCTATTTTACCTTTTTTGTAAATTACAGAAGTTTAAACCTTACCACGAATCATTCATTGAATTTCGAAATCTATACCTACAGAATTATCGGTGTGAGAAGACTTTTGAAAATCATGTAAAATACTTGCAAGTATTTTCGGGGGGGGGCGGTCGAAGGTACCCTCTTTGAATCTTTTACAAAATTACAGAGATTAGAATAGTAAAGTGACACGGCAAGAAACACAGTTTCTTAATGATTCTCGCGCATCCCCGTCGCACCGCGCTCTCTGTCCCGTTTTTACCACAATTTGAGTGAAAGTGTATCCCTGAATTGGAACAATTCAGAATCTCAGATTGGGTTTATTGAATTCATTTCTTTTCAAATGAGGTATGAAACGAGCGAAAATATTGCGTCAAAATTTCCGGCGACTGAAGAAAATCCGCGGAAATTCTTTAGAAAAACTGTATTTGCCTTTCGTGACAAGAATGATGAAAAATAAGACATTAGTTGAGGTCTGTAACGTTGCAATCGGAGCTAAATACGCTTCCTTACGCGTGCAGGAAAGGATGTTTGAACTCATTCACGGCAGGCGCAGTGATACGACTATTCGACCACGGGTGTAAGCATGTTGCTGCCAGCCGGATTGAAGGCGCGCCACACTCCAGCAATTACTCGGGTCCCGTCCCGTGCGATCTCCCTGGCTGGCGCGCCGCTAAAATCGCCGCAAAGGGAGGACTGCACGTCATTATCCTTGACTCTCTGTCCCGTTTTTACCACAATTTGAGTGAAAGTGTATCCCTGAATTGGAACAATTCTGAATCTCGGATTGGGTTTATTGAATTCATTTCTTTTCAGATGAGGTATGAAACGAGCGAAAATATTGCGTCAAAATTTCCGGCGACTGAAGAAAATCCGCGGAAATTCTTTAGAAAAACTGTATTTGCCTTTCGTGACAAGAATGATGAAAAATAAGACATTAGTTGAGGTCTGTAACGTTGCAATCGGAGCTAAATACGCTTCCTTACGCGTGCAGGAAAGGATATTTGATACAACTATTCGACCACGGGTGAAAGCAAGTTGCTGCCAGCGGGATTGAAGGTTCGCCGCGCCGCGCCGCTCCGCTTTGTGTTTGGCTCTAATATTTAAACTCGCGGTGTCAGCGTTATTCAACTCAGGATTTTGAAATGTTTGCTTACTCCGTATGGATTATTCTCATTTATATTGATGAAAAAAAATATATTTTAAAGGAAAATATAATGTGTGTTTCGTAAATATCCAGGGTGTAACAACTAAGTGGCTTAAAGGGAACTTAAAACTTAAAGGGATTGTTCTATGGCTCAAAACAAACAGAAAAGTCCAGAACCAAAATCCTCTGAGACGCGTGGTTCTCGAGTTACGGGGAGTTCAATTTTTTTTAAAAAAAAATACCTTACGTGTTCGGTTATGACGTCACGGTGGCTATCCTAATTTTCGGAACTCAATAACATTTGTTGTTTCGTAAAGTACTCATCAAGAGCCTAAAAAAAGGTTCTTTCGTTTTGTTTTCGTAAAACCCCTCCTAATGGAGTTATTTACTGCTAAAAAAAATACCGTTTTACCGTACGTCCTGACTTACTTTATTTGCGATGTACGGTAAAACAGTATTTTTTTAGCGGTAAATAACTCCATTAGGAGGGGTTTTACGAAAAAAAAAAAACGAAGGAACCTTTTCTTAGGCTCTTGGTGAATACTTTACGAGACCACGAGTACTTTACGAAAATCCATAAAATGGATTCTCGCTTCTCGCAGAGCCCTGATAATCTATACTATAAGCTCCGAGGCCTCCTAATTTTGCGAAACTGGTAACGCTTAGTTCCAGCGTTCTACCGAGCCGATTTTCATGATTATTGCGGCTATCGACGGGCAATTGTCTCTAGATAAGCCAACTCTTTTCAGATTTTCAAAATATGGCCCAGGTTTTTTTATATTAAGTGGTAAAGTTGCGAATTCTCCCTTTTAAACAATGTAAATTTATATTTTTTGTCATAGTTCGTTTGAGCGTTCTACCGGGCCGATTTCCAAGTTTTTTGCGGTAATCGACGGGTAATTGGCCCTAGATGAGCCCGCTCTATTCAGATTTTGGATATAGGACCCAGGTTTTTTTACAATCACGTTATAAAAGTGAGTGAATTTTCAGAATGCTCCGAGACTGCTACCGCTATGCGCGGGAGGATGCGCAGTGGTCGAGGAGGTTGCGCAGTAGCTGTGTAGCCTGCGCATCAGCTCTACACTTATCTACACAAGATTCGCATCATTTAATTCAAGACGAGCGGTGGCCGAGTCGTCAAAGACGTCGGAAGCATCCACTCAGTTCATGGTGTGGGTTCGATCCCCGTCTCCCGATACTCTTAATTATTACCTGATTATCAATATTCGTTGTTTTACTGAAATATTTCATCAAGCAGTCATTCCAAATCGCGCCCTTTAGACTTCAAAAAAAATGTTTGTTTCTTTAGTCATCAAAACCAAAAATTATTTCATTCTAACAGTAAAGTATACCTCATATCGTAATTTTTTAGGGGAAAAATAAATAAAACTAACACCGATAGGAGAGTAAAAATAGGGTCGCGAAGCGGCCCATTGATGGCGCGGAGCGCCTTCAGGGGGTTGGGCCGCGTAGCGGCCAGGGGGCGTAGCCCCCTAGTATTACATATGGACTAAAATATAACGCTTGGACCAAGGCACTGTTGCTTATTTTACGTGTGGACGTAAACTACTGGACAATCAGGTGCGCGAACAAAAAATCGTTTACGGAATGTCCTGAAACCGGAAAGACGTAATCCACGAAATGTCTTGAAACCGAAAAGACGTAATCCAGCCTCGTTGTTAAACTTTTCTCCCGAATCTGAACGAGACCTCACCGGTAGCATGAAACGGAGCAATCCGAGTTCACGCCTCACCTCATGACGCCTTCAATTTTGCTCATGCAACATGGGCATCCGCCAAGCACGAATCAGTCCGCGGGGTACACAAAAAAACCCTCCACTCTTTTATTGGAAATTTCCGCTTTCAGGGATCATTTTGATGGTCATACGAAGCTCTTTTAGAAGGGGAAGCACTCTGGGGTCCGTGCAGGAATCAAGATGACGGCCGTTAAAGATCGACCAAAACCAACCTCTGTGTTGGTGAAAGTAAAATCGAATAAATAATTTTTTTCTTTCGAACATTCAAATTTTGAAAAAAGAAATTACTATTATAGATAAAAAGATCAAGAATTAATAAATTCATTTAATTATCAAATGATTTTGCATACATTTTGATTTGCTGAGGAAAGAGTAGAAGGAAGAGAAAATTATTTCCGTTAATTAAGGACGAGCAATTAATTGAACTTTCGCGGAACTGTAAAACTGCTGCTTTCTGTCCGAAAATCCATTTTATTTAGTTTCACTTCACATCATGCTGATCTTGCAAAGACAGTCCAGCAACATTGTAAAGACCGGGTTGCCGCGCAGGACAGAGGAGGATAGGTTATGGAGGTTAGTACATTCGCCCATTTGTACGCCATGTTGATGGTGTATCCGGTGGTGCTCAAGTGGCCAGGGCCCAATTAAGGAATTTGGCGCCCCAGGCTGATGATTTCTTAGCGCTCCCCCCCCTCCCCAGTCCTTTTCTCTTTTGTCTCCGGGCCCAGAGAAGGGGCACCAGGCGCATAGACTTGCCTATTCCACACATTTTTTCCGCTCCTGATGACGAGGATTTTCTTTTTTCTCCCTTCATAGTCTCGATAAAATTCAAAATTTGGCGCCCCCAAGAAGCTTCAAGAAGCAATTGAAGCCCTCCTGGGGCGCGAGCTCACAAGACACTTCAACTTACAAAGTAGAAGTTATGACTGTCATTCAGAAAGTAAGGTATTTTATAATTTTCTAACAAACCATCAATTTTAGAAGAAAAACGAACTATCCTGTACGACTTAGTATACCCTTAACTTTAATTTACACCCTTTCCTAAATAAAAATTGGAGCACAGGTAAGCTTGGGAGGGAATTTTCCCCCTCCACTATTATCGCACTGATACTGAGTACTCCAAAAATTTGTTTTGAAAAAGAGTGAGAGGACTCAGAATTTGTGCGTACTCGTACAAGTTTTTTGCGAGAAAAAGACATAAAACACATTTTACTTTTACCTTTCAGCTTACATTTCAACATTATTGCTGTTGAGATACAAAGCATAAGCTTGCAAAACATTTCCTGAAAGAGCTCAGCAGGTAAATTGGACCCTATTTAGCAATGAGGACCTTAAATTCCTGGCTCATCTGTGAAAAAAATTATGTGCATAGGGAAACTAATGGCACATACGTTATTCTTAGATTGAGCCAGAAATTGTAGTTCCTAATTGCAAAAAATGGTCGAATTATTGAACCAATTTATCACAAAGTTTTTCACTTCCTCAGGAGTATCCATCCTTAATCCTTTTCATTACGGTCTAAATCTTGTTCCCTTAGGCTTTCACCTACTTCTAAGTATTTCTCACAGAACTTAATTTAAATCTTAGAGTACTTAATCCAACAATATAATTCGTCCTTTGACAGGATTAAATGCTTGCAAGGAAGCCTATTGGAGACCTTACTTTCTAAAAAACCCTCATATGACATGTAGAGCATTTCTTTTACTTAGTCTGGCATAGGCATAAGGCTGTGAGGGGTGAACACTGAATCGCGAGAATTGGTCAGCATTTTAGAAATTTCCGCATTCCTGAATGAGCTTAAAGCAGGCTGAAAAAACAGTAAATTTTAAACATTTTAAAAGTTTAGTTGATCAAACAAAAGTTGATTGGCTTACCTTCATATCGTCCTCTGATTTCACAGTAATGTCCATCATAGCTCCACCAATAACCTAGAACCAAATAAATTAGAAATTAAATATGAAATTCTAAACTAGTCACAGAAAAAAACCTTGCTGAGTATCAGGAGACGTATGCTACGAAGAGAATTAATTTTGCTCTTCCATAATTGCAAAAATATTGCAACATCCATGTACCTCATAGGTGAAGATATGAGCTAAAATTAGAAATTCCTTGACTTTCCCTCATCTAGAATTCATCAATTTCGCCTTACTAATTGCAGAGTTCCAAACTTCTTTTTCGTAACTGAAATTTCCTGAATTTGATTCAACACTTCTGAAGCAGAGATAATTCCATTTTCAAAATTGATAAAAAAGTCACTGTTCACAGCGTGTTTTACATAGTTCTAGCTCCATTGTATTTTTAACTTTAAAATTGTGATAGCAAAAATTGTGATAAAGTTACCTATACATAATACAAAAATAATTCAAGATACTTACAACTACTTTTGATGCTGAAGGAGACGACTGGCTACTACCAGATTCTGCATTTTTCTCACTATTTTCCACACTAATTCTCGCACTAATTCCCGCACAATTTTCGGTGCTAACTTTCTTTCCACCTAAAACACTAAAAAAATTGACAGAAATTACTAGACTCGGGCTAATAAATGTACATGAGAGAAAATTATACGCGCCAACTAGGGATAAAAAATCACTACTTGGTCAAATTGAGTTATTGACATTCCAGAAACACCTAATACAAGATTATCATGACTCACTCTAGTTTCTGGCATGCAGCGTAGGTCAAATTGTATTGACAAAGTGAAAATTCTTGCTAGATTTTGACTTTTTAGCCAAAAAAAACACTATGGCCCCTGCGCATGAGCCTAAAGGATTGTTCTGAACCAAATACAAATTACAAAAGTCAAAGAAATAAAAGCAGGATTCTTTTTTGAAGAAAAAGTTGCATTTACACAGTGATCAACCTCTGCATCAAATGCGACATTTTTTCCCAAGAAAAATCCTGTTTTTATTTCTCTCTAGTTTGCGAATTTCTTCAATTGAGACTGATTCTTCAGGCTCATGCGCAGGGGCTAACATCCTCTTCTTGGCTTGAAAGTCAAAATATGCCGAGATTTTTTACTTGATTGATGCGACAAATCGCATGCCAGGTCAACCATGCCAAAAATCCAGGCCAAATCATCTTAAGTAATATAAGAAGAAAAATTGGTGAGGGTTTCTAAGATCTGGGGAAAATGCAGAATTCCATTAATTACAAATTACATTGTGGGCATTATGATCACCATCTACTTTTCTCCTAATACCTTAAATTGGTGGAAAAGAGGGTATGATCATGATTCGAAGAAATTGCAGGAGCAGATATAAATCATAAAATCTTGATTGTTTTAAAAGATATCATCTCCTGACAGATTAATATAAAAAATAATTTAGTGTGGCAAGAGGTTTTTGAGAGCTGAGTTGAAGTCTATTAAAACACATCTGAAAAATGAGTCTGAGCTTGTGACTAAAAAAACTTCAATTCAAAAGATTCTTGAACTTTAAAAAAGAAAATTAGGCCATGAAATAGGATGGATTCATGAAGCGATTTGAAAAATCTGAATCACATTGATATGAAAATGGAGGAGTTTCCTCTCTTCCAGGTACCGACTTAAGAAAAATACACATAAATGATTGCTGTCATACCTTTTCTGTGTTTCACCATGGAGGCTTAATAAATCAGAGTTGAGTTTACTTAATTCGACAGCTATCTGGCTCCCAACAAGGGCATTATTTTTTATCAGGGCAATATCTAGACGAGATAGTAAAGGATATACACTTACGCATTGAAACGAGTATAAACATGACATGCTCCGTTCAATCAAACTTGGATCTCTCATGCTCATTTCCAAGTTGGAACATCAATAGCAAATCGCCTTAAAACAAAATGTTTCCTATTTTGACCTTTCCTGAAAGAGTCAAGAATGGACTACAGTGGTGAAATACTTGGATCAACATCAGCAAGACATTTGTATAAATGGAATATATCAGTACCTAATTAATTAGCAGTAATTAGCAGTATGTGTATTAATTAAACAAAACAAAGGGCTGATAAACCATTGGAAAAAAAAATCTTTGACTAACAGACGGTTTCACCAACACATAGAAATTACCTGCATCTTTTTATCAAATCTACTTTCGCGCATAGAGATAAGCACAGCTTCAAATAATTTGAAATAGACCCTTAAATCCTCAACTTCCCTGGAGAACTTACAACTATTCAAAATATTCATCCTAGAGGTCATCAAGGCTTATGGGACTAAGAAAGTCAACCGAAAAAGTAGCCTTCTTCTCTAATCGAACACCTGTCTGAGCAACCAACCATCTGCTATCCTCTGCACAGGTCCATACCAAACCAGCTTCACAGTTTCGATATTGTTCTTGTTGCTTTGTTAATCAATTACACTAATCAGCCCTTTGGTGGGGCTGCAGGCAAGTTGTATCTAATTAGATACATTTTTAGCATACGCCACTACAACTGATTAATTATTCTCGATTCTCTGCTTCAAGTTCATGTTTACCATGAACTAAAACATGAATAAAAAACCCAGTTTAAGGACAAGAGGAAAAGGTTTAATAAGAAGGATACTAGTCTCTAGAGATTTTCCCTTCGTTGCATCTGCAATAGCTTTCAATAAAAATGGCGTGACATCTTTTCCGGCGATACCTTGTTCTTTCATCTCAGATAGAGCCTTCTGGATGACTTTATCCATGTCCTCTTCTGTAAAAACCATCAAATTAAAACATAGCATTAATAAAATCCATCAAAAGTTCAGTTTCAAGTTTGAGGTTTTATTTTTTGGGGCATCAATTTTTGTCTAGCTCTCTCGATAATTTTCAAAGATTTCTGCGACAAGATGAAATCCTTTAGAGGAGTTTTTATTTATATTTTTGCTCACATGAGATTTTTAAGTTTAGAGCATTCCCCATCCCATCTTGAGTATTTACCATGAATATTTTTAACCAATACTAACCATCATTCAAAACGTATGCTCAAAAGTTAGCGTTAATTAGAGGCCAGCAACAACGCAGATTTGAGGAAGATAAAATCACTAACTGTTGCTATTCCTCAATTTAACCCTTTCCGGTCCGCGGCAGTTTTCCACGGCCGTCGTTAAGTGAGGTTAAGGTAGCAGCGATGTTGTCAACAAAGACAGTGGTTTCCAAAGGCTCCACCAGAGGCCGCCACTTGCTGGAGCAGTCGAATATACCCGATATCGGGCCTGCACAGAAGTTCAAACTTTTGGGCGACTATATCCGACATCGGACCTAAACGCGTTATTTTTCACGGCGAATATATCCGACATTGGACCGGAAAGGGTTAACCCACATTCCAGTGTGCGTAGATAAAATCACTAACTGTTCCTATTCCTCAATTTACCCCACATTCCAGTGTACGTAGAAACTGCCTTGACTCCAGTCTTTAATACATTGCCCATTGGTTACAATAAGTATTCAGTATTATTACAATACCGATATGATATTTAAGAGGAATCATATTGCAAAATCTACATGCCTAGTTTGAATTTTGCTTTCACTTACTCTTGATCAATTCAGATTGTTCGGGGACCGGATTAGCCAGGAGCAAGCCGGACTTACTGTTCATCATCACAAGAGATTCTACAAGTTTTGCAGCATCAGTGATGTTTTTAACATGATATTGCGATTTATAGCCGCTGTCCCGGCAGTAGAAGGCAGGAAAATCATTTGTTTCACCAAATGTGGCCACGCAAACTCCTTGTGTTTCCTGAAAACCAAAGAAATTTTAAATTATAATTCATTGTAATATCATTAATCAGCCTCCAAACCCTTTGATAAACTTACTGGGAAAATGTATTTCTAGTCAATGAAGGATAAAACAACTATTCTTCATTCATGAAATTTTGGCATGATTTTCCTGGTCAAATAGAAATACTGTCATCATTTCATGCAAAATTTAAGTTAATTTCATTATTACAGTGCTCAATGCAGCGTTTTTCATTCTCCATTTAACCTCCCCTGAGGACTTCAGACTGACTCAAATAAATTTCTTCCTGCCACCTCTTTATTTATTTTTTTTTTTTTTATCCAGAACTAATTTTACGACATAAACTGTTCTTGATAATTCTAATGGTTACCAAATACTCCAAAGTCCGTCCTATATCCAAGATAGATTTGACACCACTGGATATAACTGCAATCGAATGACGTCCTAGCTCAGTTAAGTCTGCGCTGATATCTAGACTTGTTTGGCCATCTCTATGCACTCCTCCAATTCCTCCTGAAAAACCAAGAGAAAACACTAATTTTGGATGGATAAAAATACAACTACTAGCAAAAATGAAAGAGGAACTTTACAAATAGAGAAGAGTGATAACAAATTAAAAGGCTCAGGATTGGCAGCCCAAAAGGCATACTGCAAAAAAAATATTGAAATTCCCAGCAGTTTGATGCAATGAAATTGGAGTCTCTTCTACCATGAAATAGGAATATTTTTTCATAATTTGGTCAATCCAATGCCAACTTTAGACAATTATTAAAATAGGTTGCATGTATCGTAGGGACAGGCAATTTGCACCACTTTTACTCCAATAACTTTCGATTGATTGGACGAGTCCCTTCCGAATGTAGATTGGTAATATACCAACGATGAAACTGTAAAAGCACGTCTCTCATTTGCAGTGTTTCAAAATCCTTGCTCCCATTTTATTTATCACAGGAGAAGGGACCAACGCTGTGGCTTGAGATTTTTACAAAATATTCCTCATACAGAGAAGAAAATTGGGGTTATTAGAAAAAGTTGAGTGTTGCAAACAGAGATGTGCTTTTTCTGCCATTTCTTATGTCAATACACAACACTTGGAAGCAGTAGCAACAATGTTAGCACGTAATTAGAATTATTTGTAACCTGCGTTACTTGGAAGAAATGAATGAACAATTAAGGATCCCAGAGGATTATTTGCATTGTTTTTAAAGTTGGTCAATACAAGATTGCCCATTGAAAGGACAGTAATGTCGGAGAAGGAGATTGAAAGGATAAATATTGAGAAAAAAGAACAGGGCGGCTTTGCAAGTTACCTCCGGCAAACTTGAGTATCCAAATACAGTGAAGTAACTGAGTTCAATTCTTAAAACCAGAGAGGAAGATGTTACACACTAAAAGCCCTTTGGTTTCAGGGTTAATAAAATGATCCTCATTATGATTAATTTCCCTGCCAGAGAAGAATTTCAATCAACAACTTTTTTCATACTGTACTCATTATAAAGAAAAAAAAAAAAAAAAAAAAAAAATTTCCACAAAATTGTTGATGTAACTGTAAAAAGTAAATGTAAATATAAATTACTTGCAGATGACGACTCAAAACTTACCAGTGACAAAAATTTTGATGCCAACTTTGGAGCACACGAGTAAAGTTCCAGAAACAGTTGTTCCGCCATTCAGTTTCTGAGAACCAAAATAAAAATCATAGAAACAAATCACACTTCTGTTCCAAATATTTTGCTAGGTATAAAGTTGATAAAAATAGGTGATTACACAACAGTGATAACGCGATCGTGGTCCGGTTGCTTTCGTAATTCGGCCGTTTTTATACCAATTTATATACGTTTTAAAAAATTTTAGCAATAGTGGTCAAATGTGCGGTTGTGCGCTCGTATTTTAGTTTTTCGTTGTTTGACGCGTATCCGCGCCGCGGTACAAGTTTTCTATTTGTAGCCTGAAGATGAGCGTAAAGCTCGAAATGCGCATCGCTTGAAAGTAAAACATGAATCACCATCGGGAAGAAAAAGTGAGTACAAAACCCTTACCCTGATAAAAATAGATTGCTCGATCCATCAATGAGCTATGAGCCTCTTAAATGATGATTTTTTAGATACTGATGATTGATGATTTTTTCAGATATTTTAGATAAAATTACGCATGAAAATATGTGAAAAATTGGGAGGAAATTATCCACAAGTTTCCCAGAAAATTCGTAGTTTATAAGAGTAAAGTTAGCAATGTCTGAAGACTCATGTGACTTCTCCCTCAGCACAGTAGAGTAGCAAAAATTTCACCGACTGTTCTCAGCTAGTCAATTCATTTATACATTTTTGCGAATTATTGTGTGTTTTCGAATCATTACTGTACTGGATAACATTGTAAAGTTGTGTTTGATGGTGCGAAGCCATAATTATTGGTAAGACAGCATCAACAATGTTTTATCAGCATATTGCACAAAGTGTAAATTTTTGGAAAAAATATGGGGTGGCAGCCACTTACGCCATGCTTGAACTACTATAACTTGGTCATTTTTTTCTATCTAACTGATCTTAGACTCAATCGACTGCTTTTAATATCTCCTTTCAACTGAAAGAAAAATTAGCTCGGTAGGTTTCTTAGTTTTTTAATTACAGTGCCAGTTCTTGTTATTTTGGGACATTCGATAGAGGTAGGAGCAGCTTTTGTGTTTTGAAAATAAAACAAGGATACCAGTACCTTACTTAACACATAGGGAAAGTCCCGTCTTGAAGACTTGATTACAGGAGTGTCAGGCTTGGCCAAATAATTCAAATCTTCATCAGAGAGACCAACTTTGAGTGTCCCTCCCAATATTGCTATTGTTGCAGGTATAGCACCCTAAAATAAAGAGAAAATTCAAACCAAGTCTTCATCAATTGAAGGTCGGAAAATTGAAAAAAAGAGTATAAAAGCAAGATCAAATATTCAATGAGAAGAATACTTTGGACTAACCATAGTTTAGCCTCTGGTGTAGTTGCGGCACTGACGTTTTCATTTCATCGGCTTGAACTGAATCTTTATCTTCCCTTTTTCATATCGATTTGCACTTTCAAGATCTTTTCACTGAGATCCAATGATGAATTTTGAGTAATAGACTCCAAAGCCATTCGCAATGCCCAGTTTTGCAGTAGTGATATTCAATGTTCATTTCTGTTATCAATTCTGTTCTGTTAAAAAGGAACAGAGCATTTGAATGTTGCCAAACTTCCTCTCAGAAAATATTTATTTTCGAAGAAAGTTATGAATATTTTACTTGAAATTTTTGAACATTTTAGATTAAGTTTCGAACAAAATTCCCAGAAAAATCGGAAGTAAGATATTCACAAATTTTCCCGAAAATGGTTGAAGGGAATTTGGCAGCGTCTGAAGGCTCATACAGCATTTTACCTTAGCACGATAGAATTCAAGTGAATGTCCACAGGAAAAGAGCCATTGGTACCAAAAAATTCAAAAGTGAAATACTGATACCAATGCAAAAGGAAATTGATGGTCAAAGTTCGAAACCAAGTAACTCCATTTGCGACGTTTCAAAGTTTCTGTTCCTGGTTTATTATTTTTTTTAGGAGAAACGAGCAAACTTAAGTAATAGCTTGTAATTTGCATGGAATATTCTACTAAAAGGGAAGAAAAATCAAGTAAGTTTTCAAGAAATTATGTTGACTACTTTTCCAAAGAAAAAATAGAGTAGGTATGACAGGAATTCTGCTACATTGCAAATGGAGATACATGGTTTTGTACTTTGACCATCAAAATGTCCGATGACTATTAAGTGCAAATACTTTAAGTCCGACGAAACTGAATTCAGAAGTGCAGAAAGTTCTGCGGAGCAAAAATCAGTTGCAATTTCAGTATCAAAATGTTTCAACTCCACATACTTACACTTCAAAAGTACAAGTTGAGGAAAAAATTTAGACAGTCAGATCTATTCCAGATCCATCCCTTCTTTTTCATGAAAAAAGTAACGAATAAAAGAACTTCCCACAGAAAAATTTTCAGACAAACTTATGGATTTTCTTATGCCGTGTGTTGGCCATAAATTACGTACATTCTGCACCTCTGAGTGAAGTTATGATGACCTAAAGTACCTACGTAACTCTATTTTTTCTCCACATAAGTACCTGACTCCGCACAATTTCTTCAACTTCTTTCGCTGTTTTTAAGTTGTGAGGATATGGCATGCCATGGGTTATGATTGTTGACTCAAGGGCTACGATGGGTTTTCCAGAGGCAAGGCCATTTTTAATTTCTGGAAGTACATCCAAGGGTGTGTTAGAGCAGAGAGATCTGGATCTATGGTAGAGGTGGCCGGTGAACTGAGATAAAACATACTTCTTCATGGTGGAAAATCTGAAAAAGAGAAAGATAAGAATGCTAAAAGATCGATGAAATAAAGAGTTCAGTGATTGCACAGGAGATCTGGACCACTTGAAGTAAGCTTTCTCAGTTATTGAAGGTCGAACGAAGTCGGAGCATCTTTGGAACGAGTTGGGAATCGAGCTCAAGAAATCCAAACTGCATTGTCCCATAGCCCCTCCTAGCTTCCTTTGGAGGGTAAAAAAAGAGTCCTGATCTTAAAAGTAAAGGTATCCAACAACATTTTATATTATTTTAACAATATCATAAAGTATAAATTATTTTAAACTGTCTGACACCATTAAGTCTATTCTTTAATGGATCTGGATAAAATGTATTGGGGGACAGAGCTCTAGGTTGTAAATTGGCGCAGAGTTTAGCAATAAGACACATCCCAGGGTGCTTTGCCGCAAATAATCCGATTTTAATCGCAAAATTAATATTCTCAGAGACTAATAACCTGCGCACTCATAATTTCCCCAAATCTCCTAATCGATTTGGCAGCGTAGCTGGTATTTTGAGGAAGGAGGCTCTGTCCCCTATCTGAATAATCAGACAGGGTATAGCAGATTTTGAACTATTTGCTATCAACTAATTTAAAAGTTCACCACAATTTCTGATTTTGTTAGAATGGTATCAATACATTTTGCTTAGAACCTCACTTAATCAGCAGCCCCCCCCCCCCCTTCCCTACAGAATGAACGATGTTCAGCAGAAAGGAGGGGAAAGCGGTTTGAAACCAAATCAACCCGTTAGTATGCGTCCATGTCATTCATCAAAAGCTTCCTTGTTTGACTTGTTACATGAGAAGTTTATTGTTGGAGAGGATGCACAGCGCTAGAGTACCTTTATAGCGAGAGTATGGACAGATCGCTTCATGGAGGGCTTAGGGCCCAAAAGTGCAGCCCCCCTTCTAACCAACTTTTAACGCACAAAATTCCACTGCCAGTCTGCAGATTCCAATTCTAACCAAGATAGCCAAGAATGTACAGAAATGAGCGTTCTTCCGCAAAATTGAGTAGATTCATGCAAAACTGAGTCAAACACGTGCTTAATAAACGACGGTTCGTAACAATAGTATTAGTAAATCGCTCTGGATACTTGAAATTCATAGGTTGGCTGCATTTCTGGGCCCTAACTTTATTCGCAGAAGCATCGGTGAAGGCCTGATGTATTTTCGGAGTTTCACATCTGTCCATACTCTCGCTATACAGGTACTCTACACAGCGCTTTCCCTCATTTGATTTTATTCAATGGCTGATGTTATTGAGGACTGTGCTGGAGTTAACTCCGCTTCGCTCAACTGAGTATACGATTTCTTTACTTGCTTTTTGATGCATATCTAATATGAACTGCTTTGTGAGAAACTAACAAAAATAGATTGCTAACTAAAATAGTTGCAGATTAGGTGGGCGCTGAAAGCAGAGATGATTCGCTTAAGTATTTGGCAAAAAGTAATTCCGCTTATTAGTTGAAGGGTTCCTTAATTGAAACTTTCCCGTGAACTGATCATTGACAGCATAGATCATTGATGTTGTATTGCACTGAACAATGATTGAACAATTTCAAGTACTTTATGAGAACAAATATTCATTTTAAAGTGGATGTACAGAATTTCTACTGATATCAACTGGATTGCATCATCATAATAGATAAGTAATACGGTCGAACCGGTCGAACCTGTAAGCCAAAGGAATCCAAATTCTGATGAGATTATAATTTATTGCTGACAAGTGACAAGGGCAGTGTAAACGACGAAGAGTATTCACAAATACCAACAAAACCTTTGATTAAAACACCGAGTAAATAGATAAACGATATAAATTTCGCGAACCGCGACACGAAAATTAAATAACCTCAAAAGTTCCGAATGTGTCAACATTTTTCCCGCCTAAACCGGCGAGATCTCATTTTCGGTGCGCGGGAATTTTGAATGAATGCTCCAATGGAATGAGAGCGTATCTTACTAGTGAATCTGATACTGTTGAGGATCGATAATTTTCAGAGAAAATATTTTTTGCATTTCTCAGAAAAAAGTACTGAGAAGAGGGAAGAATCGAAGTATTTCATTGGAAATACCAATTTTAGGCCGTTTCAAGGGAAACGGGTGACCATCCGATTTCGCGGTTTTCTTATATTGGTTCAGTTTATCTTATACCAGCAAATTATATGAATATCCAAGGGTTTTGTGTCGAAAAATGTAAATTTTTCAGGGCAAAATATGAAAAATCAGTATCTGAAAGTCAGTGAGGACCAAAACACACCAACTCGAAAATTTTTAAACAATTAATTCTCTGTCATCAAACATGGTGTATCAATTTCAACTTGGGGCTTTACAATGTCTCAAGGTACTTGGTCTTTGGCACCAAAAAGGTTTTTCTTAAACTAACTTCTTCGCCCGCTGTGCAGTTTCAGGTGTTTCCTGAACAATGTTTTTGATCCGAGTGGGTATGTTTTTGAACTCACAGATTCAATTGAAAAATGTACCTATTCAGATGCAAAAAATATCTGAAGACGAATGGGCTTGAATTTCTTTAGGAGCAAGAGCAAAGAGGAAAATGATACAAAAAAGTAAAAATATAAATATGTATATATTCACAATCAATGGCACAATGATATGATACATCAAACAGAGAAGATAAATACAAATAAACAACTTTTAGAATAATTTTTAGTGTATTGTCCAAAGGAAATACACTATTTTAATATCATGCTGCAGGGCAACAAATAAAATGCACGAAAAAAGGAGATCAGTTTCTTCCATTCTCATCAGAAACACAGTTAATGCTTTTGGAGGATTAATTGTTTTGTCTATTCGGAAAGGAAAGGGAAAAATAAAGTTTACATGTAGGAAAGTAGTAACATATACTATTTGATTTTGTGAGACCTGTTTCAAAATTAAATTTGTAGGCACTTAGGCATAAATTTTAATGATGAAAACCTATTTTCCGGAAAATGAAAAATTTTGACAGGATTTTGATTTCAAAAAACACTTTCTTCACCTTAGAAAAGCAATTAAAATAACAGATTTGCAGAAGTTAAAAACAGATAATTAGAGTAATTGATTCTGGTAGAATTAATTTCCAAAATTCTAAAACTCTTCTTTCTTTCCTCTATTTCACTTGTTGAATTCCACAACATACAAGATGGTCTCCAATGTATTTTTAATATTACTTTCAAAACTTGAGTCACATTTTCATAATGGCTAGGAAAAAAGAATGAAGTAAAAAATCAGAGAAGTACACGTAATTTAAAGAAAGATTTGCTTTAGAGTCAATTATGCTCCAAAAATGCTAAAAGGAATGAAAATGGTCAACTTAATTCACAAGAAAACCTTACTACCTAAATATTTCTCTCGTAAGATAAGAATAAGAAATTCTTGATTCTATAGGCTGCATAATCGCAGCTGTAATGAGAATGTTTTGATTGATGCAAGCTTTCAAATTCGTTTTCAGTCACTTTAAAATCAAATTAACAGTTTTTTCTCTAAGGAGTTCAAATTATCAGCTAGACCAAAGTCTCGAAAATTTACAACTTACACTTGACAGTATCAGATGAGTTGCCGGTAGCAACTATTTTGAAATATTTTCTTGGAAATCATCTTTCATTCTAATAATTTAAGCGTACAAGTAAAAACCTACATTTACAGCTGTACAACAAGCGCACAAGCTACACTGAAATAAATAAAACATAAAATTAAAAAAAAAAACTAGAGAAGTACTTTGTGTACTTAACAGACAAATTAAATTTACAAGAACGATGGAGAAAAAGTTCTCTCTCCAAAAAAGGGTAACTGAATCGCTTGTACGAGGTATATACATGTAAATATGGAGCCATATCTGCATAAACAGTGGATATCAGCATTTGTCGTTTTTAGGGCTAACACTGTTGTAGAATTTGCAGCCTTCAAGAGTGTTGGTAGCAAGTTTCAGACTTCTAGCATGATTTTCCATTGAGATAGGTACATATGAAAAGCCATGTTAAATATAAGAACAGCAGAAGTCTACTTTTAATGCTTTTCCAAACAATTTGCTCAAGTTCACTGATCTTGAGGATAGTGTACATATAATGAGCACATTGCACTGATCATGAAAGTGAGTAAGACCTGCTACAAGTGTCATGGGACATGGCATCTTTTTCAATATTTTTCCCTATTTTAAAAGACTAATAAGATATATCTTGTTTCTTCTTTTCTATTTAGAAAGTTACCAAACATGTAATTTTTTGACAGATCATTTAAAAACTCGATAGTGAATAATTTCAATCGCTGTACCTCTTTTGCAGTAACTTAGCAGTTTATTTTATATCTAAGAAAAGCCTCACAGTAAAGACACCGGATGTGGTTTTTTCTTAAAATCTCTGTACATCTTAATTAACATTAACCTCAAATTTAAAGTTTTAGGGCTCATAGAACCCTGTTTGCTTTACGGACATCAGAATGCTCAGCTTTGAAAACTTCAAACATGATTTTCTCAAAACTTAGAAACGCAACATCTGCTGTGTATACATATATGGCTTAACACGCCAAAATTAATGAAGGAAGTTTCAAAAAGAAGGGCTTACAATAGTCAGATTGTGCTTGTTTCTCTGAGGAGTCACAGGCGGGCAGCATCTTTCAAACAATTGCTACCAGTTATCTGCCGTTCAAGAAAAAGCAGATCCAAAAAATTGACTTGCTCATGTTTTGTGGGCCTTTCTTCCAGAGACTTCCTCAAATTTATGAATTGACATGCACGGACGATCTTCCCAAAAAAATTAAGGGATTGGAAGCAACGATTCCTCCACATTAGGACTCCTTTTCGCCAAAATTTGACACATTATACCTACCTTTCCAAACAATCTGTTGAGAAAAACTGGCATATTACATCATTTCTACCCCGCAAAGAATTAAACATCCCAAAATGGTATGCTTGACAGTACTTGTTCAACTTTCTGCTGGGTGTGCTAACCCCCTTAATAGGACATAAGTTTAAAATTGCTACTTAAGATTTGATCAATTATTGACTGTAATCTCCTAAAGTCACACGATTTAAGTAAAAATTCTATAAAAAAAGAAAATTCCATACAACCTGGAAACTAACACTTTATTCCTTACTCAATAAAAAATTGTTCACTCTCCAAAGCTGCATGATAATATTACAAAATCTGACAGCTTCCACTATTCATAACTAAATTAAAATATTTGAGTGGTATACAGGTATAATTCTTATGCATCCACATTACAACACTCGAATGATGATTGTAATTGTACAGAGGATCACAATAAAGTCATCGTTGGTATATTAGAAGAGTTTAAAAAGGATTCGATACTCAATTTGAACAGAACTGCCATTCTGCTGGCATAGAACTGGACGTATTTCTACCAAACAGACCTATGTGGCGGTGAGAAATATGGGGTGTGCTCTAGAAATCTGCATAAGAAGCAATGTAAAAGTGGGCGTGGTTCCTTTTGAAGAATTGGAAAAGCGGGATAATGCATTCTATCAAAGAGACCTATGTGCAACTGAGTGAGGAACTCATGAGCCGCGGGCAGGGCAAGAAAGCGTTGTGGACAGGGCTCATGAGTTGATGACCCCCGCGAGCAGCACGACGGCGGTTCCATCTCCGTTGACGTCACTGGCGCTTTATTATTCTCATTCACTCTTACGGCCAGAGAACTAACGAGCAAACCCCATATTTCTCACTTCCACATAGGTCTGTTTGGTAGAACTACGTCCAACTCATCTTCTGAGACGTCAGAGGTGGTCAATATTTCCTCAACCTGTCGCTAGAGGGGCACATGAAGAGGTACACCTCTCAGATTAAATGAGTGCAACCCTCGACTTCAAACGGCAACCCGAAAACTTCATGCAAGAAAATGGCAGCCTTGATTCACATTGATAAGGATGGGGGGAGGGGATTGAATTCTATTTCATTCAACTTTGTACAAACCTCTTCAGAATATAGTTACTCATTTGAAGAATTATCAACAATAATAGACTGACAATAAGTGTTAAAAAGTTGATTTCAAGTTATTCATATTTTTACTGCTGAAAACTGCAGCGAACACACTACTAATGCTATCTTTCAGAAGTTATACACACTATTCTGTTCTGCTGTACTAGGAAAGACGCAGTATGAGTCTTCAGACATTGTCAAATTTCCTTTGACAAATCTTGAATTTTCGGGAAAATTTATTGACATTTTTTCCTGATTTTTCAGAGAATTTTCTTCGTAATTTGATCTGAAGTGTCCGAAAATTTCAAGGAAAAATTCATAATTTTCTCCAGAAATGAATATATTTCAAGGAAAAATTTGGCAACATTTGAATGCTTATAAAGCGTTTTTCTACAGCCTGGCAGTATTGTTGGTGGCACTTCTCCTGAAATGATGTCCATTGTCCTTATTAAAAAAAAATACCACAAAAGCAAAATACCATAGTGTGGAATGGATCTTTGATTGATTACCGCAAAAATAAAAAAAAAAAAAGGGAAAAAAAATACAATATGAGACATAAATAGAAAGTTGAATCAGTGATTGCTTTTGAGGGCTCATAGGCTTGAGGAATTAATCCGATCCTCTTTACAGTCTTATAACTATCAGGTATAGATTCCATTGAAAGAAAAAAATATATTTGTAAGAGAAACATATTTGACCTGTATATTGGTATGTTTGTTACAGACAGACATGGGACGCCTGCAATTTTCAATATATTGATCAACACTTCGAATTTTTGGACATTTCCTCTAATTTTCAATGAGTTTATTCAATTCATTAATTGAGAAGCAGTTTTCATAGATTATTGCAGGAGTGTGAACAAAATAAAATATGATATAACCCCTTTACAAAGTTGCATGAGAGACGATAAATTCCACAATACTTAATAACTAGTTCAAAAGGTTCAATTTCATTTGACCACCAGACAAGGTGCAAATAAAAGTATTCTGACGCATGTTTCCTCATTTCCTCATTTCTTGTAGAACTTGATTCACACAACAAAAATTACAGACATTAATTTCTAACCAGGTTAGGGCTTTTGTCTTGGAGGGTGCATTCTACCATGTTGAAGACCTCTCAAAGCTCTAGCCTTAATCCATCGCTTCTATCATTTTCATATTTTTGCTCTTACATTGCCTATATTAAATTATTTCTTAAAAGCATTTGTGTTAAATTTTTATTGATTGTTAGAAACAATTGTTAACTTGTAGTACTATTATCTTGTAATCTGACTTGTACGATCCCTTAAAGGGAATAAATGTACCGACTGCAAAATAAAATAAATAAAATAAATTACCAAGATATTTGATGTTTTAAGATGCGTAAATTGAAACCTCCTGCTTCGGGAAAAACAGAAGCCCATATAGGTCTAATCGCGAACTAAGCGTTGCTGCAACAATCTCTCTAGCATGAAAATGAGGAAACCTATATCTCGGTGCTTTGGCTCAGCTGTTGCTGGTTGTTAAGACTTTCAACAATGGAAGGAGGAGAGGGAAAATTGCTTGATTAAGAGGCTTGCAAAAAACTGTTGTGGTGTGCCATTTAATTCAAGTAGAAAATTGTTTTTCTTGTGAGCGAGAAATTCAAATTTACCTTAACCAATGTAAACTAAAAACGTAGACATCTTGGTTAGGAGTTGATTTCGGTCATATTCTTGGTGGGAATCATGTTCTATATGAAATTTCCGCCAGATAGCATGTATCAAAATGCCTAAAGAGCCTCCCAAAAAAGAGGCTGATTTTGGCCCCTTTTTAGGTATTCGATTCGACCATCGGACCAAGGTTTAAATGGAAGCTTATATTAACAGAAAACTCAGGAAAAAATTTCAAGATGAGTATAGGAACCGTTTTCGAGTTACGGGGGGGCAAAGGGGTCACAATCCGGCCTAATTTTTTGCTGTTTTCTTGTAGAATTGATGTATCGGTGGGGTTCTTATCGTTGTTTACGCATGTGTAGCACATGGATTCCTACGTGTTTTTACACGTAGAATCGATTTTTAACGTTGCCGAATCGATATACTGATCGGTTAAATCGATTTTGAACGATTTATTAAGGAAAATCGATGATTCCTCAGGATCGAAATTGTTTATTTTCGACTCATGAATGAATAAATGCATCTGAAATGACTGAAGCACACGTGACCCTATGTATTTTGATACGTAGAATTGATCTTTAACGTTGACGAATCGATTTATCCATCGTTTGTATCGAATTTTTGCGATTTTTTACGGAAAATCGATGACTTTTCGGAATTAGAATCGGGTTTGCTCCATCCGAGATCGGAGATATGTACCCAACATGATTGGTGCACATCGACTCTAACGTATTTTTATACGTGGAATCGATCTATAACCTCGATAAGTCGATACATCGATCAATTGTATTGAATTTTTTCGATTTTTTGCGGAAAATCGACGGTTTATCGGGATTGAGATACGTAATAGCGATTTTTTTACGGATATCTGATGGTTATTTTGGACTGGCATTGGAAACATCTACCAGACATGACTGGAGCACATCGATTCGTTTTTGATTAGTCTCGCAAAATCAATGTTTAAGAAGTCGACGAGTCGATACATTGACTGGTCATATTGATTTCTTGTGATTTTTATGGAAAATCGATTTTTTGAACAGGAATGAAATTGGTTACTAACGGTCCGAGGGCGGAGATATGCACCTGACACGGTCGGAGCACGCCGTTTCCACGTACTTTTACACGTAGAATCATTTTTAAGGTTGACGAGTCGGTTTGGCGATCTGACCAATCGATTTTTTGGGATTTACGGAAATCCGATGGTTTCTTGAAGTTGAAATAATTTTGATTTTAATCAAAATGGGAATGAAGGAATGCACCCGACACGAAATGATTCTACGTGTAAAAGTACGTGGAAACGGCGTGCTCCGACCATGTCAGGTGCATATCTTCACCCTCAGACCGTTAGTAACCAATTTCATTCCTGTTCCAAAAATCGATTTTCCATAAAAATCGCAAGAAATCAATACGACCAGTCAATGTATCGACTCGTCGACTTCTTAAAAATTGATTTTGCGAGACTAATCACAACTGAATCGATGTGTCCAGTCATGTCTGGTAGATGTTTCCAATGCCAGTCCAAAATAACCATCGAATATCCGTAAAAAATCGCAAGAGTTGTGTATGTCAGATCGATATATCGACTCGTCGACGTTTAAAATTGATGATACGTGTAGAAATACGGAAGAATTGATGTGCTCCAATCATAAAGGGTACATTACTCCGATCTCGGATGGAAAGACACCTATTTCAATCCCGTTAAACCGCCGATTTTCCGCAAAAAATCGAAAAAATTCAATACAATTGATCGATGTATCGACTTATCGAGGTTATAGATCGATTCCACGTATAAAAATACGTTAGAGTCGATGTGCACCAATCATGTTGGGTACATATCTCCGATCTCGGATGGAGCAAACCCGATTCTAATTCCGAAAAGTCATCGATTTTCCGTAAAAAATCGCAAAAATTCGATACAAACGATGGATAAATCGATTCGTCAACGTTAAAGATCAATTCTACGTATCAAAATACATAGGGTCACGTGTGCTTCAGTCATTTCAGATGCATTTATTCATTCATGAGTCGAAAATAAACAATTTCGATCCTGAGGAATCATCGATTTTCCTTAATAAATCGTTCAAAATCGATTTAACCGATCAGTATATCGATTCGGCAACGTTAAAAATCGATTCTACGTGTAAAAACACGTAGGAATCCATGTGCTACACATGCGTAAACAACGATAAGAACCCCACCGATACATCAATTCTACAAGAAAACAGCAAAAAATTAGGCCGGATTGTGACCCCTTTGCCCCCCCGTAACTCAAAACGGTTCCTATACTCATCTTGAAATTTTTTCCTGAGTTTTCTGTTACTATAAGCTTCCATTTAAACCTTGGTCCGATGGTCGAATCGAATACCTAAAAAAGGGCCAAATTTTGGGAGGCTCTTTGCACCTTGTCTAGTGATTCATTCAGTAAAAATGAACAGTCTGGCATTCAAACAAACTGAACCATCTGTTGGTTTTTGAAAAAGACAATTGAACCATAACATTACAGCGAATTGCTCACGGGGTTTGACTTTAAGAATATAAATTAAAATTTACTCTAACAAGATGCAAATTGTCACAATTATTATTGCACAAGTGAAAATAAATATTTGAAAGAATTATAAATCACTCACGAGTAGTTGGAGCAGCAAAGATTTTCATTAATAATACTGAAATTCTTGGAGAAAAATAGATTTCTCTTCCAGTCATGTAAATTAAAAACATACATAAGTCACACGCTTAAAAAAAAAGAGAGTATCAAAAGCAAAAATGAAAACGAAATGGGAAACCTCATTTGATGATGAGTTCCTTCCATCACTTACAAAAATGAGAGGATGTTCAATTTATTGGAATTAATTTCATCCCCTGGTTTTCAACAGCAAAATATTGATGGCCAATGTGCAAAACCATGTATCCCCGTTAGCAACTGCCTGCCATACTTTATTTATTTTTATTCAAAAACTGGTCAACGTGATTCCTTGAAAACTTCCTTGAATTTTCCTCATTGTTGACGGAATATTCTGTATAAAGTTAAGCTATAAAGTTATTTTTCTTTAAAAACATAAAATAAGAGCAGAAATTTTGAAATGCTGCAATGGAAATATGTGGTTTTGCACTTTGGCTATGCGTATACATACATATTTCCCATCCAACCTTCCCTCAGGAATGAGAATTTTGTGCATAAATTCAATGAAATTCACCAATTGCATAACACTACAAGATTTACATTAATTTTAAACCAACTTTCAATAGTAAGCTGATAAAAGTTAGTTTTAATATCAATTGGTTGTCTATGATAGAGGACAGATGCAGAGGCAAATTTGTGCAGTGCCCTACTATCTTACTCACAGCCATTCCTAAATTTATGGGCCTCCGTAACTCCTAAAGGAGGTACCATCTATACGGCTTTTACCAGTACAAATTTCACACTTCCACCTTTAAACGTTCCGACCTACCTCCAAGATTCCATGGACCATTGCCAAACTTGACTACACTTGGCAATTAGAGACTACAGATTCTGGCTCAGTTGAGAAAGAACGTATGTGCCATTAGTTTCCCTACGCACATGAGTGTTTTCACAGATGATCAAGAAATAGTTGTTTCTAATTGCAAAGTGTAGTACAACTGGAATCCCCCTCCAATGATTATTATGACAAAATTCCTGGTAATTCAGATCTAAAACAAACGGAAACGACATCAAGAAGCGAAGTCCATTCCCAGATCACAGACTGACAAAAAATTGGAAGAAATTAAAACCTGACTAGATGCAGCTCATGGAGCCAGGACCGAGGTCCGAAGGGCGTACTCCTACGTGTCTGTAGTGGTCTTTGTCGTTTCATCATCAATCGCATCATCCCAATTGAATTCAGTCTTGTTCGGTAACTCTCCGAGGTGATTCCATCGTTCTTCAAATTGAGGATCTCTCATTTGTAATTTATTGAAGCGACTGAGCAGAAAAAGAAATATGTTAACTATTAGAAAAACGACTATGACAGCTTGCCATTAAGAAAACTATGAAACCAAATATCTCATTTTGTGATGTTGCGCATTTCCCATTACATTTTATTTTCTTCAACTATGGCTAATCATTGTTACTGAATTAAAATTTACTTGGTAACGTCCTCTGTGATTTGTAAAGAAAAATCAAGAAATATTCTCTTGACTGAAGTAGAGGTGGACATTTAGAAACGTTGTGAACAAAATATACATTTTTGTTGTGTCACCATTAAACGGATGCATGAATGCTTGAGGGCAGATGCTGTAATCTACTTTGCTGAAACTTTTTAGCCAAATTTTACAGTACCTACATATATAGTAGCTACAACAATTTTGCACTTAAATAAATTTCAGTTCAAAATTGAATCTAGCTTCGCTAAAAAAACCGTTTCCTTGAAATAAGTTGGAAAAAACTACAAAATTTTTCCTGGTCACTATCTTTCTCCATGCGTCTATTACTGAGCATACTTAATCATGTATCTTCAAGTTGTACACCTGCCTTAAAATGCAATGAAATTTTAATGAGAAAAAAAGTAAAACAAAAGTTTTTTTTTGTGACTTTTTGGGGAATTTTGTGCCTGGGAGACAGTCTTTTTAGAGTTGAATGATTCTTCTGCATATCAAAAGCGCACTCTGTGTTTGTCAAATTCTACAAGGAAATGTTTTCCTGAAGACACGGCAGAGTCTGATTGATAATTTATTTTGTTTTTTCGATTATTATTCTCAGCAAAAGACTGAATGAAAAAAATTTACGCACCTAAACATTAGTGACTTTGCAAACTCATAGAGTTCAATATCCAAGCTATTGAGCCTGCGGATTTTTTCTATTTGGTCCTTTGTAAGAGTTGCTAGGACGGCGTTAGACAGAGTTGAGTTATGCTGGGAAAAAGTCACAGCAAATCTCAGATTGAAAGTCTCTTCAAAAACATACTGACCGATCTGGAACATGAAAAATAGAAATTATAGAGGTATGATGATAATCAAGATATCATTCTTGTGCCATATATGCTCACAGATAACCCGTGCTCCAGATTTTGAAAGAGTCAAAGAAGAAAAATTCCTGTTTAACCCACATGCGTCCACGGTGGTCTATTTCACTCGCATCGCTAAGTAGCGCTTGATAGGTATGCAATTTCTGTGAGATTCACAGATAACCCGCCACCTGATTTTTGAGCGTAGAAATCAGGGAAAAAAGTGCAGATAACCTGCGAGCGTACACGGTAGTTGGAACAAATAACTACTTATGTCTATAATTTTCCTACAGGTCAGTGTTCAAAACTCACCTTTGAGTTACGAGGTATGATCAATTAGAAACCGAACTTTGGCCATAGTGGGCCAACGGATGATCGGATCAACATTTTCTTGGGTTTATCTGATTGCTGATAAACTGACAAACATGTTGGTTTTTACGGATTTCAATTATCTTAACTAGTTCCGATTTTACAGCCATTTGATTCAGGTGTGTTCAAATGCGTGTTGCGATTTTGAGAAATGTGAGAGCTTTTAGAACAACGGTGTAACATTAAATTTTGTTCTAAGTTGGGTAAAACGTTTTCCGAAACTTTTGCACTGTTATCGAGAGTTTATGGTGCTACACTGGTTTACTTTGCTACAGGTACTCTAGAAGCTAAAACGCTAAGCACAAGACTAACTCCAATATATAGAAGTGCATCCAGAGATGTCTCCAAAAGTGTGACACACCCTAGAATACTGTAGTTTTGTTCATAAATAAAAAATAAAAAAACACTAGAATATTAGAGATCTATTTTTCAAGTCTTCCAAGTAAGAAACTTTTCCTCTCCTTCAATTGGAAGAGGAGTTAAAATACAATGAATAGTTACAGCAAAGAGCTTTACAACTTTTTCCATAGATTTTCTAACCATTTGGTCATTTACATGAGTACAATTTACCATACGTTGGAGAGCACCTAGGTTCCTTCAATGGAGTAAGTTTTTTTTTTACTTTTCAAATATGACTTGAGACATTGTTAGACCATCTCAGTCAAGTTTTTCAAGATAAATGCCCGAGAAATTGTGCACCTTCATTTGAATAAAAAAGCTAATTTAGATACAAGATGGTTATAAATAAATAAAAATTTACCTTTTGGTACTCTGTGAGTGCAAAGAATGCCATGTTGGCCAAGTTCTTTTTTGCACTTGCGAGTAAAATCTGGTCTCGGTCCTCCTTTGAGTAAGAAGATGTATTGTAACAACCAACCAAAGCCAAGTCAGCCATCATTCTAGTTTGCCTGTCACCAAAAGTAAAATCAATCATCACACAAAGATAAAATGAGGTATGGTAATAGCAGGAGCAAGAAAATAAAGAGTAAACAAAGAGGAATAATTCGCAGTTTATCTCATTCTTACACAAACCACTAATTAGGTTCACTCTTTGTGACAAGACCTCGACCTTTCGAAGAGAATAGATCTTCACACCACTGAGAGAAGTTTTTAAAGGTGAATGAAACTATGTGTAGGTTCTCACTTTACTTTTAATCGAAACTTCTTTCCAAAATGTAAATGAATGACAGGTTTTTTCTCCTTAAACTCATTAAAAGCTTAGGTAACTGCACACACAGTCCTTTATGTAAAACTATTGGGCTGGGAAATGATTTATAATAGCCTTAGGAAGCCATCAACTTGAGGTGTAGGGCTTAGAATTAGAAACTATACTGGCAGTTGGAAGACACAGTAAACTAATCGATCTTGTCTGAACATGAGGCAATAGTTGATATTAAATTTCTTTCATGTTCAGTTAGGAGACTTTACTTACCTGTTATTTGCTAAATTATAAGGACAAGACGTGAAACTGTCAAAGGTAACATCACTCCAGACAACTCCTGGGTAACATTTGGGCAGCTCTTGCTCCGTTGCCACCCGACCGCCGCACCAATGTCTTGAATTTTTCCAGGTGGCCCCTCGTTGAACATGGCGAAATTCAGATAAATAGCGGCTGATAGGTTCTCTAAGAAGGGATATATAAAAATACCTAGAACAAAGAAATGAGACAAAAGTCGTTTATAACCATCATCAGGAAATACAATTAAACAAACTTTTGAGCAAAAAAAAACCAAGATGGTGAATTTTCAAGATCTATTTAACATTCAAAGGCAGTTGAAGCGGAAAGAAATTATGGACAATAGGGACTTACTTTAAAAGTTGATTGGCACTAGTAAGAGCATAAAAACTTTATTATCCCTGTTGAGAACCATCTCTACAATAAGCCAAAAAACAAAAATGCTATTTTTAAAAGGAGTAACCAAACTCAGGATTCTTGAAAAACAAAGAGCAACCTAGAATATTGGATCACCCTTGATGACTCAATTCAGCACTCCATCTTTGCTCCTGGTTGAAGTAAAGCTATGATAATGCCGGCTATACCAAAAAGCTGAAATTTTATCTTTTGTCAGTCTGCTCTGTACATACTTTGCTTTCCATTGCCTACTGCCCTGCTGGGTTAACTCTGCAATTTTTTTAAGACAGGATATTTCCTTCTAAATAATTTTTGTTCTTCGGGCTGAACTAATTTTGTAGGATTGATAATTGAAATACTTCTGCCTGAATTGCTTTAAATATTCCATACTTTGAATTGCAAATGATGTGGGCCTACATGCAGAGACCATGCAGTAAGTAGTGACTAGTAGATCAACAGATTAACTAGGAAAATACGGGAAGATGTTTGTTCTCAATGATTGCATCCCTCCTACGAACAATAGTTAGCACTCTAGATGCAGTGCATATTGATGACAGAAGTCGAAAAACATGCAACATTCATTACGGTATTACAAATCTCCACTCAAGCTTTATTTTTGAAATTATTTGCCAGTAGTATTACTTGTAATTATTGCTGGCTTTTTTTTTTTTTTTTAAAAAAAAAAAAAAAATAAAACACAAGTAATTGGAGATGTGGAATTGTTGCAATGATGTACATTTATCGACTTCACGTAACCATTGATGACATGCCCTGACAGATGTTGATGATAAAGTGGGAGTCACTGTAACTAGACACTCCTGTCAGTCTAGCAGCTGTTAGAGCAAAGATTTTATGAAACTTTTCAATTTGCAACAGACAGATGGCAGGCCAGGGGGCCAGATTGACTGCAACTAAACCTTTTCATTCTGCTTTTGCTACAGTTTCTTCAGAAGTTCAGAAGCTCGCTGATAACATTCCAATAAATTAACTCAAATGTACTATACAGAGTAGAATTTTTACAGCGGCATGTATTATTACAAGCTTTCATAGAGAAAGAATGATGGAGAATACATTAAAAAGGGGGTTACCTCCTTTTCACTGAGTCACCTTCATTCTTTATCAACTCAGCATCAACACAGCTTGAGAGTTCTGTCCAATCTGCGTGGAGTCCACACTTCCATCCAATAGAATATCGGCTGAACAGCCAATTTTCATTACGGTTGGGACGAAAACAATAACAACGTTTTCTCTTCTTCTGACATGTACAGGGTCTTTGCAGATCTAAATCCTGTACTAAATGCCGACCAAAAGAGGTACCTCCTGTCTTTTGAATATGCAAAAAAACCATTACGTCGTGAGCATTCATATCAAACTGAAAATTCTCATGAATAATTTCGTCATAACTTAGACCAGGGTTCGGTAACTTGGAGTTGAATGGATCAGAGAGCAAGGACAAGAGTTTAACGACATGTTCAGGGGTTGGAGTTCTTAGACTAACTTCGGAACAACTTGGAGATTTGAAATTAGAGAGCGCACAAACTTTATCTGAGAAAAAGAAACCAAAATAAACCATACTGATAACAACAAAGAGAGCGCAAATAAACACTAGCTTATTGAGTCTGAACTTGTATTCCATTTTGAAATCACAAGACCCACTGTCCGAAAAAAGGTAAGCGGAGTCACTATCAACTTGGACCCCTGCGTTTTTTTTCGCCATAGCTGATTACATTTCACTTATTGTGCCAAGCAGTGGGAGAAGAACTGATAAAAGTATGTATCAGTGCAAAGTTCACATATCAACTTCCACTGAAATGATTCATTGGAAGTTCCGAGGAAACCCTCAGTAACAGAGTTTTATCACTTCCTTATCACATAACTTCCACACTTCCAGCATTAAATCCTCTTAGTTTCGCTGTTTTGAGGCTTGACCATAAAAACTAATTGAAAATTTCTGATCTATGACTTTTTCTAATTTTGGCTTTCTTTCCACTTTCCAGTTTCCACTATCGACTGGGGAACACAGACATACACATACAACCTTCACCAAATGTTTTCTGGCGTTCTAACAATAAGTGAGCCAATCAATAAGCTTTATGTCGAGTATTCAACCAATAAGAAGGCCTGTTTACCCACGACGTTTGGAAAAGCAGAGTTCACCATTTTGTTCTGTCGAAATGATCACTCTATTAAGTCTATGGTTCAATGTTTTTCGTTCGAGGTTATATGAGAATTCTTTCTTATCACCGATTAAAAAAGAATAATTCATTTTAATAATTTAATCCCATCAGTGTCTTTGCTTATTCCATGTTCTACTAACTGCTGACCCCACGTATATACTTAACCATAGGAACTTCTTATCCGGTGCTTAGGTAATCATTCTTTTTTATCAGATTCATGAATAACTGCTTTCAAACGAAATCAGTCAAACATATCTAGCCCTGTTATCAGGGATTCTCAAAGCTTGTACAAACGTCCCATCAAGACACTTATCTTCATTTGAGAGCCATGAGGAGATCCATCCAAATCATCTAGTAGGAATGGACGAATATCAAATTTGAATGCGATTATTTGAAACTTTTTGGTTCTGTTTACTGTGACGATTTGGACGTATTTCTATCAAATGAAACTAAGCGCCATCGGGGGATGAAGGGAGAGGGGGGGCTTGGATTGGCGGGTGTTGCGGTACGCGATGCTCGTTCTATCCTATGCTCGCAATGCTTTTCCATGGCGTTTAGTTCCGTTTGATAGAATACGCTATCCGGGATTCTTAAATCCTCCAACGGAACTCAATTTGGTGCTTAGTTCCGCTTAACAGAAATAAGTACGTCCATTTGAGAAATCAAATCTTGCGATAACGAATACTTTGAAGCAAATTTTTGAATATTTTCAATTGTTGCTCCGATTTTTTATTTTTTTAAAACATTTTTTACTAGACTTGCTAGGCGCCTTTCACTAGGCTCTATTATTCGTACTTTTGGAAAAGTATTTTCCACACAATGGACTTTTTCGAACCATACTTACTGGTGGTATTTGGACTCTACGGCATGAAGATATAGAGGGTCTAACCTTAAAATTTCGAATTATCGGAGGGGAAATAATAGATAATCGCAGTTTTGCCTTTTCATTGATTGATTGTATTATAATCGAATATTCAAATAATTTCACCAACATTCGACTATTGAAATATTTGACCATCCCTATCATTAAACAAGTAACTTCCGCTCCTGGGCATGCCTGTGCATTAGGTTCCTAATGAAGTCCCTCTACGGCCATATTCATGATTAATTTGATTTTAGTTTGGCAGGGTGAAATCATTTCACTTCAAGTTTCAATGAAAGGAAATATTCGATCCACACGTTTTGGGAAAATTTCATATCAAATTACAGCAAATATCCTCGACAAGGCAAAGAAAAATCCTAAAATTTTCCACAATAATGATAACAAGTTTGTCCCGAGAGTATTTTGGCAGTAAGTAGCGTTGTTTCGTCATCAGCTGGAAGCTGTATTTTCCACAGTCACCATGAATTTTTTATCAATCACACTAAAAAAATTTAAGTACAGAGTGCAAAAATTGCAATTCTCAGGTGCAGTGATTCAGAATGTTTGCTATTATTTATTGTGAAGCAAATGCCAGATTTCATGGAAAATTGTACTAAATTTCCTCAAGATTAAGTAAGTATGTAAACGAATGAAAATTCTTCAATAAGTGGCCAATGAGTTTTCGTTTTAAAATTCGGATTAGCAGCAGGGATAGTATAACACCACAACAAAGAAAAATCCCTCCTACATTCAATGATTCAATTATGGAAGTCAAACAATGAAAAATACCAAAAAAACATGAAACTCACTGACAGAATAATGATAATTTTATTCTGCATCCCACAGACATTATCATAATCCACAAGGTTTCAATTATTATTCTTACTCTGCTTGACAGATTTTTCCTCCTGAAAGGTCGCACCGAATGGCTCGGAGCATGTGAAACTCATGTTGCGTAATCAGTCCCATGTTCAGCACACCTGAGCGTCTAGCAGCCCGTACGCCCAAGGATGGGGTTGGACGATTTGAGTTCTTGGAGCTACTTGTCAAAGAGTTCAAAACTACCAAATCAACAGGTTACTATGTTCTTCTTAACTTTATATCATGCTAATAGTAGTTAGATAAAGATGCAGATACTCAGATTGAAGAGGAAAGAACAGCGACAGCGGGCCGATTATTGAAATTTAAACCAGCCCGATAAGACATCGAATTGCGATATATTGCACGGTTAAGATAGGGCTATGTCTTGTCGTAAGCGGCGACATAGAGTCGATGTCATTTCAATAATCGCCCCGCAGGAAGGAAGATAAGTTTATCAGGACCTCCTGATTAATTGTCCCATATCCCATTGATCACTAAGAAACGATGTATGCTTAATGATTGAAGCAGATCCAAGAATACATTTAATGTAGCAATGACGAAGGAAAACTCAAAGTACCTCAGAAAATTCTTGAATATATTTAAATTTTCCCTAAATTCTTAAGGTATGATAATCCTTAATTCAAAAATATTGCAGCAATTCATTTAGAGTTTCACACATTTTGTGACATCAAGTTTTTTCGTCACTCATCTTTCAAAAGATCAATCTTATTTTTCTTTTGCGATGAAGACCTCTGCATTTTGCAATAGCCATCCCAAATTACCTTGGAATCATGGCAGCCAAAAAGCTGATCTAGTATGCGTTTAAAAGAGCAACTTTCTTTCTACTGATTGACACCCAGTTTACTTTATTCGCTCAAACATTTTAAAAATTATAAAAATTTGAAAAGGGGAAACCAATTTGTACCCTCTACCTTTTCAGGCACAGATTTTTCTTCCTAGAGGAAGCTCTTCAAAAACTATTTTCCATGTTAAATTCTACTGATGACACAAAATAGAAATAGAAAAACTGAACCAATTATTTCTATCATAGATACTAACATTTAGCAATTTATTTTTCAAATTTTCACAGAGGCTAAAGAGCAGGTGTTGGCAAATTTAGCAAACTTTGCCTACGACCCAGTGAACTATCAATTTCTCAGAAAACTGTCTGTGATTGATATTTTTCTCGATCAACTTGGAGAAAGTAACAAAACCTTACGACAATATGCGCTTGGAGGCTTGTGTAATCTTGCTCTAGGTGAGGACTGATACAAACATTTTTTTCTTTTTCTTTTTTTTATAGTGGGATCTATCATCTTTTCCTTCAATCTGTTCAATCTTGATGTTGTTGGCTGTTCTCAGTTCAAAATGGTACATTTTTAATTGGATATACAATGGCAAACAAAAGCTTTAAATAACGCTTATTTTCTAAAGCAGAAACGAATTAGTGATTATAACATGTAAAGTTGTGCCACTCATATAATTGAAATATGCAGGAATTGAAAGAGGTACTGTGGGACACTATTATCTTAAAAATAAAGAAATATAGGTAGGCAGATGATTTCGAACAAACAGGCAATGAATCTCGACAAGTCAGAAAGACAGATAGATGGATAGAAAGATAGGTAGATAGATAGATAGATCGATAGATTATTCATCAAAAGTACATAGGGCACAAACATGACAGTGCAGACTTAAGGTTTATCACAATTCACCTGCCGTGGAATCACAGCAATAAAAATACTAGGGCAGATTATCAATTTACAGATAAGGTATTAAAAAAGAAGTTGGAGACAGAATTTGTCCCGAGTTGGAATGATTAAAAGAGAAAAAGACATAACATAAGTTACGCCAAAAAAACCTATCTAAAGACAATTAGATAAGAAAGAAAAAGACTCGAGTTCAACCAATCTTAAATCAGACATAATCTCCGCATCACCAGAAAATCATAGTTCTCAGTGCACTGGTTTTCTCTTTTCCAGATCGTGAAAATAAGTCCTACATTTTGCACTGTGGGGGTGTCAATAAAATTGCCTTATTCTTAAACAATTCAGATGAAGATACAGTACTATCTGCCATAACCACACTGATGTTCCTTGTCAATCCTCAGTCAAAAAAAGGTTTGTACCTAAGTAATTGTAAACAATTTATAGCTGACAATGAATGTAAATCTTTGAGAAGATCAATCATCCAATTATGAAATTGATTTCAGCCCGTTGGAATATGTTTAAAATCTCATCAAAGTGAGGCTATTAATGCAAATTACAAGAGAAGTTCAATAAAGAGTGTCGGAAATTTAAAAAAATTTCATCAGTTGTTTTACAAATTTCAGTCAGTTTCGAATTTTTGGACCCTCAATGGGCCTGTTGCAAACTTTTGCTAGAGCAAAAATAAGAGTTGTTTCTTGTAGATAATGCCTCAAAAATCACGATGAGCGCATCGGCAAAGTCTGAAATGCACTCATAACTTCACAATCTGCGTAAGAAATTTGCGTTTTTTGAAGCTTCCCGCTTCAAAAACGATACTACGGCGTAGGTGAACATTTTGTTAGAGGAGTCGCTCCATCGTCGGCGATATTCATCATGGCCGACGCTTGCACGCAGTTCCGCGCGTAATTCAAGGAGAGTTCAAGGTCAATCCATTCGGGCGTGGAAAATATGAACGGTAACACACCGATTGTTATCTGGTCTAATCCAGTTCAGGTGTTATCTCGTCCCATCAAACGTGTTTTGGCGGATTGGCGTCGGCTATGATGATTATTGCCGACGATGGAACGACTCCTCTTACAAAATGTTCACCTGTGCCGTAGTATCGTTTTTGAAGCGGGAAGCTCAAAAAACCGCAAATTTCTTACGCAGATTGTGAAGTTATGAGTGCATTTCAGAGTTTGCCGATGCGCTCATCGTGATTTTTGAGGCATTATCTATAAGAGACAACTCTTAGTTTTGCTCTAGCAAAAGTTTGCAACAGGCCCATTCAATAACCTTGAAGGGCAGTATATTTTTTTCAAAACTTTTGCCACTCCTGAAACACGTCCTCAAAACCACCCTTTGCCAGGTGTTAGAGGCTCGCCTCAACAGAGAAAAATCAGAGAATTTGAGAATGAAAGGGTTATAGAAACCTGAATGGGAATTTGAATTGTGATAGACACAGCTGGCCAACTATTACGACCTTGTCGTTGATATTAGGTACTCACTTAATAAATCTAATTCATTTCATCGTTTTTACTTTCAGAAATCAAGAAGCCAGATACTTTGAAAAGTATCCTAGAACATTCAAGGAACGAGAACAAGCGGATATCAAACCTTGCAAACATTTTCTTACAAGACTATTGCACTTCTGAGGAGATAAATGCTGTATTATTAATGGAGGAAATTCAAAATATCCCTGTCCCTGGACCATCTACTTCTCAGACTTAAAACAGGCTTTTTCAAAATTAATCATTGACACCTAATTCCTTCTTACCCAAAACTTTATTTTTTTATAATTATCAGAAATTGTTTTTCAATATTGTCATACATTGAAGATTTGCCCTGAGATTTCATTCATGTTCATTATCTTGGCATTACTTTCTAATTGTAGCGTTTCCTTCAGTATTTGAAACTTTTTTTTTTTTTTTTTTTTTTTTCAACATATTCAAAGTTTTGCTCCAAACAGATTAGTCCTCTTTTAGTTTCCCAGACTTTCGGTTAAGCAGAAAGATCAAAAATTTTATGGAATAACGATTTGAGCCCCCTCTATTATTTTCTGACGGAGATCTGGTTCTGGTTAAAGTACCTTCCTTGAGTGGCGGTTTCTGTAGTTTTTTTTTCAGGTATTGCATTTTAGGTACAGAAACCTAAAACATATCATGACTGTATCTCATAAGTTTATTTCAGATTTTATAATCAGTCTGTAATACCATGATACAATGAAACTTTGTAACAACAATTGAAGTTTAAAAATATTCATTTTTTAAATGAATAGAACATATTAGTCAATCAAAAAAGTTTCGGCCCAATTAGTCCGTGTTTTGTGCTGTGGTAGTTCTTGGAAGTGAGTATGCTCAAATTATTTAAATCCTGTTACAGGAACCACGGGGACAAAACAGTCAAATTTCTAAACAGTACGGCAAAAATGATTCACCTTCAAGTAGGTCAGACAGTCACAATCAAACGAACTGTAACACAAGCAGTGTTGGAGCAGTTCATGAAAATATCTGGCGACTGCAATGAAGTTCACATGCAAAAGCCTGCTCTTGTTCATGGTGCCTTATTAAACAGCTTTGTGTCTGCGGTAATTGGAACGAGGTTACCTGGTCACGGAACCTTGCTCTTGGGGCAAAATTTACGGTTTCCCAACCCCTGTTATTTAGGTGAAGAAATTACAATTGTTGTTACAATTGAATCGGTCAAAAAAATTGTTGTATGCTCTTTCAATTGTAGTGTGATAGACGATATAAATAGCCCAAAGGCTGTGCTCACAGGCACTGCCAAGTTGTTGTGTAAATCTTAGATTATTTTTTCTTTTGTTAAGGTGTATCGCGTACAATGCTGAACTCGTGATATTAACCTCTGATTACTTTGCTTTATTCAGGAAATGATTTGATTTTTTGAGAGCAGCTCGAACTAAGTAAACCAGTGATTTTCATGGGTTTATATCATTATTGTAAGTAAAATGTCCCAAAAATGTTTGGAAAGAAAATACCCTCTCATTATTGCTGTGTATATTGAAAGAATTGTTACACTTGTTGAATTTCACTGTGATAAAGATTTTAAGGAATTAAAAAAGAAATTAAAACTCATCTGAGAATATGGGTCTTTTTGTTTCCTTTTTGAACTTCTACATACTGTGTGCTTACAAATCAGCTAGATATCTGTAAGTCTTCTACAAAAGGAGCTTACTACTCCTCAGCCAAATTGAACACGGCATCCCTCAATTTTCTCAGGGGTGATAGAGGGTAAGGGTCCTTTTTGAGACTCAACCCTGTATATAATTTTTTACCTAGCCCCTGGGCAATTTTTTTTTTTTTTTTTTTTTTTTGTAACTAAAGAAAAGTAAATTACAAATCATTTTCAGACCTTACGGGTCTTTAAAAATTTAAACTTAACATGTATCAGACAGTATTACAATAATAAACCACTTTAAGCAGATAAAAAATAGACATTAATTGGTAAGCAAATTGAGAGAAAGTGAAGTGAAGGTTTAGGATAGTAATAATAATAATAATAGATAAGGGAAACTCAGGCAACGCATGGCTTGGACTCTAAGCATGAATCAACACGTCATGCGTTGTTATTACCTCGCGTCTAAAATGGAAACGATTCCTGGATACCGGGCGGAAATGCGGAAACTTTTTCTTGATAGATTCCCTGACTGCAAAAATGTCTCAGAGCAGCGCCTAATGGACCAAAAGCGAGTGATACTGAAGTCTTGTAAAATGTCTGCTGATNCGTTAAGACGTTGGGGAGCGTTCACCGTAGCACCTCGTCAATATGTAAAAGTGGTTTTGTGCGGACGGAAGAGAGCGCTGCAAGACGCTGCTGAGCTAGACGTTGAGCGCAGTGTCTCCGTTTTGCGTCTAATTAGACGCAGTGCAACTTATATACACTTTGGCGTTCCACTGTGCATCTTGCGTCTAATTGCAAGTTATTCAGTAAAAGCTGGGAATAATTCTTCAAAAATTGTAAACTTTTAAAATTTGATGATTAAAATGCACCTCTAAATATACAAATATCACATTCTCTTCGTATGTATTTAGTTCCCTAGGCTTTTCACTTTTGCCTTACACTAATTTACCGGATTCGACAGCTGGCGGCAACGCAAGGGCAACCCTCGTGTAGTGACCTAACCTAGAACAAGATATATGTATCTTTGGTGTTAGTTATTGCCGATTCTAATTAAAATACAAGAAAAGTTTTTAGAACTTTTACTTTTTTTAAAATTACGTAAATGAAGCCTTCCGCCTAAAAAGTAGAAACTCACATTTTGCCGTAAAAAACGTGAGCTAAATTTGAATATTTTGACAGGGTTTATTCCTGGGCCAGTTTTATTTGACTACCAATAACTTAATAACTAACATTTTCCAAGAATTGCACTTATGAACCCGCTTGCAATCCATTAGCTAACACATCTTAATGTCAAACATCAATGCATGTGAGATGTGCTTCCAAACACCACCTTTTCGATAACTTCAAACATTCACATCCAAAAGAATTTAGCATGTCGAAATCTTGTTTTTCATTTTTAAAAAAGAATGGCTTTAAATTTATTTTTATTGTTCGAAAAATATTGATAAGAACCTTGTTTGTTAAATAAACGCATTAAGAAATCGTAAAAAATTGCCGCGCAGCGGGCGAATTCAGATTTCCCGCGTCAAATGCTGTCCTCTGATTGGTTGATAGATGCGTTCCATCGTGCGTCTTATTTAACCAATAAGCGCGTTCCATGGTCCCATCGTGTAGTTCAAAACATAAACATTGTTAGGCTTGTGCTTAAGGTTAATCTTCAGCGTTAGTTCTGAAAAAATCCACCACGTCGCGCTGCTAAAATCTGACTCCGAAATCAGCGATTATTTAAATATGAAGAGAAAGACTCTGAATTCTGAAGCTAATAAGTTCTAGCAGCATGTCTGAAGAATGTGTAAAGTCAAAGATGAGCTTTCAAAGTTGCACAATAAAGGCTGGAATTTGATCCCCGTTTTCCTTATGGGAATCCAATGAGTGTGAGAGAGACAGCTGCATTTGCCGCGTACTAGCGCGGCAGAAACGGAAAGCTTGTGATTGGTTGTTTCAAGGTCATTCTTATCTGTGCTGGACTGGCATACCGGCCGGGGCACGTCCTTTTCGTTCGGAGATCGGCTCGCGTCCTCGCATCTCATCACGGCCAGCTGAAATGCCAGAACAGAGGGAAAGAAAGATTTTCTTCCTTCCTCGCTCGAGACCAGCTCGAAACCATTTCCGAGTCTCCGTGCCGCGCGCCGCCGCTGCTAATGCGGCCGCCGGCGCGGATATTTGAATTGACGCTCTTTTCATTTGGAGCCGTCACTCGACAGATGACCATATATAATAGAATCTGTCCTAGCTTTACTGTTGTAAAATATACTTAGCGTTACTTACTTACCTATCGCCGCAGGGTCGGACTGACGCACCTCTGAGGGCGCAGACCCTTAGCCTTAGCCGGCGAAGGGGGCGCAATGTGATATTTTGCTCAGAAGTATGCGGGAACACCCCTCCCCCTCCCCCCCTCTATCTCTCTCTCGTACTCTCGGAAAGGCCGAAATTGTTTAAAAATCAAACTCTTCTAAATAGAATTTTGACGATATTTTCAGGTTCAAAATCGATTAATCTTACAAAAGAAAATTCTGAAATTGAACATAATAATAAAAGTATCGGAGGAATTGTAAGATGAAAAATGTAAAATCGATCAATCAAAGAAAAGCTATTCGCGGCATCCAAGCACCATTATCTCTAGAAGAAACAAGCCAGAGCTCAAGAGATCCAAAATCATGCATTTGAAAACTGAAAGGTGGAAAATGAGGGTGACAAGAAAACAAAAAATACTTCAGACCCTGTATATTGTATAAATAACTGATACATTACATTTTAAATTTAAATTTTCAAATGTTTAAACAAAGTGGGAACAATGAATATCAGGGCCAGATTAAGGTGGTGGCCACATGGGCCGCGGCCCATGGCGGCAAATTTTGCAATTTTCTTAAATGTGGGTATAAAAAAAATGGGATTAAGGAAAACAGATTATCAATGAGAAAAGGGGACAAAATCTCCCTTTCCTAAGAGTATAGTAATTTCTAATTTTGTTGTTTTTCGGTGATACAAGAGACATCATCTTTAATTAGTCGAATTAAGAGAGGGACTAAACACGCAATTTGGCCTGGTGCTCAGCGCAGAGTGGAATGATGACGAGGACTTGAGATGAAAAGGAGAAGCCCTCGGCGCGGCGGTCGGCATGTAACACATGCTAGCGCCTACAAGATTGCATGAATACTTCACGCATTGCGTCAGACACAGTGCGGTCAGCAGCGGTCGGCGTGGAACGCACAGCGCCTACAACACTGTAGGAATACTTCCCGCATTGCGCCAAATACAATGCGGTCAGCGCGGAGCGGCGGCGGAAGTTAAAATTATTAAACCACATTTATGCTTGTTTTTTCTTAATTTTTCCGTTCAATGCTTATAAATGGCAGGCCTTGTCCACAAAGATATAGGTTTACGGGACTTTTTCGCGCTAAGTTCCGAGAACTTTCTCTAGTAGTGCTGACAGGGCTTTCGCAAAAAATGTGTCTAACACGAATAAACGTGTTTTATGCACCCCGCTACCTCCGGCACGTTCACTTGATGGTTTTATTGATGTTTCAAAACGAATGAGAAGGGGGCGGCAAAATACAGGCGGCCCATGGGCGGCAAGTAGGTAAATCCGGCCCTGATGAATATACATACTATAGCTAAAGAAAAGAAAAATGAGACAAGGGGACAGAATACAGAATATACTTTCTTCTATAACTCCTATTAAAACTTCTCTCGTTTACTTATAATTTTAAGGCATTTTTTTCTTTACTTATTTTCTTTTCTCTTTGCTTTTTATTTATTATTCTTTTCTTTTTTTTTCTTCTTTTTTTCCTTTTTTTCTTTTCTTTATTTTCTCCTTTTCTTCATTATCATTCTAGCAGCCGGAAGAGGGGCGCATCTGCCAATGGCAGATTGGCCTTATGGTCAGTCCGACCCTGTATCGCCGTAGATGAGGCAAGGGACTTTTCGAAGGTAAAACTGCATTTTGGGTGGAAGGGAAAAATGTTGAGACTTTTCTTGTCCTTCTCCTGCGATGAGGAATGGAGGCTCGCGCATATTCCAAAGAAGACGGAGAAGTAGGTACGGAGGTATCGTATTATTCTTAGGTAGGTATCCTCATCTAACTTTTCAGGTGACTACAAAATATATGCACTTTTGAAGAGCGTTCGGAGTAAATTTTCAAGAGGTAAGTATAGGGGGTCGTTCATGAAATAAGTAACCCTCTACTAGACGGGCGAGGGTAAGGGAGGGAGTGTTGCAAGAGGGAAAAGGGTGGCGAAAAATCCAAAATTGACGTCTCCTTTTTCTCTTAACACCCCTTTAGGTACAATATTCCCCTTCTTCATTTCATATCGTTACGAGATATGTAATAAATGTTTAAACCATGGAATATGTATTTCGTAAGATCAGGATCGGACTAGGAGGGTATGGATTCGATCGACATGAATCGATCGAAAAATGAAAACGTGAATCGATCGACATGAATCGATCGACACCGATTTGATCGACAAATTGTTAAAAAACCGGTGTCGATTCGATCGACATGAATCGATCGAAAAATGAAAACGTGAATCGATCGACACCGATTCGATCGACACCGATTCGATCGACACCGATTCGATCGACATGAATCGATCGACACCGATTCGATCGACATGAATCGATCGACACCGATTCAATCGACATGAATCGATCGACAAGAATCGATCGACAAATTGTTAAAAAACCGGTGTCGATTTGATCGACATGAATCGCTCGAAAAATGAAAACGTGAATCGATCGACATGAATCGATCGACACCGATTCGATCGACAAATTGTTAAAAAACCGGTGTCGATTCGATCGACATGAATCGATCGAAAATGAAAACGTGAATCGATCGAAAAATGAAAACGTGAATCGATCGACACCGATTCGATCGACATGAATCGATCGACATGAACGATCGACACCGATTCGATCGAAAAATTGTTAAAAAACTGGTGTCGATTCGATCGACATGAATCGATCGAAAAATGAGAACGTGAATCAATCGAAAAATGAAAACGTGAATCGATTGAACAATGAAAACGTGAATCGATCGACACCGATTCGATCGACATGAATCGATCGAAAAATGAAAACGTGAATCGATCGAAAAAATAAAACGTGAATCGATCGACACCGATTCGATCGACATGAATCGATCGACACCGATTCGATCGAAAAATTGTTAAAAAACTGGTGTCGATTCGATCGACATGAATCGATCGAAAAATGAAAACGTGAATCGATCGAAAAATGAAAACGTGAATCGATCGCAAAATGAAAACGTGAATCGATCGACATGAATCGATCGACATGAATCGATCGACATGAATCGATCGACACCGATTCGATCGACATGAATCGATCGACATGAATCGATCGACATGAATCGATCGACACCGATTCGATCGACATGAATCGATCGACATGAATCGATCGACATGAATCGATCGAAAAATGAAAACGTGAATCGATCGACAAATTGTTAAAAAACCGGTGTCGATTCGATCGACATGAACCGATCGAAAAATGAAAACGTGAATCGATCGAAAAATGAAAACGTGAATCGATCGACATGAATCGATCGACACCGATTCGATCGACAGTTAATGTAAGAACACCCGTATCGATTCAATCGACATGAATGGATTGAATTAAATTAAAACGTGAATCGATCGACGTGAATCGATTGACTCACGGGTTTGCCGATCGATTCACGGGTTTATCGATCGTTTCACAGGTTTGTCGATCGATTCACGGGTTCGTCGATCGATTCATTCACGGGTTCGTCGATCAATTCACGGGTTTGTCGATCGACTCACGGGTTTGTCGATCGACTCACGGGTTTGTCGATCGATTCACGGATTTGTCGATTGATTCACGGTTGTCGATGGAATCGGTGTCGATCGATTCACGGGTTTGTCGATCAACTCACGGGTTTGTCGATCGACTCGCGGGTTTGTCCATCGATTCACGGGTTTGTCGATTGATTCACGGTTGTCGATCGATTCACGTTTTCATTTTTTGATCGATTCATGTCGATCGAATCCATACCCTCCCCGGATGAAGGGGATGGCCACATGAGCCGCGGTCCAAGGCGGCAAAACTAGGGGGCGGCAAATTTTGCAATTTTTTTTTACATGTAGGTACAATAAAAGCTCGTTAAGACGAAATACGGTTAAGACGAAAATCCGCTGAAGACGTAATTTTTTTCGGTCCCTTGACACTTCCATAAGAGTCAATGTAAAAAAAATACGGATAGGACGAAATTTCGAAATTTTGACCCGTGACCAAAGCCGGTTAAGACCAAGAAAAATTTCCGATTTTTTCCTCTGAAATTGGGTATAAAAACGACCAAAAAGAGCCAATTCTTAGGGAAAATAGACTTAGTTTTACGTACCTTCACATAAAAAGAGTAAGTTGAGAGTAGATCGTGGGTATCCTTTGTTTTGCTGGATGACTGAGATGCAATCGACAGTTGACGAAAAACCGATTTGCGTATTTTAAAAAAATTAAAAATTTGGATTTCGTATTGTATAAAATTTACAAATTAAAAACTGATACATAATAATCTTTCAAAAAGTCATTCACTTAAAATTATCTTTAATTTTAGTTTGTGTAGATTTTGAAATAAAAAAAATCAAATTTAGGAAAAAAATTACAAACGAGAAGGGGCATCAAAACCTCTCATTTCCTGAGAGTATAGTAATTTCTAATTTTGTCGTCTTTCAGTAATACAAGAGACAGCACCTTTAATTAGTCGAGTTAAGAGAGAGACCAAACACGCAATTTGGCCAGGAACGGCGCGACTTAAAGAGAAATGATGACGAGGACTTGAGATGAAAAGGAGAAGCCCTCGGCGCGGCGGTCGGCATGTAACACATATTAGCGCCTACAAGACTGCACGAATACTTCACGCATTGCATCAAACACAGTGCGGTCACTGCAGTCAGCGTGAGACGGATAGCGCCTACAAGAATGCATAAATACTTCACGCATTGCGCCAAAGACGGTGCAGTCTGCGCGGCGCGACGGCGGAAGTTAAAATCATTAAACTACATTTATGTTTGTTCTTTCATAATTTTTTCGTTCATTTCTCATGAATGGAAGGCCTTGTCCACACAGAGATAGCTTTACGGAACTTAACTTTCGCGCAAAGTTCCGTGAGCTTTTGCTAGTAGTGTTGACAGGGCTTTCCCAAAAAAATGTGTCCAACACAAGTAAACGCGTCTTCTGCATCCTTCCCCCGCTGGCACGTTCACTTGATGGTTTTTATTGATGTTTCAAAACGAATGAGAAGGGGGCGGCAAAATACAGGCGGCCCATGGGCGGCAAGTAGGTAAATCCGCGGCCGTGCGTAAGATTTTATTGGCAGTAAGAGGGTACTCGTATCGCACCTGACTAACTCGTATTCAAAATGACACAGAATTAACACTAATGAAAATAAACAAAATCTGTAAACGTAGCGTTCTTCAGGGCCGGATAAAAGCTAAAAGGCCCGAGCGGCTGGAAGTCGGAAGGGCCCGTAGGGCCAAAAGGTGACGGCCCCAATTTCTTTCAAAATTTTGAAAAAATTGACATGTAAATGCTTCATTTTACACCACCTTTTTTATATTGTACGCTTTAGGGAGCGCTAATTTTCAAGTCCTAAAATGTGCAGGATACGACCCTTTTTTACATTTTATGTTATTTTTAAAACAAAACAATTAAGTCGAGGCCGTGAAATATCTCAAATTTTTCAAAATTTCTTAAAATATTTCATGAAATTTTCTGATTTTATCATCATTTAAATTTTGCAACCCTAGATGCGGACGGGGGTGTTATCCCCTCCCCTGAAAGGAGGAGACCCAAGACCCTCTGAAAACTGTTAAATATTTAATTCCAAAAAAATAGAACTCGAGAGCCAATTAGACCAACATGTATTTTTAAGAGAATTTCTTACACTAACCCGGGCTGTCAACAAATTGCACGAATCTGTTTGCCCGATTCTGGTAGTGACTACGGCGGTTTTGCAATTTAATTTCTGACCCCTGGGCCCCTCTTCCGGGGTCCCTTACATAATTCCTTTAAGCAGAAAAATAATCTTTGCTGAGGGAGGAACTAAGCTGGGCCCCTTGAAAGCCGGGCTTCCTCAAATTGCGGGCCCGATCCTCATTACAAAAAAAAAAAAAAAAAAAAAAAAAAAAAAAAAAAAAAAACCCCAGCGTCAGGGGCCCTTAAAGCTCGGGGCCCGGGCGGCTCTAGCCGGCCGGCCGCCCGCTCTATCCGGCCCAGTATGTTACATACTGAAGAACGGTTCTTCAGTATGTTATCAGCTATCAGGAAAGTCCAAGAAAACCCAATTCGGACGCATTGCGGGCTACCTATCACCAAAATCCGGTTTCCAATCTAACAGACCTCGTATGTTGCGGGGAACACCTACCCTTTCCGCGAACGGAAATTGAATAGCAAGGAAAGTGCTTTCGTGTATGCGAAAAGTGAATTGTGTTTGATTTGTGATTGTGTCTTGTTGCCCTAATGGGGATTAGGAAAATCCGAGCTACCTACAATTGCCGTCGCGGTATAAAAAAAGAAAAACGGACTCGTCGCCGCAAACAGAGACAAGTAAGGTAAGTTCGAAGATGCAGGCACTTCTACCATCAAAATTGATCTTCATTACATATTTAGGAAGTTATGCAGATCTCTCTTTTAGACTTCATACATTAATGAGCCTTTATTCAAAACTAGGGGGCTACGCTCCCTGGCCGCTACGCGGCCCAACCCCCTCCAAAAAAATTCAAAAAAACATCACCAACGTTTCGAGGATATTATGTAAATTGAGAGGCTTGGAGAACAAGGCGCATAGGCGCAGTTTTTGGAAAACTGAGATATTAATCATTTCAAGTGAAATTAGTTGTAATGCATACATTCAATGTAGAATTAGCTCCCAGATTCCAATTTTTAAGCATCAAGAAGTCAATCTGAACTTTCTTTTCGCCACACGGATCCATGCAATTTCGAAACTTCTAACACGTATTTCTCAAAATGGCAAAAACTGCACTTATGCGCCTTGCCCTCCAAGCCCCTCAATTAGTCTCTGATTTCAAAGATAATGTGAATGGCTAAAATGCAAAACCCAGCATCTTAATTGCGATGTTGCAAAGTTTCCTCTTCTATTTGATTCTGTAGAATAGAAACAAGTAAGAATTTTATCTTAAAATTTATACGGGATATTTTCCTAAGAGAGAAGGAAAAGGAAGGAATTTTTCAAGAAATTCTGTTGACTACTTTCTGAAAGAAAAGCTACAGTATTATAGGAAGTCTGGAACTTTGTCAGCAGAGAAACAAGGTTTCACCCTCAAGCTATCGATAAATAGGAGGAAACTGGCAATGTTGCACATAAAAGTACATGTTTCTCTGTTTGTACCAACAGTCAGCTTATGAGAAATTTCATTGGACTGAGGAACTTATTTTTAATGGAGGTGCGGGGGCTTCATAGTGCAATGCACCAATTCCCAGATTAATGGGCGTCTTCTAATAACAAGGAAAATCATCATTAAATAATTCTTGTGGGTACTTGCAAGCTAATAATTCTTATTTCAGGAGGCTTAAGTTCTATGAAAGAGAGAAATTGAGTGATTTTCACTGCTTCCTGCTCAGAATCATAATGGGATTCTTGCATATTCCAGAGGTTAAAAGGGAATTTTTTGGGACTTGGCACCTATAATGTCATTCTCATTCCTAAAAAGTAGGAATCGACAAGTCTCTTTTTTTTTGGGACAGGCAATGAGCGCTTTGTTTTGCCAAACCCATCAGTGGTTCTTTTGTCAGCCATACAAACCAAGAAATTGTATACTACTGATATGGACAGGAAAAGTTCAGGTTATCATAAAGTACTGTTGTCAAAATTCTATGGAGGTGATGACCAGAAATGAATTGAAATGATCAAATATATGCGTCCTAAGTTGAAAAACATGCTTACAGATGGTTAAGTTTTAAGACATCAATGAACCATGAGAAAAAAAAGAAAAAAAAGTTTTAAGACTTCTATCAGTAATTTATGTTTTAAACAGAGGAGAACCAACATTTATGTCACCAATTATCAGAGAAGCCCCTCTTTTTGTGGAAGAAATTCAGACATTTCAACAAAACAATTATTGAAATCTGCAATGAGAGGGGAGAATTTTAGCGTTTGAATGCTTTTATAGGCTCTTGAACTTGAGACATGGTGGCTTCTGTCTGAAATTTAGCTACTCGTAATTTTTCTTTCCACTTGATACTGTAAAAGCACAGGGAAATTAAACACGACAGATGAAGTGAGAGAGGTCAAAGAGAAAAACGACAAACGTACCCACTTAGATTAAATTGGTAAAAAGTAGCTTCATTTTAGTCAAGCTGAGACACTTTCTTCAACGATTCAGTTTTCAGTTAAAAATTAACAGTTACTGCAACAAGTGCCTGTTGAATTTCAAAGATCCCTAAACAGTTTTCCAACCAAAAAGCTTTTCAAGACCTAGCAATGTCAATCAGACAATGTAATTTACTAGTTTTCCAACCAACCCTTCAAACAGGTTATGAGGCTGTCGAATGTTTAAGCAGACAATTCGTGTAAGGAAAAAACAAAATTTGAGAAATACTTCTGACCTTTTAATTTAGGTATATTTTAAATTATATGACAATTATTACAAGAGCAGAGGATTATTCCATTTCACAGAGCAGATTCGATGTATGGTTTATACTGAAATGTGCAATGCATACGCATAATAATTTTACAATCTAGGGATTCCTCCTTATGCAGGTTCTCTAGCAGGTTAGCATTTCGGACATATCATTACCTTTCACTTTCACTTCTTATTTCTTTCAGTGAGAGCAATAGCCGGTGGCTTCGTTCGACAGATGGTCTCCATCAAGGTGAAAGCCTTCCGTCACCAGAGGATCTTCATACAACTGCATGTCTTCATTCAACTGAGCATCTTCACGCACATAAAGGGCATCTTTTAACAGAAGTAGGTCTACGAACTGAGCAGCTGAGGTAAGCCCATTCATTTACTCACTAGTCTATTCCGACTTCTGTGAACAGAGGAAAGTAGATATGGGAAAAGTTAGTGGGAATCAGAGGACGCACATTTTTCATACAGAATATTGCAGTAAAATTAGGAAAAGCCTCTACCTATCTTACTTTTGAACTTCTAGCATCTGTCTCAATACTTTTCGAACAACCTGCGTACGTATAATAAAAAGTTGAAAAATACTAAAATTTAATTGAATAAATCCCTACAAAAACACCTCAAGCGGCTGCTGTTTGACTGCCTAGTCTAAAAATAATTTCAAGCAGATAAATACATCAAGTCACCAAAGGTCAATATATACTCAATAACAAATTTTGAGGGAGGCAAAGCAATTGCCTCCCTCAAAAGCATTTGCAATTTAGAGGAGAAGACTACTTTATAGTTTCTTGCCCACATTTCAGCATAACGTTTCATAATACCAATTATTTCAACTGCATCTACGGATTATATAATCGGCTAATTTTGAAAAGTGGGAAAATGTGAGACGTGAACAACCATCATTTTAAGGGATAAAAGGTATTTGAAATCTTCCAGCCTAAGTTTCGTGCTTCGCGTTAAAGCGCGATTCTGGAGTGAAAAATTAGTTCCAGACCATGTTAAATATATGTAGTGGTAACTTATCATATGAGATGTAAAAATCTGCCTGCAACACAAGATTATCGATGTTCAGTCTTCTTTTGAACCCTCTGAGGAGGGAACCACCTTCCACTGGGGGATATCATACCTCAAAAAAATAGAAAGCCATATTTGGACTGCATTTGTCGGAAAGGGGGTAACATTATTCTCAAAAAAAAAAACCCAAAAAGTATCACAAGCACCATGCAACGTTTCAAAATTTCCGCCCCTATTTTATTGTTTTAAAGAGAACTTGTTGGTTGAATCTGTTTCAAAATTTCACTGAATTTCACGGCAAAAAGAAGTTTCAGTGAAATTTTTGGACAGGTACGTCAAACAATTTCCCTCTAAAAAAAATAAAATGAGAGCGGAACTAGAAATATTATCAGATGATGGATAAATTCCTAAGAAATCTAAGAACTTAACTGCTGACTCTAACTGCTGATTCTAACTGCTTGAGCAGTGAATGAAAACATCTTCATCATTAGCTCTCTTGCACCATCACAATCTGTGTGACAAAAGTCAATTTCATCGGAACACCTGCAGATTTCTTGATTCTTTTAGGACTCTATAATTCTATAATAATTAATTTAAGTTCACAGGAACTTTCCTATGACTCCAAAGGAATTGCTTGAGGTGAAAATATACTTTTTAAAGATTTCCTGGGGCCGTGGCATTTGAATAGACTTTGCTTTGTATCAAATTTCTTTCAGATCTCATGGTAGCTACGCGTCATCCCTACAAGATAATCCCTCAGCTATTGAAGATATTATTTTTTCTCTGTTCTTTTGGACTTGTGTCCTTTAAAGACCAGTCGATTCATGTAAGGTTTCCTATGGGAAAATTCCGGCAGAAATACGCAACTCTGAACATTTGATGTTCCATTTTCCTCATCGAATGAAGAATATAACATGATTCAAATAAATCTTTTAAACTTTGATACATGAAAATCAATAGTTGAAAATCATCATAAAAACGGTGAATTACAATGAGTGATCAAATTAAATCATAACCAGAGAATTCTCCATCGGCAATTGAATTCTACTACACATGCAACTCAAATGTTTCTTATTTGCCAGGTGTGATGGCGAACCGATGGACTGGGAACCATACAACTACATTGATACAGATATGGAAGAAAGTGATTCAGATACGGAGGAGAGTGATGCAGATGATGATTATTCAGATACGGAGGAGAGTGATGCAGATGATGATTATTCAGATACGGAGGAGAGTGATGCAGATGATGATTCTGATTACAGCGATTTATGGCGTCAAGTGTAAGATAATTTGTTAACAGTAATTTAAGCATGCATGATTCTCATTTTTGCACAGTGAGGCCATACTCAAAAAGTGGCAGGTCTTTCTGATTTCTATCTCACTTAAAAGTTCCAGTCACATTGATAAAATACAAATAAATTAATACAATAATTTTAAATGAATAAGGCCACAATCTCTGGACAAGAGAATTTGACGGGAGAAAAAATGGAGCATGTTCTTCGATTTCAAACTTACATGGAACATTTATGCTCAATGATTTTGGAATTTTCGGAGAAACTAATTCCTCAGCATCTTCCCTTTCTCTCGGTATAGAATTTGACACATTTTTCAAGTGTTTCACTTCAAAGCCTGATTCATCATACGGCAAAGAGTTAAGCTGAATAGTTCTTACGAAGATTCGTGCATGGGGTACGGGCTAATGTCGTTGATTTTTTTCGATTTTCAGGAGAAATAGATTTTCGGCACACAATAATCAATTAAATTGAATTGATTTGTTGCATGCGATTTTGCAGCTGAATCGATTTTTTGCTCACAAATCGACAATTCTCGGTTTTTTTATTTTTCACAAACAAAAATTTTACTCCTGAATATTGAGGAAGCAATAAGCCTTTATTATTGTTTAAAACTCAAGGAAGTCATCAACATCACTCCAATTCAAGGGAAAATGAAACTCAACGATCAGTGAGGCCAGAATTTCAGAAAAACGAATGGCACAATACTTTTCCTGAAAATCGATTTCACTTCTAGAGCGATTTTCTTGACAATCGATTTTTTGGCCTTAATTTTTCGGCACTTAGTCGATTTTTGGAAGGAAATCGCTCTTTCCGGTTTAATCGATTTTTGGGGAAAAATCAGTAACACTAGTAGGGCATTTTTTGTTAGTTACCATGGTAATACGTGTTTCATTTGTTGTTTGATCGCTGAATTAGTTTCTAAGCCAGAAAGAAAACAAATCGAAGCTCATCCTGAGTATCACCTGGAGTTAAAAAAAATTTATTCCATCCATATGAACCCTCTTCCTTTTTATTCGACAGGTGTCAAAGTGAAACTGATACAGCCAACGAGAGTGATGAAATGATGGATTTGGAAGTCCGCATCCGCAGGCTCTTGGAAAATCCCATTTCTTATCCAGGATCAAAACGTATCCAAAGACGGGTGCCAGATTTTGAGGAAAATTTCTGCGGCTTTCGAGGAAATGCACCGAGTAATGAACAGAGTAACAGTACCGAAAATCAAGGCCGAGAAGAAGAACATGTTCGAGCAGAAACACCCCTTTCAGAGACTAGTGAAATAAGACGGTAATAGTTATAAGACAAGCTTTCAAAATATTTACCCCTGTAACCATTTTTGGAATGGATGAAACAAAGAAAATATGAATACGTAACTGTTGGTGGGGGTACAGAGATTCTAAGTGAATGAAAAATTAAGTGATTGAAAAATTAGATGAAATATGCGGAAAAACAACTTCCCTGAATGAAAAATTCCTTGAATACGGGGAGGCAAAGCCAATATGCTTACCTTGTATACAGACTTTTGCAGGGAAAGTAGAAGCAGAGGCTTTTCCCTTGCCAAACAACCGTTCTCTAGTTGTGTTTGAGTTTCTTCAATTTTTCATTTCAGAACTTGAACCAATACAACTGCATGTTATGTTGCCTAATTTTCTCTCATATATCATTTTTCTGGCAAAGAGCACTCAGCGTCTTCAAACTATCTGAGAATTTACCTCAGCTGATGAAGAATGTAGGATTGAAATTGGAATTTTAGATTTCAGTGATGCTTCTGTCTCTGTTTAAATATACAAATCATTATAGTGGTCAATAAAAGTCATCGTGTCAATCAAACCAAACAGGTGCGGGTGGTGAGATCATCATCACAGAAATGTAGAATTCAAGGGTTACGGATAATAAAGTAACCCTACTGTCAACTTGACACAATAGAAAAACCAGAAAAGAAATAACATTGCTCAATATATTTTCTAGGCTTTAAAATTGTCAGCAGCTGCTTTTTCATTGACATTGAAGACTCCGAGAGGAGAGAAATATGATGAAAATGAAACGTTCTCCACTTGTACTTACATTAGAAAAATATCTCGGTATCTACCGATTTCTGCCCATGCTATGAGAATAACGATGTCTCCTTAAAATTCATTTAAAAAAGGAAACTATATTGGAATATTTCTGCATAAAATTGAACGACATTTGAAATCATTCATGGGTTATAGAGAGCAAAAGTTAGAAAATGCTGACTCAATGACATGTTTTGACGTCCTCAGTGGTGAAGCCGATGTAGCTGCCACATTTCCTGATTTCAGAGAAAAAGGATTAACCTGACTTTTCAAGTTTTTTCCTGATCAAATCTTTTAACTTTTTCGAGCGACGATTCACTGAAGAAACAAAATCCAAAAGTGCATCAGGAAAGGAACAATGTTTTTCAGGCAACTAGAAACCTTCTTGTTTCTTTAAAAATGGACCCGCCATTTGAAGAATGCTGATAATTTTAATTGATAAGAAGGTTTGGGCGGACGTAAGATTGATATATTTGAATTGTTTCTCGTTATTTTAGGGAGCAAGCAAAACAGCAGGAAATCGAGGACTTCGAACTGCCTGTTGCACATGTTCGGCCGAGAGGGACTGATGAAAAAATCAGAGAGGTGGAGGGCAGAAGGATTGTCGACTTGGCCCACTTCGTGGAACAAATCCGCAAACTGGAGGACCACGAGTGCGAAGTCGATCCTCTGACAGGACATCTTCAATTCCAGAAAGAGGAATATCATGGGCTATTGACTGTCTTGACGTTTGCATGTACCTCATGCCCACTTGTTAGACACATTCAAACTGTCACAGGTACTTACGATTGAAAAAATTCACTTAGTAATTTGCAGACTGCCTTAGTCTTTACAAATTTATTTTTATCATGAAATGCTGAGAGGTTTGGAGACTGTGAGAAGTAATTACATGTTTTACTTCACAATGGAAGTCAAGGAAAACTTTATGGATACATGTGAAATGTTGAAAAATTGAGAACATTTTTCACAATTAAAAATGTGATTTGAAGGTAGAATTTTGAAGAGGAAGACAGAAATTTATTCAAATTATGGAAATGACTGAGGAAACTTGGTGAAACAACTATGTAGATACCTAACGATGAAAGGAACACCTTATAAGATGTCTTTTACACTTGGAATTATCCTAATTCCTTGATTATTGCCTAAAACATGGAAACAGTTTTACTAATATCAGTCGACAGAAGCTGCTTAGCAAGAATTCCGGCGTTAAGATCAAAACGCGGTGCCATTTTCATTTTCTACTTGATTTCCTACTCAAAAGTATTTTTTTTCAATTTTTGGATTGGAAAGGAGCCTTACGCTACTAACCTCATCCACTATTTTTTTTTGTTTTTCGGAGCTTTGACAAGGATTAGGTTGGAAGATATTTTCTAGGTTGTCCGAAATAGTGTTGACTTCTTCGTTACTGTTATTGGCCTATTCCCTATTCATATTTCTTGGCAGAGAGCTGATCTGAAAAGGCTTCTCAGAAGACTTGGTTGCCTTCCAAAGAGTGTAGTTATCCATTTGTTTGGCATTTAAACTGGAAATGAACTTTTCAAACTGGTTATTCCTGTGCCCATTCAACCTTCCTTGCACTATCTTATTCAACCTATTATATTCTTAAAGGTACTTCTAAAGAAATTAATCAGGCCGCAGTTCTATCAATGTATGCTGTTGGTAAAGGACACCATCATTTTGAGGAGATCTCGAGTCACCTTGGAATACCAGCCCCAGCATATGGTACCTTCCACGAAAACGAACTATCAGTTGGAAAGGTGAGCTACTGACCTACATATATAAATTTTGAGATCTAATTTTTCTTGATTAAGTGAGGAATATTCGACCTTGTCTTGTTGCAGGGTTGTCGGCGGTCTAAAAAACCGAAAAAAAAACCAGGGAAAGTCAGCGAATTTGATGCGATCCCGGAAAAGTCAGAGAAAATGAGGGAATTTTTGTCGAAGTTCAGAGCAAGTCGGAGAACTAGACAATTTTGGAGTTAAGGAGAGTCAGGAAATTTGAAGATGAAAAAATTATGGCAACCCTGCTTCTGTTGCGAAGTTTATTGAAACTGACAGACATTAGAAATAGGAGCCTTATTTGCAATGAGGATGTTTGGAAACGCTAACAGCTTCATACAGTCAGGGCCAGCGAAATCTGAGCCTGAAAAAGCTTATTAATTCGTCTTATTTGTGAAAATTGAAAAGAACTTGAGAAGGGCATTATACCGTTAGCACTATTAAAGCTGCTTCTATGAGCAGATAAATTTAAGTAATCCTTACATGAAAGATAAGTAAGTACATGCAATTGTAAGAAAGTGCAGTTTGTTCTAAATTTCATGTTTTGGGAAAACTTTGACTTACATCTTACAATTACTCATTGCGCATCGCCGATTTGTTGTATATTCATTATTAATAAATTTCTCAACATTTTCTGTACATACAAATTTGAAGATCTGACTACTAAGGAACTGTATTTATAGTTTGAAACTTTGAAATTCTACAGGACAGGCAGAGTTGTATTGAAAAGTTACATAGGCTGATAGAAAACCGAAATAGAGCAAATAATGGTTTTTTATCTAACGTTACTTTCTACTTTTGATGAAATTCATTTAGTTTACTTAAATCGTGTAGATAGAGACAAGACATATTATTGCAGTAGTTACGCTTTATTTAGATAAAGTTTGTTTAAAAGAAAAAAAAATAGAGGAACCAAAATGCATTAAGTACAGTGGCTGATACGACTAGGAACTAAATTGACCGTGGTCAGATTAGTAAACCTGTTGCCTTTATCGAACTTTGGCGAGTCTTCAAGTATTTCTTGTATTGTTTTGGTTTACATGTTGCATTTCTTGGCAACTAAAGTACTAGTATGAATACACCTAGATGCAAGAAAAAATTTTATTCTTACTTTGCGAATACATTTGGAATTCTGGACTAGTGAAAATTTTGCAAATCGTTCAGCTCTACTATTGAGTCATTCTTCTGTCTCAATCTTGAGCAAAGAGGCTCCATTTCTGTGAGAAAAAATCATTTGAATATGGGACTCGGAACAAAGAATGATCATAGAAATAAAATAAATTTCTTGATCAAAGTTAGCTTTCAGGACTGAACTGATTCTACTTATGCAATCCTGTGAAATTTTGATGGAGTTTGAAATATTGTTGATTGCAGGCTATTATGAAGTGCCTTGAGGAGGACATAATTGAGGCTGGAATTCAAGAGCGACGAATAGCCTTAGGAAAAGGCAACATTGGCAAAGATGGTGTGCCGTACGTGACTGTAATTGCAGATGGTGGCTGGTCGCATCGCAGTTACGGCCACAAATATACGGCCAAATCAGGCTGCGCCATTATAATTGGTAAGGAAACGAAGAAAATTCTATACTTCGGAGTACGAAACAAGTACTGCAGTGTCTGTGCTATAGCTCAGGGTAAAAAAGTGGCCATCCCAGAACACAACTGCTACAAAAACTGGGATGGGACCAGCCCAGCTATGGAAGCTGACATCATTGTGGAAGGCTTCAATAAAAGTGAAGAGATGCACAAAATAACATACATGTACCTTATTGCAGACGGTGACTCAAGTGTGCACAAGAGTGTAATTGAGCGTGTGTCTTATGGACATGAAGTGCAGAAGCTTGAATGTGTTAACCACCTGATGAAAAATGTCAGTAAGAGAATTTATGAATTCCAAGCCACTCTGAAGGATGACACCGAGAAAAAGTTCTTGACCAACAAAAGAATTAAGTGGTACACCAAGTATGCTCGCGGCCTGTTGGAGGAACTGTCCAAAAACAAAGAGCCCCAAACTGAAGTGGTTGCAGTTATCACCAATATGAGCAATCATTTCCTTGGGAATCACAGAGACTGTCGTGCCAGATATTGCCGCAAAGCTGGCACAGAGGAAAAAACAGAGTTTCCACCTTCTTTTTTGGTGCCCCTGGCCAACATTCTGAGCAGCCTCACAAATCATACTACCAGTATTATAGAGAATGAAACAACAAACTTAGCTGAGCTGTACATGCACCTGTTGACTGTTTTCACAGGTGCAAAAGCTGTATTCTATGGCAGGAGGTCAGGGTTTATACTCCGCTCCTCTGCAGCTTGCCTTCTCTTCCAACACAGCCACAGTTGGAGGAGTCGCCTATACAGGCACATGTATCAGCGAGACCCCCCCAAGTGGCTGCAGGATTTCGAGGCCAAACGAGCACGCAAGTTGCTGGAGCAGGCCAGGAAGAGGGAGGAAAACTCTCAAAGACGCTCCTTTGTTCAATACTTTTGGGACAATGACATCAATTCTGATGGTGAGGCAAGCTCTCAACCTCGCCAGAATCTGGGCGCTGATTACGGCATACACAGCCAACAGCCAGACCTTCCACCTGCAACACTGGAGAGAAAAGTCCAAGAGCACTTGAGACTGCTCCAAGTTGATGAGGACGAGAGGAATGCCATTGAGAAGGAAACAGTTGGACAGTCAACTGGGCCCAACAAAACGAAGTGGGAAGGAAGGCGGAAATATCGAACAACTGCATCTTGGTTTGGGGCCATTTGTCTCCTGACAGGGTTTCCAGGAGACCAAGTCTACAGGATGTTAAATTCAAAAGATATTGACACAGATGCTACCCGCTGGGGTAAAACCAAGGAGAAAGTGGTGCGACAGGAGTTTGAGAGGATGACCGGCTTGCAGGTAGACGAGTGTGGACTTTTTGTCTACATCCCGAAAGGATATCTCGCTGCCTCTCCGGATGGACTCATTCACGCTGAAAAAGCCACAATTGAGATCAAATGCCCGTACAGATTTCGATTCACCACCATAAGCAAGGCACTGACATCAAAGCCGAAGCCTCAATTTTACGCCAGTGTTGTAGACGGCCAATTGAAGCTGAATGAGCTTCACCCTTACATGTTTCAGATTCAGGGCCAGTTGGCAATCACATCGAGAGATAAATGTTATTTCATAGTCTGGACACCCCAGGAACTCCTGTACCAAGTCATTGACTTTGATCTCTCGATGTGGAATGAAATGCTTCCAATCTTGGTTGACTATCATACGAACCACATGGTTCTGGAAATCGTTGATAGTCGGAAAAGCCGGAACATGCCAATCCGCCACAGCAAAAACGATCCTGGAGCAAAGAAGGTGGAGTGGGGTGAGAAGTTCAAAAAGAAGAAGCAAATAGTCAAGGCTCAAGCAGCATCAGTCTCGCACGACCATCCATTTGAGATTCTTCGCCGTCCCAGAATCACTGAACTGCCTGCCTCCAAGACGGCACACGACCATTCGTACATAAAGAGGCTCACGGTGTCACGGCAGAAAAAGAGCAACGAGCGCCTACAAGCATCGCCTCAACAAATTCCGCATACAATGGTCCATTTGCGGAGTGCTAACCACGAAAGCTCACTACAATTGGAGATAGGGAACATCCAGCTGATGAACACCTGCGGCTTTGACAGCCTAGCAACCATAGTGGCAAATGCCATAAGGGACTATGAGTTTTATGCCACCCTAGCAGCCCAGGCGAACAACCCTCTTCTTGAATTCAGTTCTCTGATGGTCAACGGAGAGAGCAAGGAAAGGCTCCGGGAATGTCGAGCAAAGATACTGATAGAACATGAGATTGGAAGACGAGATGGAGACTTTTTCTGTTGCGAATCCTTCATGGAGAACGTTTGCTTCCTTCTCGCATCCACCCCTAGTGCTGAGCAAGTGCGATCCTGCACCAGAGAGGAATGTTTGGCAGTGCGGAACCTTCTCCTTCCCTGCATTAAGCTACCCGATGAGAATTTGCTTGACTTACCTCAATTACAAAGGGTTTTGACCGACTGGACGATGGAACGGTTCGATGAGTGCCCTCATTGCAAACAAGAGCTGGCCTTGACTTCAACTAAGTTGGGACATCATCTCTTCATCCTCACAGACAAGCTACAAGACGGATTTATGCAAGTCATCGCTCCAACGCGAGACACAACATTCAAGATCTCAAACCTGCAAGAGGAAATCCAGATTTCTGATGAGAGGTAAGTTTAATTTTTTAGCCAAAATACACTTTTGTGGATGAAACACTACTCGACTGGGTTCTCATTTGAAATCATACACAATGAGACTGATTTTCCAGTAGATATCAAAATTAGTATGGAGCAGTGAATAAGTTTACATAATTAATGCTGTTCATATTCTAAAAGCTATAATAATTCATTCTAGTTTTGTGTTTAACTTTGAGTAAATGATTGTTGTTCGAAGTAATTAATTTTGTTAGATAAATAACTAAACAGAAGTATATAAATTACAGTGATAAAATTATTAAACTAATTCTCTTTGTCTTAAAGATTGAACATTTTTAATAGAAAAATTTTCTAATTGACCAAAAATTAAAAAATAATTAGTTAAAATTCAATTATTTAAACATTTAATGTTACAATAATGTTAAACAACAACAGTTGGGAGCAGAAAATAAGTAGTAATTTTACATAATATTTATAGGAGTGAAATTAACATTTTTTCCACAGCATTTTCTTGGCCTTATAGATAGATATCACAGATACTTTGTAATGTAAGACCACAAAACCCCTCAACATCAATTTGTGAAATTACACTGTTGACCCGCCCTTTCCTCTGATATTACCTTGCATGACAGGATTCAGGCTAAGAAAGAGTAGATCATGAGTGAGCTCCTTTGTAAGCATTTACTTTGGGTAAGGTACAGTCTTTAAGAGCCAGAAAAAATCTTATGAATGAAATGATAGTACCAAATTACCAGCAAACTTATGTCCTTCATTATGGTTTCTTACAGGTTTGTTTTAGCAGGAGTGGTCGAATTTCTAGGGGAAATTGACACAACGGATATCGGGCACTTTAGAGCCTACGTGAGGAGGAAAAGTGGCCAATGGGAACTGCACGACGATAGGTACATGGGCCCAAAAGCGAATCCGGTGATAAATCGCAACATAAATCCTCAGTTAATTGCCTACATTAGGCTTCAGGACAAGTGAACGGTGAGTTACGCCATTATTGATAAAATATTTTCATGAAGTTTTTTTGGGGTTTGCATGTCACCCTGCCATGGGATCAAGATGAAAATTTTTTACATTCTGTGTAATAGTGGCAGAGAAAATACTACAACAGCCCCATTGGAGAAGGAATGAAACAGCTTTACGCTCGGCTATTGATTGCCAGTTAGGTATCTGAGCTGAAGCAATATTCCCAGCAAAGAGGACAGTAACGGTTACCTGAGGAGCTTTGAAAATTGGATGTTAATCTTTGAAAATAGAGAAGAGAAAGACATTCATACCAAATTTGGATAACTTACAACTATCGACTTTTCTTGGNGGGGGGGGGGGGGAGAGGTTCCTCATTATACATAAAACATTGATGTATTGTTTATTCATATTTCAGATTCCTTTAGATGAACGGCTAGCATTTGATAGTTGGAGTTAGACTACTTACAGCTGAGAGGATTGTTTCTCCACCATTGTCGGGCAGTCTTCGTCATTCATCATTCTTCAAGCGTTTTGCCCTCACTAATTTTTGTAGAATTCTTGTTCTCCTGAATTTTAACCTGCAATTAAAAACCAAAAAATTGATTAATGGAGCCGATAGTTTATTAAACTATGATACTATTATGCAACTCAATAGGCTTTAAATCAAGCATTATGTTCATCGATAAGTTTGATTTTTTACCAAAAATAAGCTTGACTATCTAGATTGAAATATTCAAAGACCTCAGTCATGAGCTATTCAATATTTGTGATTTGCCATGAATTTTTCTGCTTTAATGTTCTCATTTCAACAACAGACCTGTAATGCCCAGTCATGTGATATTGTTTTCTTTTCCACGATTCAAGTGTAACGTCTTCCGCAAGAGAACTTTCTGCCATCTGCAAAGCATAATTTTAGATTTTGAATTTAATCTCATGATTCTCTTGAAGCCGATGGTATCGCAAATCTTATTTCAATGAAGTCCCTTGTGATGAGCTTTCTAGCCTCTGTGATTTTCAATTTTTTATGATATGGTGTTTTTTTTAAACAATGTCATTGGAATGTCTACACCATTAGAGACTTCTGCCATGTGCCACTTGAAATTTTCCAATTTTCAATGAGTCTTTCAATGATTTTCTTCGAGAAATGCCATCATAACTTCTATTATAATGGAGACATCTGCGATGAATTATGTAGATAATTTCGTGATGTGATGTTTCCTTTTCAGCGATGAAAACGTTAAATTACTTGCTTCTTTAAGAGAAGACCCCTGTGATGAACCTTCTAACCTCTGTGATTTCCAATTATTTTTTTGTGATATGATGTTTTCTTAAAAGCGATGTATTGTAGGTCTATACTGATAGACTTCTGTCATGTACCACTTGAAATTTTCCAAATTTCAATTGAGTCTTTCAATGATTTTCTTCGAGAGATGCCATCATAACTTTTATTTCAATGGAGACATCTGCGATGAATTATGTAGATAATTTCGTGATGTGATGTTTCTTTTTCAGCAAAGAAATCGTTAAATCACTTAATTGCTTCTTTTAAACAAGACTCCTGTGATGAACCCTCTAACCTCTGTGATTTCCAATTACTTGTTTGTGATATGATGTTTTCTTGAAAGCGATGTCTTGTAGTGTGTATACTGATAGACACTTGTCATGTGCACTTGAAATTTTCCAATTTTCAATTTAGTCCTATAATAATTTCTTTTCAGAGATGCCATTTTAAGTCTTACTTTAATGAGGACATCTGTGATGTATCTCCAGACTTTTGTGATTCTTTAATTAATTTTGTGATATGATATTTCCTTTTCTGTGATGATATTGTTCAATTTAGCCCAAAAGAGACTTCCAAAGTCTCCATGTTAAGTTTTGGGAATTTATTCTTGCACTGCCCCACATACCTCTGTAATGGGTGTTTGAGCCTTGACGACTGTCCATTTCTTTATGTCAAATTATGTTTCCTTCTGAGCAATGAGACTGATGCGACCACATTTTGTTGGTTCCTCTAGCAACGAAATAGTCATGGTCAAGTGTTGTTGGATAACGTAAAAGATACTTGAGAGAGTCTGAGCTTACTAATTCAATGAATTTTGATAAGAGTCGGTGCTTCAGTGGTCAAGTACGTAGAACAAGTTTTAATGGAAATACTGTTAATCAGTGAAGCAACAATTATCTACTGCAATGCAGGAAACTTACTGCCAATAACAAAATTAACAAATGATGAGGTAAAATTGTTGAAAAATATTTTAGAATGTCATCTACTTGTGGGAGGAAGTGATGAATCACTGCTTGCAACTTTGTATCAGTGTTTTCTGCAAGTGGAACCTAAACAGATTTAATTGGTGCTTCACTGAATCTATTGATACACTTGTTACGTTCCTTGCAAATTTCATGACTTAAAATCTATTGATGTACTGCAATTATTTTTTGTGAGGAAATACTTTCCTCTATTTTGTTTAAGATACAATAAAATACTCTTGTCTACTCCATGCAGACTGTCCCAGAAACAATGAGAAGTTTATCTTATGAGGAAACTAAATAGATATTACAATTTACCTTAGGATTAGGTCGATTAATTAGTTAGGAAGTAAATGAAGCCTCATTTGCCCCAATTGGCTGCAAAATTAGCAACTGCTAGAATAGTCGTCAAAATGTGTTTTCTAAACCTCTCTGCTATAATAATATTATAAGGGGAAGAGAAGTTGCAAATGAATTTTCTGTATGGAGAAACTTCAGGGAAAATCTCATCTTACTTTGGTCTGTAAGACTGAATATTCTTTGTCTGATTACTGTGAACAATTTTTTCCTCTCAAGAAATATTTTGCCACAAGTATTGAACACAGTTTCAACTTTTTCTCACACGTGTGAAGACTCTTTCTTGCAGGTGTTTTTATCATAGCATGTTGGAAGAAACCTGTCAAGCTTATTACATATCATAAAAAATACAAAGTCGCTCATAACTCACACTTCTGTCAGCTCAAGCACATGCCAAAAGTCTCAAAGGAAAAGAATTAGGATGAAATGACAGGTAAAGCAGACTTGCCAGGTGTCTCTCCTCCACTGACTCCTTCAAGAGGATTCAGGTATAATAGGGTCAGTTGACTTGATGAATGATTCCAGTTTCCCTCACTCCAAACCATGTCTCAAGTGCTTCAGGAGCAAAAGTAACACCTTGGAATTGAAGTCAGTGTACAGTCTTAAAGATACATAGTGTTAATACATTTTTCTGCTAAGGAATGCACCAAAAATGACTTTGATTGCCTATTTTTTCCGGTGAAAATATATCGCAGAGAGGTTTGAAAAACATGACCGTGGAAAATATTTCTTTTATCAGAGTAAAGTATGCGAGTTCATACTTTCAAGCTAAGTATTTGATCTACAGATCTACAGGACTACAAAATCTACACTTGAATATCCGCTTCTTTTCGCTCAGAAGACAAAGCATTTCATTGTTTTGGGACATCCCATGTAAGATAGATTTATGTATGATAAGGAGAGGTCCCACTATTATTTCAAGCCAAATTCCTTGTTGTTTTCCTTGTCAATTCTTGTCTTTCTTTCCCAAGTTGATGAAAGAGAGGCTAGTCCAAACTTAACCTTTTATACCAACCAATTGCGGTGAACGCATGGGTCGAAAGACGAGATGTTGGAGTTTTTTAGCCAACATGCGTAAAAAATTCAGCTTAATTTCAGCCTTCCTGAATGGACGTAACTAGTGTTGCTCCAAACAGCATAAATCTTTGAGGAAAAATTGCGCTTGTGTGTGAGCTTTTTCCCTCTCTAATGTGATTTCAGCTTTGAGCTGAATTTTTTACGCACGTTGGCTAAAAAACTCCAACATCTCGTCTTTTAACCTTTTATGGTTTCAGTAATCGTATTGTTTTCATGATACACATTAATGTTCAGATATTAATAGACATGGTCCTTAATATGGCGCACTGAGGATTAAAAGCAGATGTGATATTGACTGACAAAGTGACATTTTGGTGAAGAACTATATTTCCCATGATTCGAATTGGGTCATTATTGATTAAACAAGGTGGAATGTGGAGTGGGTCTTTAAGCCATACTTACTCGATACAGTTTACTTCTTTTGTTTCCTAAACGCAACTGAATGGTCCGAGCGGAACCTCTCAAGATCGGAAATTGATCAACTGAAGCTTCTACCTTGTGGAAATCTTTTGCACACTTTCAAATTCAGAAAAATAATGGTTACTTATTATAAATGTTGCATAAGATTTCAACATCATAGAGACGTGGGAGTGTCATAAAGATACTCTCTCAAAAATAGTCCAGGATGTTACTGTTTAGATTGAGGTACTTAAAACAGATCTTAATAGTCATAAAGTCACTGTAGGGACTCTCCACTTCATCAGATTGAATGTGCATGATGAAGGTGACCGGAGCTATTCCTATGCTGCTGATGAGGGTTGACCAACTCACTTGACTTTCCTTTCAACTTGGTAGCAATTGCAACGGCAGCTGCTGTCCGCTAGCATTTCCAGTATATAATGCAGATCGCATGTAATGATTTGGTGATTGAAGCCAGTCACTGTTACCAAGCATTCCATTTCTTGCACTGGTCCTGCCAAAATTAAAATATACTCTGATAATATACTGCTTTATAAATACAATACAAAGTTCTTCTGTCATGGAAGATACGTCAAATAATTCTTGTCTCCCGTTTCCTACGGTTGGAGCAGCTGATCATAGGTCCTAACTTCAGCTTTTTTATCATGGCACCTCCTTACAGATAATATTTGGTGTAACTGTTAGTATCTTAAACTAAACCTAGACATAAGTGAATTTTCGAAGAGTGCGCAGTGTTGGTACAGCTCTCAGAAGAGTCAAAGTTTACAGGGGTCATAGACAAAATGAAAACTGATTGATGATGATTTGATGAAGCAGGTAAATGCTAGAAATGGCATAGAGATACAAAATAACACCATGATTCAATTCCTAATCTTCACATCAAGAGGATGAATTTGGAACTTGCCATTTAGTAGGTCAAGTACGTGAAACTTTGCAATGAAAGCATGAGACATGGCACTACCCTCATAATCTACCAACGAGCCTATGATGTGAGGCAGGAACGTTGGACAGAGACACCGAAGGCTGCATGACTGATTGAAGTAAAAAAAGGGAAAAAAGAAAGTATAATAAGTAATCGATAAGAAACTCACCTTGCCTCCGTCTCGGAGGCAGAGTCATTTCTGAGGGTGAAATGGAGACTGTAAATGAGGATTTAGCAGGTGACCCTTTCCAGGAACCACTCACGAGAAAACTGAAGACATAAATTCACAAGTAAAAGAGATAAAACTAAGTTTGAGCAGCAGAAAGCCATCAAGCGTGACGGAAGCGTACTTTCCACGCCATTTCGCGAGTCTGATGATTGGAGTCATTTCAAAAGTGGGGGATGAAGGCTGTAAATTCGCGTTTACCATACGATGCTTTCGAGAAGCATTCACGGGAAACTTGCAGATATGAATTCAGATCAGAAATAAAACGAACTTTGAAGGCTAGCGGACAGCGGACCTTCGAAAAAGCTCCGCAAAACCGCCAAAACTTAATCCACCAAATAATGTAAATAAATAAACAAAAAATGCTTTGTTTCTTTTTATTACCATTAGCCAATCAGCAGCTTAGAACAATCTGCCGTGGTAACGCGTGGATAACCCTACTTTTTTCTGGGATCAATTTCCAGAACTTCAGAAATTACTTATCTCATTTTTTTTAGTGCGTATGGAAATAAGAATGTTATAGCTAGAACTTATTATACTTCGATTCTAATGGAAATTCCTTTAATTTTCATAAAAGCTCAAGGACTCACGTCAAGGTGTACGGACTCTGTTGACGTGACCCTCAAAATCAAAACACGTCGGTGGCGCCCCCTGCGCGGAGAAATTTCTTACTTCACGCAGCTGTAGATACACCTTAACGGCTACTTTTCGGGAACGTGATTACTGTTACTGCTACTCAAAAATCACAGTGAAAAGTAGCAGTGATTTTTCACAGGATAACCTAAAAATACCGCCGTCTCCGACACTTCCTAGTTCCTTGACTCTGGTCGGATCACATGTGAAAAGTAGCAGGTGGCGGTTATGCTGTGATTTATCACAGGTTAACCTTATCAAACGATCCTTCCCAAATGCTTTCTACATCTTCAAAATTAAAAGTACCACTGATTTTCTACAGCATAAACTCTTTAAATCACTCGTTCTTCTCAATTCCCTTTTTAGTGGTAAAATTGATACTGTAATATTTTATTATCACTGTTCAATCCACAAGTCATAATTTCCGGAACTATCTGTGAATCACAGGTAAAAGTAGCAGTGAGGCCACGGAGTTATTTATCACTGGTTGACATGAAAAAGAGAATTTAACTTTAAAAAACTTCTCGTAGTGATAATCTAGGTGAATATTTTTATAGCTCTCAGTTTTTATCATTATGCCATGTTCTTTAAAGTTAAATTCTCCTTTTTAGGTCAACCATGCAGTGACAGAGCACTCCGTGGGTTCACTATTGGATTCACTGCTACTTTCACCTGTGATTTATCACTGGTTGACGTCACTACCCACAATGCATTGTAATATTCGGAGATTTCACGTGATTGGCTATCCGCCCTATCTAGCCCTATGGTGCTACTCTGCTCTGCCACTGTTATCATGCTGCTCTTTTTAAACTGCTACTGCTCTTTTTGCTTCGTTATCGCAATCGCAGTGTATCCAACTGTGACTATGATTAACCATGTGCAAGCTTATTCGTAAATTTTTTTCGCCGTTTAACACTAAAGTTTTGGTTACTCACTGTTTAACTATCAGCGACTAACTTTTGATGAAAACTGCCCAAAAAAGAGCAGAATAACAGGTGTTCCTCGCCAGTCACAGTGATCGATCACTGCTACTCAAGAATCACAGTGATTTTTACCTGCTACTGCGATCGCGGTCACAAGCCTACATTGTATTGCTGGTGCGTTGTTGTTGCTTTGCTTTCCGTTTCGTCACGTAGTTTCCGGTCTTACTGAATGCAAAAACAATTAGTACACCGTTTAATGTTTCTTGACTATCTTGATTCTCTATAATGACTTCTCCGTTTCACATAATTAAATCATTTCCGCCCCTCGATTCCAACCAAAGTTTTTCTTCACTCAAGCACTTGAACCACCAACTCTTCTGCACGTGGAAAAGAGAAGCAATCACCGTATTCTTGCAAGAACACGATTCCTTATCTTCAAAACTTAACGTAAGTCCTTGGTTTTTAAGCTCCTCAAATGTACGGAAGGAGCTCAGAAGAATACCAACTAAATTACAAACCTTAGGTAGAATTGTTGAGCACATGCTTAGCTCCGACAGTATTAATTACCTACTCTGATTGTGGCTACTGTACTCACTTCTATGTGGCTAAAAATTATAGTGTTACAAGGTTTGAAAATATTCAAAAACTTATCTAAGCTTGTGTTCTTGCTTCTGAGAGAGCCAGATATTTTCATGTGGATAGTAGTGACGCGAAAACGCCTGCAAACGGAAAGTAAAGAAGCGTCAACTTAGCTGACGACACCTCTAACCAATGGGCCAACTGATGCACGGATGCATCCAGACTGATGTGACTTTTGTCTCTTCTTTTCTTTCCCCAGTTCTAAGTACCTAAATTCTAGAAAAGGGGTTGAGACAGATATCTATCATTCTGTCTCTGATTAGATCAGCACCACTCAACATATGCATGCAGTCACATGGCACCATTAGATAGACGCTATTAGTGGCATGTCAGAAAAAAGGGATATAAATCGATTTATTCGCATTGGTAGCATTCAAAGCGGTTACGCCAATGTTATTGTTTGGATCCAATTCGATATAATGGAGAATCCCTATGATGACGTCACCATTAATAGCGTCTATTAGTGGTGACATAAACAATACGTGACTTTTGTCTCAACATATGTTGACCCTCTTCAGTGACCCCAAGGGTACGGATATTTTTCCGAGCTGTGCGGATCTTCCCTATCCTGGCGCGGATGGCGTACGGACCAAAACCTAATGAGAAGTCGCTTCCCTATCTTAAAATATCCGTACGCCTGATGTCACAGAATGACGAAGTAGCCAATAGCAGCCAGAGAAAGGCAGAGTATACGGATGTTTCACACAGAGTACCTGAGAACACTGAGCCTGTTCTTAATGCAACCCAACGGTCCCATTGATCTCGCCAAATTTTTGAGCATTTGGTAGAAATGCTGGGCATTCATACGTCAACTCGAAGGTAATTTGTATAAAATCTTAAAACGCTGAGCGTTGGGCATCAAGTGATTCCATTTTGAAACAGTCTTAAACAAGAACTTGGACACTGCACTAATATTGCGAGTTTGCTTCAATCAAATGTCTACTCTTACTCTTGGCCCAAGTACTTGATGCTTACTCTTACTTTGTAAAGGATGTCCGCTTAAATATCAAATTGTTTTGTTTTTTGCAGTCCTTTCGAGCTAAATGTCCTGTCATTGCTGTTGTGAATTGCGATAGAAATGGTGTAATTTGCATTGATTCTGAAGGCAATGTGTACAAAATAGTGTGTAGTGAAGACGTGAAGAATGCAACGTAAGTTCATTTTCAGTCGATGAAATCTACACTCATTATTTTCTCCCTGAAAAGTTATTCAGAAATATTAGGATGTAAACTGTCACAAAATGTCATTTTTACCATTTGAAAGGACAGCCTCCCAGTGTTTTTGAAGAAGAAAGAAGACATCAGATGGATCTCTCTTTGAGATTATCTGTTTCAGCAATTGCAGTGGACATATAGATTATGTTTGGAGGTTCACTAATTTTCTTACTCTGTGTCCCTGTCTTATAGGTGCGCAGCATCGTGTTCATGCACAGATGTTGGACATCTGATGCAGCTACCCAACTGCAATTGGATCCATTCAAAGCAAGAATGACTTCTGGGCTGAAAAATTAAGATGTTTGCTAACAGAATTGTGTCATTAAAATTTTTCACAGGAAAAATGTAAAAAAATACCAAACCAAACACGGGGTCACATAAGTTTGAAATTGGAATAAAACCTAGTTCTGCAAGAAAGCTGTTAAAAAATTTTTCTTACCCTGTTCAGGACCCAATTATCCGAATCTGAAGTTTCCTTACACGTATCTGGCGTGCATTTACTGCCATTTTGAAACGCATAGAACGTTTTGGAACTCGGTGGACTGCAGCGTGCCGGACTGCGCTGACAGGTGAGCTGCGAAAACGTAAATGGGCACAATGTTCATGATGCTGTATCTTCCTCAATCTATGAGCAAACCTAGCATATGTATGTTCCATTTTCTTCCAAATTACGTCAGTTATTCAAAACATTAACTAAATTCCGGATATTTTCTCATGCGTAGCTGCTATTTAAAAATAACCGCCAAAAAAGGCCTTTTTAGGCCATTTCTTCATAATGGCGGCAGATGCGCACTAGATCCGTGTGAGGAAACTTCAGATTCGGATTCAGCGACCCAAAAAACATATTGTAGGCCAAAAAAATAGCTGCGTACCCGAAAGTCCAGGTAGACTTATCAGGCGCCTGGAGTATTCCTTAGAATCATATTGAGTGTTGTATAATCACAACACAACTTCTCATGTTTTGACCCAACACGACAAAAATTCCTCTGTTAGAAAATGAGTTTCTGTGTTCCAAGGACCTCCTCCATTAGATGTTCCCTTTTTTTGGAAAAGAAATGTTCACATTAACTTTATTTATTTATTTTTTTTCATTTTTTTTCTCGTTTATTCAAACCTAATAGTCTTGTTTTGTTTTTATTTTTGCAGAGGCAATGATGGCCATGACACTTTTATGTCCCCCCCAACCTCACCAATTTTGTGCTCTGGAAGAATGAAAGAAAAGGAGCTTGTTCAAATCGAATTCGTTGAATTCTGCAAATTAAAAGATTGCGGTGAAGTACAGTCCGCAACATATTTTCATGAAATGCTTCAATTAATTGTTGTCTCTAAAATGAACAATAGATTGTGCCTTGTTGCTTACAATGCCTTAATGGAAACTATTCTGGTTTCTGAAGTACCTTGCAACCTTCCAGAAGTGAGACATTTTTTATTTCTTTTGTTTTTCACTAGTAGATACTACATTCTTCTTAGCAGAACATTGTGTTTAGAAAAATGGTATTTTTTAATTTCAAGAACCTTTTAATTTATTTATTTTCAATCTATGAGCATAGCTCAAGCGATACATTTTAAGAGAAAACGATTTTGGATAAAACAGAAACGATTTATGAAAAATATCAGATGTCGAACAGTTTTTGAACTTGATCAGCAAAAGTTTCTTATATTGGAATGAATCTGAACTGGTTAAATTTCATAATGTGATTGGTGTGATCATGAAGTGAGGAGTGTTTTCGGCCTATCTTGCAAAAACATTTGGTTTTACATCTTCCTACCGTCAAGTTCGTACTGGACATGCATAGCCATTCTTATTAATGTCTGATTGCCCTGCCCTCCTTGAAACTGATGTTCATCAAGAACTTTCAAATCTCTCGCTTTCAGTCTGAAAGTGAAATCTTCATAACATTGAAAAATTTACAATTTACCTATCTATTTTTGCCTTGTGTAATTGCTTTCAACTGTATTATGATATCCTGAATTGTTGAGCTTGTCTTGCTGAAAGGTATTCAGGGTGTCTACAAGTCCGAAATTTCCGGTAAGTCCGGAAATAGTACTGACTTTTTAAGGGCGGTCCAGAAGTACTGAAAAAGTGCAGAAATTCCGCAAAAAGATGTGGAATTTGTTTAATTTTTTGTCATTTTTGTCGCAATTTCAAATTTTTGAAATTTTTCGAATTTCGTTAAATGGAGAAACTGAAAAAGTACGGAATTTTTCTGTTGGAGGAGGTACTGAAATTCTCAAGAATGTACTGAGGAAGTACTGCAAAAGTACTTAAGTACTTTATGCTTTAAGCACTTGTTACTTTGACCAGCCTGTTTTAGTAGACACCCTGGTATTAAAAGTTGCAAAAAGATTAAAGGGGAAGTAGCTTGATTCAGGTTGTCTTCTTCGGGAAAGGTGTGGCGACACTGAAGAAGCACAGATTTTGAAAGCTTGATACGGAAATATGGTTCTTAGTGTGTAAACTTGGTACATACAAAAAACATACCTACACCTAGCTGCAGATGCTGGAAAGAACAAATCATGAACTTCATTGTTTTTTCCAGTTTTTCTGTCATTTAATTATGATTTCCTAATGAAAATTGCAGATCCAACCTGAGAAGACCATCATTACAGCGTGTCACTCAAAGCATATCAGTGCTGAAATGAAAAATGTCCTGTTCCCTGCATTACGTCAACCATTATGCACTGAGTCTGGAGTGGTGATAGTTTCCCTATCAAGTGGATTAGTTTTTTGGACGACTTCAAATGATACTGCGGGTAGTCTTCAGCTCCTCCATAAGTGTCATCAATCAATCACCTCCATGAAATTTTTCTCCCTGGGTATTTTCATTTTCTCTCTCATTCTTTCAAATTATCTACTGTGATGCTGAATACAAATTTTGTAACCAAAACCGTTCTGGCAACATTAGCACTCTCACCCACCTCTAATTCATTTTATTTTCCGCACTGGCTCAATTCTTTTTCTTCGTGCCTTTCTTCAATACATTTTGCTTCATAATTAGGAAAAAGATAGATTTCCTCTGCGAGAATTTTGCAGAGAAATGACGAAGTATTATTATGTAGATACATCTCATTCATTTCTTTTTCCCTTTTTTTTATGACTACTCACTGTTTAGGTACTCACTGCCTCTAAAATTGTAGTGAATGATTTTCTTAGTTTAAAGCGTTGAAAAATAGACTCTCGGCCCCATAAATTTCTGGGCAATCCAAGAGACACAATCTTTAGAAAGATTTAAACTTCAGCCCTAATCTGTCAAAACCAGCACAATTACCAAGCACTCCCTCAATTATATCATAATTTTTCTTACAATATTAAGTTTTATTTTTTTCCATTATTTCAGGAGGTAGTAAAACCTTTGATGCATTGTGTTTAGTTCTAAAAGAAGGTCCTGTTTTGTTGCTTTATGCGGATGGTGCGAAACTGTCGGTTAGCACTCAATTTCTTCCGGCTGCGGCAAAGGCAGTTATTTGCAAGCAGAATGGAGCAATTTTGTCCAGTGATTTTACAGACTGTTACTTTAGTTCCTTTCAAATAATTGAGAAGAGTTTTTCCCTTAACACGCAGTCAGTCCCAGTGAAAGGTAAGATCAGGTGAGGGGCAACCGTTACTTTTTAACATCAGAATAAGGACCCTTTGGCATAAAGTAAAGAGGGTCTGGGGTTTGATAGACTGCTGTATTCTTTTACTGCAAAAAGGCAATTGAAAATGGAGTTGAATACGTCAGTTTTTCAAATCTGACAAAAATTTGCAACCTCACTATTACTATGGTGAATAGTGTCCCAGAAAAATTAGCCTATTTGGAGTATGATGCAGAACTACAATTTTTTGTTACCCTCCTGGGTATTTTCTAAACTCTATGTATTAATTATTAATACTGGGCTCTTCCCTCTTCCCCCTCCCCCAATTTTCAGACCTATAAAAAAATTGAGGACAAAAATGGGGGCTGCAAACAGCTCCTAGTGAATGACATCTTCCCTTTATTTCATGCTTTAGCATCCATAAGGCCATTGAGTATTCAGAACGAAATTTAGGGGGAAGCAAAGTCTTCTTGGAGCTATTTGTGGCACTAGCGTTTTGGCATCTGTTGTCTTATAGGCATGAATCCTCAACTATAATTTTTTGTAACTCCGGAACTATTTGTTTTCTTAGAACCTACAACCCCTTTAGATGCAGAATAAAATGATTACTACAGAACTGGCTTTTGTTTAGATCAGAATTTGCAATCTTCATGATTTTTATGTCAAAAGAAAATTATTTCAAGAACTAACGAAAATAACTTAACTCAACCTTGAAATGATACCGTAAAATATACACCCATAGAATCTTTAAGTATGCAATTTAAGACAATTTTCAATACTATGATTTCTAAAGTCCACCAACATTGATATCGTGGTAACTTTGTAAATTTTATATCTGAAGATAATCCATTTGCTTTTTTGTTGTTCGGCAGGAGTCATCCAATTCCTCCTGCCTGTGGATGATGGAAACATTGTTATCGCTGTAACGAAATCAGGCTCTGCCTATAAAATTTTCATCAACAACATAAAACCTTATGAAGTCAGTGAAAGGTTTTCAATGCCCAAGAAAAGAGTGCTTGAGGATTGTATATCATGTTCCAATGAATTGGACAGTATTTTAAAACAGATTGAAGAAGAAAATGATAAATTAGCCGCTATTTCCCTGTCAATGAGAGCTGCAATGCTTCATCAATTTTTCAATGTCTCAATGAAGATTTATTCAGGTAAGAAACATTCTTCTGTGCAAAATGTTGAACGAACCCCGTTTTGTTGATTCAATAATTTCCCAGTATAGTGTCTTATTTTCTCTTGCTTAAAAATTCTATTTAGTGTCTAAAAATTTCTCTAAGAAAGTGGAAAAATTAGGGCTCCGCGAATATTTCAGTTTGAATAATTTTTCCAATATTCAATTCAAACTCAAACTTAGAAACCTCAAATAATCAAATTATTTGACCACATTGACAAAATTTCGATTCTCCAAAAAAAAAAAAAAAAAAAAAAAAAAAAAAAAAAAAAAAAAATTCAAAATTCGCGCCACTTGAGTTCCACCCAATATGTCATCAACATGGCGTACAAATGGGCGAATGTACTAAGACGCGTTGTTAAAGAGAAAAATTGAAGTCAGCGAAATGACGTCAGTCCGCCATTTTTAGTTATCCGCTTAGCGATGATGCCAACTTGTCATTAAACAAAGGCCGCCATCTTCTCAGCAAAACTGGTAAGCGCCCCTGGGAACCAGGCTGAGCGCTGTGGGATTTTGCTGAGAAGATGGCAGCCTTTGTTTACCTCAGCAGATAACTCAGAAAACGTTACAACACTTCGGCTGAGCTCAGCCACTCAGCGGATAACTCAGAGGTTACACTTCTGACTTCAACAACGCATCCATAACCTATCCTCCTCTGCCCTGTGCGGCATCCCGGTCTTTACAATGTTGCTGGACTGTCTGTGTGAGATCAGCATTGATGTGGAGTAAAACTGAATAAAATGGATTTTCGGACAGTAAGCAACAGTTTTACAGTTTCGCCACAGATCAATTAATTGCTCGTCCTTAATTAAAGGAAATAATTTTCTCTCCCTTCTTCTCTTTCCTCAGCAAATCAAAATTATGCAAAACCATTTGATAATTAAATAAATTGATTAATTCTTGATCTTTTTATCTTTAATAGTAATTTCTTTTTTTTAAATTTGAATGTTAGAAATAAAAAAATTATTTATTCGATTTTACTTCCACCAACAAAGAGGTTAGTTTTGGTCGAAAATAGGTAAAAACTAAAAATATTCAATTCGATTTGAATTCGAAACCTTTCCAAAATATTCGATTCGATTCGACATTAAAAAAACCATATTCGCACAGCCCTAGAAAAAATCACACATTGATAACTTCCATTCAAAAAAGATTGCAGGGAGTCCTATAACAATTCTCTGTTGTGGGAAGGAATGAAAGTACGTCGAGACCTCCAATAATTGGATTACGCTTTAACGGATTTTGCCATTTAACAGATCAATCGTATCTTGGATTTCACAGGACTAGCTCTAAAAAATGAGAGTCTGACCCCGAGAGACCTGTAAGCAAGACATCTACTACCGGGAAAAACAGGGAATAGAATTTGAGAGAAAACCCAGGGAATTCAATGTCAGCTTTTGAAATTTTTGCTTTTTCAAAATCCGCGGGTTTTGTCAATTCGCACATAATCAATCCAATGGAAATAATGCAGCAGTGCTCTCTTGCAGAGTGTTTAATTTAACGAATTTCTATTTTATCAATTAATACTTAATTCTTTCCACCCCTCAGTTTTTTTTGTGGACTTACCATTTTGCAAACTTACAGTTTGCTTGAGTTTTTCCAAAAATTTTGGAAGAAAAAGAATAAGTGATTTCTTAGTTGAAATTTCTATCCACAATTACTATCAAATACTGATTTCTGAGATTAATGAATATAATGAAAAAGTGTGTTACAGTCAGGCTAAATGGGACTTATAATTTTGATTTTTCAATTTTCGATGCTAAAAGCTTTCTAATAGTTACTCTCAGTTAATTTGCAACATGAATAATGTTACTAGCTTTTGAAGCAAGGTAGATTTACACAGGTATGGAAAAGTTGAAAATTTCCCATGAGCCTCAGTACGTGTCACATGACCTCGTGACGTAGGTTAAGGGGCCCGTTTTTTAATTAAATTACAATCAAATTAACATTCAAACGTTTGTGCGTTTAAACGCTAAAATTAATATCGTATAACCAAAATTGTGCAAAAAATCCCACAAAATTTTGACAAACGATAAACCGAACATAATAAATCAAAATAATCAAAACATACAAAATGGCTGACGTTAAGGGGCCGCTGGAGAGCCAATCAGAGGCCAGTTGTTTAGTTCTGTCCATACCTGTGTAAATCTACCTTGCTTTTGAAGTGAATAACTTCAAAGGCTGTAAACAGTGGCAGCAAACTTGAACTCTGTATTTCTCAAGTTTGTGTATTATCATTCTCTAACTTTGAAATACTCTCCTACAGTCAATTTTTTAAAGTTTTTTGTGCCAAAATCTGCAGAATTAATCCCTCTGACAAGGGGAGGCTACTGATTGTCCTACTCAGACCGGGTTCAAATGTGGCAGAGAGGTAGAATAGGGAAATGTAAGCGCCCAAATTTTTTTTTCACGCCAATGCCCAGTCGTTTTTACGATTGATTATTTTGTTTCTTAATTGCTCCATCGCAACAAATCGTAAGTCATCTTGTAAACATTATGATGCTAATTATTTTTTTTCTTTCTTGTCAAACAATCATTTAAAAAAAAGAATACATTAAAAAAAATAATTAGCATCTTAATGTTTACTAGGTGACTAACAATTTGTTACGATGAAGTTATTAAAAAACAAAATAATCAATCGTAAAAAAAAGATCCCCGGGACAAGGATGAAACCCAGGACCTCCAATACCAAAGGCGAGTGCGCTGCCGCTAGGCCAACCGGCAAATGTAGAAGGCGGGAGTAGCCTCCATAAGTTGTCAGCCATCAGAGCCCCAAGGTAGTGATTGCTTTTCACCTCTGTGTCGAATGAAAATTACTTTATGATGCCATCACTCAGGAATAACTGAGGGACTTTGAAAGTTGAAGTAAAGTAGAAATCCTTAATAATAATTCTCTATCGTGGGAAAAAATAAAAGTTCAGTCAGACCTTGAACAATCAGATTGCGATTCAACAGATCGATTTGTCAGTCCTGTGAAATCTGATAAAACGAGGTCTTACTGTATTTTTTTTTTCTATTCCATTCACTGGTGTAGTTATGTCTTAAAATTTGTGTTGCACTTGTTTCAATATGGCGTATCTCCTGGCTCATTCTATAAAAACTTATTAGGTGTGGACTTCATCTCATTTGTTTTTAATTTCTTGCAAACATTTTCTCGTTTAGGTTCGGCTGCTGCCAAGTATGGATTGACATGCATCTCCCAAGACTCTCACTCGATTGTAATTCGAATTGTAAATAGGTGCAGTTTCTTTGAGTTCCTTTCCAAATCATGGTTCATCAACGTCATCCTCTCCACAAATTCAGACACTGAAAGTCGAAGTATTCATCAGAACACGAAGCTGAAGCAGTCCTTCAAACATAACGATGAAATCATCATTCATTTTCCTTTGAATTTCACACCAATCTTGTCAGACTCACAGATCAAAGTCAGTCTTGTTTCAAATCCATCCAATGAAAACACCCCGAGTCCTTGGCTTGTGATACCATTGAAAATCATGCCAGTCGATGTTCTTTACTTTTTTACTCCGCTCAAAAATCCTACTGTACACAATTTGGATGCTGCAAATTCTAGCATTGATATGTCGTTGAAAAAATTTGATATTCTTCAAGAACAAAATACTTCAAAAAACAGTCAGTTAACATATTTTATCAAGCTCCCAGAAGAAGTTTTAAGGATACAAAATGTATTCAGCCTGGTTCTAAATTACTCAAAATATCGCTGCAAAGAAAGTGTGTGGAAGTATCTAGCCGGTAAGCTTTTTTATTGCATAATAGAAGAAACTCTTTTTAAAAGGATCCCAGATTGTCACTCTTAGAACAAAGTATAATAAGCACCATCTACGCTTTGCTACTGAGGCGTCAAGTATCTCAATATTGTTTTAATTTTCTCTTTAAAACTTTTGCACATATTTTTTAATTTCAAGGATTAATTTTGATGACAAAAGAATAACTAGGTAAAATTATGAAATGATTCTGTCTATTAGTTCTTCTGGAAAAAAAATTAGACAAGTTTGAAAAGTTTGGCGAGGAAGCATCGGAGCACAAATGGTGCTTGTGATACATTGGCGGGAGGATGACAAGATGTGTGGGAGTTAAATTGAGTTAGAAATATTGTGGAGGAAGAATTTTTTCATTTATTTTTTATGAAGTAATCTATTTGTAGCAAAGACATTGAATCATGTAGACTGTGGGTCCGGCTTGGTTTAGTACAGGCGGAGCGAAGCAAGTCTCTCGGAGCCCCATGATGGGCGGGCGGGGAAGGGGAGAGAGCATGTGTCCCAAGCACTCAAAGAGACTGCAGAGAAGCAATGGAGAATTCATTCCTGCGCTCGGTTTTTCACGAATATCTCGTTTAGAGTCCATTTTCAGACAAAATTCCTAAGAAGAAAAGTTTTAGAACACATAATTTTACACCCGAATAGCATTGTTTCATTTTTCCAAACTAATCATTAACCGAGGAAAAAAGCCTCACAATCCGACAAAAATTCACTGGAGCCGCTACTGCTTGTGCGCAGATGTGTGCAACTGGGACACACGAACTCATCGATGCGGGTCGGTGCCACCACTCATCGGCATGCAAATTTTTAAAAGTTGTCTCGCCTTCCATAACACAGGATGCATGGTCTATGTGATTAAATGATTTTGATTCGTAGGAATTATTTTCCTCTTGAGATTAAACCAGAGTTTGGATGCAATGAAATTTCCATATAACTGGTTCTGCTTGTTGAGTTTTTGTTACCAGCCACAACTAGAAACTGGATATTTTTGTAGACCAAGTATTTGGCGAAAAGTGGTTACCACTAGAAGTGCATAGTAATATTTTGCATGAGGTAAATTCTTCTGATTTCGCATATTTGAAGGACTGAGTTTGCATCGCTCATAGTTAAGTTTTGAATTTGATTTAGATCATCAGAGCAAGATTGTTGTTTAAGTTCAATTTCGAAGTCAATTTTCAAAATTTTCCCCTTGTATTCTTTATAAAATTGCAGATAAAGAAATGTTGCAGTGTTCGAAACTCACCTTTGAGTTTTAGGAGCCATTTGGCGCATCAAGCCTGATTTTTAGGCGCCATTGAAGATTTTTTAGGGGCCAAATTGACTTGTTGCCTATATATTATGGTGCATTTAGTGAAAAGTTAGATGCATGCTGTTTTCATAACAGAACTAGTAAGTAGCTGTAACTTGGGGAAGATAAAAGCACAAATGATGAAATCGTGGAGAAAAGAAAAAGCCCTCACTTGTGGTGCTGAAAATTTCGAACAATCACCTAATATGAAAATTCAGATTTTTAGGGGGCAATTTTTAAGGGCCATGTTGGCGCAGAGCCTTCATGTTTTAGGCGCCATGGACGATTTTTTAGGCGCATTTGGCGCGTTGGTGCCTGTGAGTTTCGAACACTGGTTTCAACTAAGACTTAATGAACTATATCTGAAGCTTTTTGTTTGTGAAATTGAAAACTTAATAATTTTTCCTGTTTACAATGATTTGTTTCCAGATGCCTCTAAATCAATATGTTTTGCAACTTTAATCGGAAATTTAGTTCAGCTTAGTTTGGAGAAAGGCTGTCTCTGCACTCAGATCAACCATGCTGATTCTGAATTCTTTCACATGATTAAAATGGCGATTATAAATCTTCTATCATCCCTTTCTTCAGATGATTTTGTGTTCTTGAAGAAAAGTTTCTTGGTATCCGTTCAAGTAAGTTTTAATTGAATATTTTGTTTCTGCTCTGGTCTAATACTGGCCCAAACATGGGTCCGAAGGCCAATTTCGGGGGAAATTGCTGGTTTTGCGGCATTGTGGTCCAATGCCGAAAAATCCGTCTTTTTCGCCAAAATCAGCCTTCACACCCATTATCATGCCAGCATTAAACCTCCAAAGTGACGGGAAATGACCATAGTAGATGCATTCCGCAAAATCTAGGCCCGCAATGAGCAAAAAATTGTTGAATTTAGGAAATTCAACCAGGGTGGGCTGAAAAACGGCCCTTTTTGTTTATATCCTTCCTATGATGATGTGAAAGTTTAATTTGTATTTATTATTTGAGTTCAATATAAGTGTTTTAAACATCATAATTATAATAAAATCCACTGCAAGTTAAAATTTCCTGTGTTGCATTTGTTTTAGGGTCATCCAAAAAGTAAGGTTCCTTACCTTGTATCTTCCAAACGAAAAGAGATAAATCAAATCGGTAAAAACGATCTCATTAGGCATACTCTAAGCTTTGAAACAGATCATATTTTTGAAAATTGGTTGAGGGGTTTGCGCGGAAACTCAATTTTGCTGCGACAACCTCCAGTCGCTACGTGCCCACCTCTGGAGTAAGGATGCGCGAAGAGTCCATTATTTCAGACTCAGATTGTTGCCGCTGAGCATCATATCAAAAAGGAATTTTAAAGTTTTTATTGAGTGGACCTTACCGTACTTTTTGACGTAGTCTCCACCTCTGTTTTAACATTTCTAGTATCAATATTGCAGCTTCTTGATGCCTTCCGCGTAAAAGCTCTTGCCTTGGCTCCAAAACCAGTCATTGACAGCGATCTGTACTTCCGAATCATTGGGAAACCGCTCTCCACTGGGGAAGTTTTTCAGCTCAGTGAACAGATGAAAGTCATTTGAGGCAAAATCGAGAGGGTACGGAGGATGGAGGTAAATTTTTTCATGCAAAGCAACTGATTTGGAAGCGCAGAGCAGTGTTAATGACTGGTTTCGGTGCCAAGACAAAAGCCTCTACACGGAAGGCATCAAGAAGCTGCAATATTGATACCAGAAATGTCCAAACAGAGATGGAGGCTACGTCAAAAAGTACGATAAGGTCCACTCAATAAAAACTTTAAAATTCCTTTTTGATATGATGCTCAGCGGCAACAACCCTAGTCTGAAATAATCGACTCTCCGCGCATCCTTACTCCTGAGGCAGCGACTGGAGGTTGTCGCAGCAAAATTGAGTTTCCTTGAGAACCCCTCAGCCTACATTAAAAAATATGGGCTTGTTTTAAATTATAGTAAGCCTAATAAGACAATTTTTACTGATATGATTATTATTGATCAATTATTACTAATCTCCTTTCGTGGGGAAGATACAAGGTAGGGAACCTTACTTTTTGGATAACCCTCATAATTATTGGTAGGCAAGTCCCTTTTCAAAGAAAAATCAGAGTTGATTTCTTGCGACCATCAAATAATGACATAGGGTGTCTACTGTATGAAAATGTGCGGGAACACTGGAGAAAGCTTTTTGAAAGTCGGTACGGAAGTATAGAAAATGTGCAGATTTTCAGTGATGAGGTGGATTTCCAAGATTTTTATGATGAACTTGAAAAAACATCCTCCAGGGTACTGATCCAGCCGATCATGAGCCTGTTTGGCTCATCCAGATGTTACTGGCATCTTTTTTGAACAGCCTCAGAGTGAGTTGGTAACTCCAGGGTCTCCAGCGGTCTTGAAAATCTGAAAAGTCTAGGAATTCACAGCGACCCGAGAAAGTCAGGGAATTTTACATGTAGCATATCAGCTCAGCAACTTCAGCCAGTGCCTTAAGAGAGCGTAAACAATCCAGGAGTGTTTTTCTCCACAAATTAAACCTGTAGACGTGAAAATTTTGTTCAATGTTCTGCAAAAGTCACAGCGATGAAAACAAAAAAAATCTGATCGTGAGTGAAAATTTTGTCCGGGGGTCTGGGGGCTGATAATTGAAAATGATGGACAAAGAAGACTATAGGGAAAACAGAGCGATCCCATCAGTTGAAGCAGGTAGTTTTTTTAGACAAAGAAAATGATGAACTAACTAGACCACATTTTGCTAGTAGGAACTACAATTTTTGGCTCACTTTACAAGCAACATTTGTATGATTACTTTCCGTTTACACATTAGTGTTTATGCGGATGAGCCAAAAATTGTAGCTCCTAATTGCATGATGTAGTCCAACCTATGGATCTCTCGTAGGTTGCTCTTAGTTGGTTATTTCCTTTGCTCATGGAAATCACCTGCTCCTACCAGTAGAGTTGTTCCATTTTCCATTTCTTCTTTGTTTATCAGTTTTAGTAATCAGCCTACATGAAAAGTAAGGAAATTAAGACATTTTGGAGTCACGGAATCAGAAAATGAAAAAATTATAGGACCCCTCTAACCCTCGTTTTTGTTTTGTTCGTGTTTTCAGGGGTCGCTTCAAGCTCTGGAGATAGCTCAAATTTCTCAGGACTGTAATTTAGACGTTTTTCTTGAATTCAGGAATCTATTGAGGTCAACCATTGATGTTCATCTACCACCATGATTGAAGTATGCCAGCTAATTTAAAATAATTTTTTTCTGTCGTTTCTCAATAATTTTCTACAAGGGAATTTCAAACATTTCCTCGCAGTGATCATAGGTTTACATAGGAGATTTGATCAAGCTAAACTCCATCAACAGCTTTAAAAACCCCTGTGCAATGAATGAAGTTTAGCAATTTTGCATTTTTTGCAGGTAAATAATTCTGATTGTTTTTAAGTTGCGTAGATTTATTCTTAGCAACAAGTAACGTTTAATTCATGGTTATTTCATTTTTTTGGTAAGTAGAATGTAGCCAAGTGCTAGAAATAATGTAACATTTTTTTGAAAAACTTAAATTTTATTGATAAAATTTGACGGAAGCTTTTTGAAGCAAGCGCTTCAAAGTCAGGTTTTGATTATCAAGAGTGTTTTGATCTGTGAATTGTTATCAATTGTTACCACTGTCTAAAATTAAGTTATGACCATTGTAATTAATACTTTGTGACCCTGACGATGAAGCGCTTGTTTCGAAAAGCTTTGGTCAAATTTTATCAATAAAATGTAAGTTATTCAAAAAAATGTAACATCATTTCTAGCACATGGCTACATTCCACATACCATAAAAATTTGAAGTGCTACTACCTTTTGGATATTGTGCAGAAATGCAATGTTCGCTAAACTTGAAGGTTATTTCAACAAGAAATGAATTCTATTGAGATATTTATTTACCCAACTCTTATCCCTCTACCTTGCCAGTTTGATGGCTCGCCAGTAATGGGCATATTTGATACTATGATGAAATGAACAACTTTGACAGTAAAAAAAATGAAAAATATTTATTCTGGCAATGTACTTAATGTGCTGGCTTAGGACCCTGAGCTGACTAGAACTGAGAGTCTAAATGGATGCCGGAAAAACTAAAGCTAGAACATTCCACAATTGTGTCCGCGTAAAATTACATGAGATTACTGCTTCCTGTCAGATATCACTTGAGATCTCTTGTGAACTTAAGGGGCTTCATATTCTGAAACTAAATCTAAGATCAAGTCAATAATTTCTGGGCTGACAACTGAGGGAGTATATATTTCATTTCCATCAAACATATTTTATTCCGTTGGAACTATGTATAGGAAATTTTGATTTGGCCTCGGAACTTTCTTGACATGATGTGAGGAGGGTGGTATTTAAGTGGTTGTAGGAGAATGATGTAAACTCAAGCGTCTAACTGCGGGACGAGCTGCGACTAACAGACAGGTCCATATTGCGTCTGAAATGGAGGACCTAGCTGCGCTTTATATGGGGACTTCCCCGTTTTGAAGCAAGAGCTTACCTTAGGACTGAACTTATGAAACTGAATACCCAGAGGCCTTGCTGGGCCCTTTTTATAGCTGATTGCCAGCCTCCCTTCAAGTTGGCATTGGCAAGTTTGGAGATGGGAGACTGGACGATCGAGCTGTTTCCCATGGCCATCAGCGGAAACTGCCTCGCAATTACTTAAGAGCGCCAAGCGGGGCGGCTCGGCTCATCACCACTTGAGATGATGGATGGACCCGGGTCGCGCTGCTACACCTTACCCACTCGATGAAATTGCAAAGCAATTTGCGAAAATTGACCTGGTTATAGGTATAGGGCGCTCGAGGAGCTGCCACTATTAAACTCTAATTGAATATGAGCTTGGGCGCCTAAGCAGCTGCCTCAGCTCTAAAATGTTAAAAGAAAATTTAATCTGTTTTTGGCTCAAGTCATTATTGTGAGCGCTAACAAGCTGCTGCAGTTGTAACCATAATGACTTACTTGAAAATGAAATATGTGTATAATTTGACTGCAAAATTTGGTCAGCAGTACTTAGTCGCTAGAATGTTAAAAATACATCAGATAAACAAACTAAAGAATGCTCTGACAAGCCGCCACTTTTATGGAATAAAAATATTAGTGAAAATCAGTGATTGTTTCAATGTATGCCAAATTAAGCTGATAAATAAGGAGGGCATTACTGAGCTGCCGAGAAAAACTAATACAAATACATAACATAATTACTCTAAAGAGGGCGTTAAAAGCTGCTGTGTCAATAGAATAAAGATATTAGTAAAAAACAGTTATTGTTTCAATTTATGCCAATTTAAGCTGATAAATACGGAGGGCATTACTGAGCTGCCGAGAAAAACTAATAAAAATGCTTTTGATAATTACACTAAAGAGGACACTGAGAAGCTGCAGTGGTAATTTTTTTTTTTTACACTTCAAATATCCCAAGAGGGATAATCCGACGCTTTGTCGTCCCTAGAGCCTAAACTCCCCTTCGTCCCTTATCAAGCCAGCCCCAGGTAACCATTGTTTGAGACCATCAAACTGTCAATACTGGTTGAAAATGATTATTCAAGAATTATTCTCACTATTGCAGAGAATATGCATTATAGTGCTTTGAAAAAACATGCCAGATCTGGTTCAAGAATATTAGTCGATCATCTCTCATTCACATCGAATTTGTGCGGTTTGAGAGCATCTGCCAGGGTTTTGATCTCAGAGTCGAGTTCCCTCAACTCAATCAACAACCTGGCCAGATCTCTCATACGGTTTGTGACCTGTCGCAGCCGTTGAAAGGCTAGATGACTGCCAACAATTTCTGATCCAAAGAGACAGATTTGTCTATCATTTTTGGCCACCAATGCTACCACATCATTCTGGAAAATGGGCCATACTTTTTGTCGTAGTAAGTAACTTACACCACTTCCCTTCTTCTTCTTCTTCTTCTTTGATGCTTTATTGGCTTCATGCTCCGGTGTGGAGCCCACAGCCATCTATAGACACATTGTGGTAGGTAAGTGGTTAAAATGTTGAGGAGAGAGTTAGGTGAGGGGAGAGGGAGTAGATATGCAAAGGGGACTTAGGGGGTACCAACACCATCTTCACGCCACAAGACCCACTGTGGCGACTAAACCTATGGTAGACTGGGTCCTGGAAAACATACTAAGTGAACATTAGGTATAAAGGTAGATTTGGAGGATTTTGTAGGATTAGAGAGATAGATGGATGTACTTAAAGGGCGGGTGTGGGAATAGCTAGGGGGGAGGAGAATTGGGTGGTGAAGGGCTTGTGATCATTACAGGCTTTTATAAGGAAATATTATTCTGGTTTAAGAAATCGGTGATTATTTTATAGATAGAAGGGAGAGGGTTATGAAGAATAGACGAAATATTGAAGGGGGGGAAGTAATTAGCGTTAATTAAATTTTGAAAGAAGGCATCGTGTTGTAGTAGGGGGCACTGAAAGAAGATATGGTTGAGGTCGCCTGTTAGTCCGCAATTGCACAGATCAGAAGCTCGTAAATTTATTCTGTGTAGATGGGAGGGATATAGACCGTGTCCTATTCTGGCTCTAATAAGATTTTTAATGTCTTTTCTATTCCAGTGAAATTTGGAGAACCAAGGGCGGGAAGAGAGATGCGGCATCAAAGTTTTGAGTCTTTGGCCTTTCCAGGTGCAGTCGTGCCATTCTTTGGCCCAATCTAAGAAACTCTGTTTTTTAATGAAGGGAATTAGTTGTTTGTAATAGAGTTTTCCTTCAACCTTGTGAGCAAGTGGAAGAAGTTTTGTCAGTTGGTCAGCTCTTTCGTTACCTGGAATGCCTACATGGCTAGGGATCCCGAGTAAGGAAATATTGAGGTCCTGGAAGTTAAAAAGGGCTTTTTTAATGTCATATATAGTAGGATGAAGGTCGGAAGCCTGATTGATTAGATTGGTTAGTACACTATGTGAGTCTGTGCAGATTAGAACATTGTAATAATTATGAAGAGTTATATGGTTGATAGCTTCACTAATAGCAAATGCCTCAGCATCAAAAATGGAAGAGTAAGTAGAGAGACTAAACAATTTAAAGAAGTCATTGACAACAAAGACTGAGGTTGTGTAGGTATCTGTTTTAGCTCCATCAGTATAATAGTGTAAATAGTTAGGATACTTGAGATTCACATGTGCCAAGAATTCCGTTTGGATAATGTAGGGCATGATGGAGTTTTTATTTTTGACGTTTAGAAAATCCACATTAGGTTGGAAAAATTGGAAGGATGGGGACTCTGATAAATTTGGAGGCTTTGAGAATTTTATTAAGTCTTTTTCAAATTTTTTTATAGAGTGCCAGCGGGAAAGGAATAAAGGATACTGTTTGTTTGACCACCAAGGGCTGTTAAGTACTGAAGATTCCAGCATTTTGGTGTCGTTAATTATAGAGTTCTGTTGAAAGCTCATGGCTTTGAGAAAGGTTTTGTCGGTGAGGTAGTTAAATCGGTATTGGATCGGAGGGATAGATGCTTCAGCATTTAAATTATTGGTAGGAGTAGAGGATAATGCGCTCAATACTTTACGGATACATTTATTTTGTATTTTATTTAACTGGTCCATTATAGAAAAGTTATTACAGTAAATAGGGAGACCAAAGTCTAGAATAGGTCTGATCATATTAAGGAATAAGAGTCTTGAAATATTTTGATTAGCGCCCCAATTCGCTCCGAGTAAGAAGGACATGAAGTTCAGTTTAGACTCTACTTTACTTTTAATATGACGAAGATGCTCTTGCCAATTCATTTTTTGATTATAGATTAAGCCCAAATATCTTACAGACACTGACACTGGAAACTCGTAGTTTAGGAGTTGTATAGTTAGGTTTTTAGGAATTCTACGGTTAGTGAAAATTATGATTTTAATTTTATGAAACGACAGATCAAGGCCCAAATCGATAATTGTGTTATATACTTTAATGAAGTCAGAGGCTAATTTGTTTAGTGCTTCTTGGAGATTATGTTTTAAAATGTATATAACCGCGTCATCCGCATATTCTGATATAGAAGAGAAGGACAAGATTTTATAGAAGCATAAAAAATTTAATATTTTCACTTTAGAAGGATAAGAGAGTCATTCTAAATTGGAATATATGCAATAAATCAAAACTATGATTTTTACTCACGTCAAGAAAAGACCTTCGGTTGCTACTATCTGTTTTGATGAAGTATCTTGCGCCATCGTAAAGAAGGTCCCCGTTGATGCTGGTGGCCATCGGCTGATGAAGCACGTCGTATACTGATGGGGGCAGCATAGATTGAATGTGCCGCCCGCAAGTCACAACTTTGAGCTTCTTATTGAAGCAGAAGAGCCCGATAACATCGGCGTCAACTTGGACCATTATTTTAGGAGGGTTTAGTTGCGGGAGTTGTAGTTGATAGCTAGAAGCATATTTCTCATTTTTTAAAACTCTTATTTTTCTTTTGGATCCTTTGAAGGAAGGATTCAGAATTAATGGTTCAACTGTGCAATACTTCTGGTGCCTATACTACGTTCTACTTAGATACATATTACCGCATCCTGACCCTGGTACATTAGTGTCAATGGAAACTGACTTCAGTTTGGAATTTGTGGCAAGTCTATTGGTCGGAAGTAATTCAAAATTATGTTCTGTTTGCTTTTTATTGTACAGAGAATTTCCTCTAACTCTCAGTTTCGTAGAAATGTCCAGTTTTTTCTTCGATGCTTTGGCTTTTTTGTACTCCCCAATCAATGGCAGGTTTTCAAGAAGGTATTCAATATCCTTTTTTCTGGGGGAGGTCAATCTCTCTCTTTCAAGACTTGGTTTTTGCGCCTGGAAGCGCTGAGAACACCCCTTGAGTTAGCTCGGTCGGGCTGGCCCAGTGTGATAGCACTCCGGGCGATCTGGACATGGAAGTCCACAGTTGCCTTTTGCGCTTGGAGGCGCCGTAGATACCCCAAGAGACGGCTCCTCGGGCTGGCCCAGTGCGGAAGCGCTCCGGGCGATGTGGGCATGGAAGACCCGCAAGTCGTTGGAGCCGCGGAGAGCTCGGCTAGAGTTGGACCAGCGCGCCGATGGAGTAGAAGTGTAGGTACGTGGAGGTACTTACCGTAGGTAGCTTCTTCTTAGGCGGTTGAGCTGCGCGACCGCTCGCTTTTTATAGCCGCGGCGCGACGCGACGCGTGCCCGCGTGATGAGTGCGTGGGACGCGGGACCGGTTGCGTAAGCAGCACACAGCGAACGGTCCGGCGGTACGCGCGATTCTGGCATCCAAGCCGATTGCCAAGTCCCTGAAAAAATTGAGTTAGAAAAAATTCCCCAAAAAATTCTACAGCCTGAAAATTTGCAGACAGAGGAGGCTGGTATAAACATACCGCCCACCATGAACCCGCAAAAGGGTTTCACAAGTAAAGGAGGAGACAAAGGCAAAGAGAGAAGAAAAGAACAAAAATTGACAAGGCAAGCTATCAAAATCTATGAATACAGATCATCTCAAAATCACAATACAAGAAAAAATACAAGAAAAATACAAGAAACAACGGAGCTCAGCGTCGCTAGTCCTTCCTAGAGTACCGAGATCCGGAGCGTGGCTGATCCTCCCTGGGGCTCCTTTGCCGGGGCTCTGGACGTCGCCCGCCGTCCTACTTACTGCGCCACCGTCTGTCCTCTTCCTGCTGGTCTTCCTGGTGTTGCCTCGCCTTAGCGCGCCACCGACACGCCGCTATTTCCAGCTTGCGCCCCATCCAGGGCGGCAGCGCTTTGGATGGCGCCTTTCCGAGGTACTCCTCCACAAGACTCTCCACCATCCAAGCTGGGGTCTGGAGCTTGGCGTCGGCCATCTTGATGACCTAGGGGAACCTCGCAAGGACCGGGGAGACAGCGTGGAGGACGGAGAGGCGATGGGGGAGAGGATCACGACAGAGGGAGACACAAGATTGATGGGGGATCCGTAAACGGGGGGAGTTACGGCGGATCTGGGTACAGCTTCTGGACGAAAAGCAGGTAGGGTAGGCGAGAGGGACGGCAGGAAAGGAGACGACGAGGGTGGCGTCCCGATTGGCTCGGGGTTCCGCAAGAGGAGATCCTCTATATCCAGCGTTACTTGCGTGGGCTCATGGAGGGCCGGTCTAGGTCCGTCGACCGCCGACTCATCTGCCGCTCCGGCTGAGGCAGCTGCCCGGGGCCGAGGATTAACGCATTTCACTGGGATGCGGCTGACCCTCTTGGGTAGCTTCCAGAGGCTGCCTGAGGTGGCCTGTATGGAGGGGTCGGCGCGTACCACTGTCCTGGGATCCACCGCGTCATCGCGAGGTCCACAGCACTGTCTTCGTGGACATCAAAATTAATAGCTTGTACAAGCTCTGTGCGAGGCGGAACTGTAACATAATCATTGCCTCGAACTTTACCCAAATCGGCATGCAAAGGTAATTCAATTAATGAGCCATTATGAATGAAACGCAAAATCCAGGATTCGTAATCCAAAATACACTTGTTATCTATTGAGAAAATCCCGTCCCAGAATTCCATCTGTTCTTATTGGGAATTTCTCGTCAACAAAACGAACTGGATGCTGTACAGAACAACTAGCATCAAATCTAAAATTTAAATTTAATTCACCCAAAGTTTTGACGGCGCCTTCGCCTACATCTGTAATATTAAAATAATTACTCATAAAAGATACATTTTTCTTATTAATTACACATTTCTTCAAAATACTCACGTCTGCGCCGCAATCAATTAACAGATTTAAGGGCTGATTTGATCCACCAGTTAGGACATGTATAAAGTTTAACTGTTGATTTAGTCGGAAAGAGTAGCACTTGCCAGGTTAATCGCCGCCAGCGAGACTTGCGCCTGTTTCCCATCCGTTGACGGCGCTTTTCCGTTTCCCTGGTTTTCTTGTGAGCGGCGGTGACCCCTGTAGTTGCCGCCTTTGTTCTGAGCTCGCTGATACTGGTAGTTAGAATCGCCATTCGAAGTCTGCTGCGACTGATTCTTGTTATAATGCGAGCGTTCTCGACGATTATGGCCTCGATGTGAGCCACGATTCGAGCCCCGAAAAATAATTTCCCCGATGATTCCAGGAACCGCGGCCACGACCACGCTGGACTTGCTTCGTCTCGATTTGTCTCGTCTCGGAACTTGAAAAATTTACGTTGGCGAGGCCAATTTCCGCTTCAAGAGCCACAGAAACGCCTGCAGCAAAGGACTTCACTTGCGAAGATGGTAAAACACGTTTCACTTTAGGAGCCAAACCCATTTTTAAAGCATTTAATTCTGCACAGTCATGTAGCGATTTTATTATATCGAGATGCTCATCACCTTTATCGAGCACCTGCAACTCGATCATTGTCGATAGAAGTTCTTCGATACGCGTCGCAAAATCGGATACCGGACCATCTTGACGGATAGATGCTAACTCGTCTTGAACAGTGGCTATCGATTTACGCGGTCTCAAACGAGCACGCAAAAATTCATCGAACTCTTCGAAAGTTTTAATATTAGACGTAACGGCTAATTTTGCCTGCTTCATTAGCTTTACTTACATAAGAAAATTTAAGAATGTAGCTTTTCCAGAAGTAGTCAGCATATCATTATATAATTTCGCGCAATCCAGAAAATCCACCAGCTGACTAGATTTTCCATCGAAATCAGGTGCGATAGAGGAAACAGTTTTGATATTAAAGTCCGTTCCCGGCATCTCGACGTTCGCTGGTGATGTCGACGCTGAAAATCCTTCCAGAAAAAGTTTTTTTCGGTTGTAAGCTGCAACAAGTTCCTCACTTCGTTCCTCAGAGGAAACATTTAGCCACAATTGCTCCAAAATGGCCTTCTTCTGCGGAGCCTGACGAGGACGGCGGTCTTTAGAAGTTTTATACAGATTATCATAGAAATTGAGGAAACTGTCCGCGATAACCTCGAGTTAGGGGAGGGGGATGCGTGGGAACAACAGTTTTATATAGAGTAATGTATTCGTAGCTGGAAAAAAAACTGTTCGAATTTATTTTTCTTCAAATCTCTTTTTTTCTCTTAATTTTCTTTCGATGAACTTGACATCTGAGCATTTAAGAATAACATAGTATCGGATAATAGTCTTCGTTCGAAAGAGAATAAAATAAAGAAAATTTGTCTTACTTTTTCCTTCTTGGATGCTCCAAATCTTCGATTTTCGGACCGATGTTCACGCTGACATACTTCAGTTTCACTATACTCCTGCATCGGGGGGGGGGGGGGGGGGAGGTCATGACGCGATTCTTTTCCTCGAAATATGTCGTAGCATCTTCCCCTGGATTTTGACACCTTCCCTGAAACCGCGAACACGATGTTGTACCTGGACTAGGATGGAACCGTTCCCTAAAGGAATTTTTCAAATCCTCCCAATTTTTCACATTTAATTCACCTTCATTTTGTTCCCACCATATTTGTGCTTTTCCCAACTAACTTAGGTAGAAATACTGGCGAACACGTGCATCATCCCAATTATACACCTGTTTTTGACGATTTATTTCTTTTATAAGTAATTCAACTTCACTTGGATCACCTGTGCAACGAGGAATTCCAAGTTTCAAAGGGTTTAACACAGCATCCATACCTTAAATGAGATTGAGAAGGGTTCGGGTAACTAATTAAATTAAAGACATAGTTGACTTAGAGATAGCTTGCGGAAGGTTGAACCAGGACATGGTTTCGTGACATGCGTCCCCAAATCAACCTGTTAGAATGACGTAACCGATACATAAATTAATTTTTATGAATAAATGTAATGCATGTCCGTACATTACGAAAAACTTATTGAAAACAACCAGCATAGTTACCTACTATAGTTGTAAACAAAGCCGAATTTAGCTAACTCTACTTCTACCCGTTTTTGAGTAAAAAGAGATTTATCCTTTGGATACCCTTCTTCGTCGTATGTCACCGGGGGAAGGGAGGGATTTCTTGATAACACATCAGCCTCATAAGATGCGTCTGACCCATACACTGACGAAAAAATGCGAGCTATACAATGCTTGGATGCTCTCACCGATCGTTTTAATCTGTCTCCAATATATTCCTTGATTTCAGCAGGAGGTAATTTTTTTAACAAGTCTATCACGGTTTCACTTCGCACATGCGTGTCGATTACAATCAACTGTTTCTCTCTTAGTAAGGGAAGAAGTTCAGCATAATCTACCCTGATCGACTCGGTGTTAATAAATATATTTAAGGTATGCGTTCCACATGATTAGAAAACGAAATAGGCGTTAGTAAGTGAAATAATAAAAAAAAAATTTTAAATTAAATTAAAAATTACTGCTGATCTGACCCAGACACACACAACACGAATTCAGGCATTTCAGTAATAGGCGAGATGGCGATTTAAAACTCGCTCGGTTTACAAAAAAAAATTTAACACAAACCCAAAACGAGAAAACGAAACAAGAAACGATAAGAAAATTACTTTGACCTTATAAAAATAAAAAAATGAAACATGATACTGCATCCAATTGAAAAAACGCAATCCTGAAAAGACAAGAAAATTCCCTGGTTTCTCCCAAATACATTTGACCTGTAAAGACAAATGATCAAAAACGAAAAGAACAAAAAATTAAAAAAAAAGACAGAAAAATCAACTATATAATTCCTTTCTTGAGTCTACGCAACCTCGGAAACACAAAATTAAATTTTCTCACTCGCTTGGCTTTTTATGGAGAGGTACTACAGAACGGCCAAGAAACACTCACCGGGAGTTTATTTTTTGGCTGCCCGGCCGGGCCTACACCACTTGAAACGGCTAACACTTTAGGGACCAGAGGGGATACCCTACAGTTTAGCCAAAAACTTGTGTTCCTCTGCAGTAAGGAGAAACATGGGGGGGGGGGCGTTCCACCAGTCAAGGTTATAGTAAAAGGAGCCCTTGACAACTCCAAATAGGATATTGCAAACTAAAACTAGCATTAACAAGGTTTGAACACGAGGAGACCCAAGAGCAGAATTATACGGGTATATGTTTGTTTAGGATGGCAAACCTGTCCTGAGAATTTTGGATTTGAAATATTTTTCCGCTCCTGCCACCAAACGGGTGTTGATGCTCCAAGACTGGAGGGGGAGTGTAGATATAACGTGCTCAGCTCTCAAGGCCAAGTAGCTGAACACGTTGGGGAGGTGGTCGCAGATAAAGGGGGGGCGTATGTCCACCAGAAAGGGTAGTCCTAGAATAGGGAAGGTAGATCTAGGGGGATGTAAGAGCCCTTTCACTCTATATAGGTGGTCACCTACCTGAAGAACGTATCCTAGAATCCTAAGGCGAAGAAGGAACACGTAAGTAGGGGGTGGCCACTCGATGTATTGGGTAACGGTACAAATATAACTTGGTCACACAGACCTCTAACAACTATCACACAGATATAACTACTACAAAAGAAGGGGGAAGGGGGTCTCCAAGCGGAAGAGCCGTCGGGAATGCTGGACGGGACTTTCGGCGAGGGGAGGGATACTCAACGCTCAAT
>NW_017550915.1:641028-658713 GCF_001854935.1 Bemisia tabaci | reverse complement strand
CTTCCACTTTTCTGGTTGCATCCCTAGTTGGTCCGAGGCCTTGCTTCGCTGATGCCGGAATTCACGGGAATGTGTTTCAATTCCTTTTGTCTTGACTGCGCTCGGTAACACATGTGTGATTTCACGCCTAATAGGGCTAACGCAACTCCGAAGGGAGGCTGGTCATTGTTTTGCCCGTGGCCTTTGGAAAGGCCTCCTAGGTGGGAGGGAGGGGGCGATTTCTCGAAGAGGCTGCGCCTCGGTTGCTCGATCGTTGTAATCCATTGTTTTGTTGCAACCCATGTGTCTGCCTTGATTCATTCATTTTTAGCTATTTTGGTTGCTATGGTAATGCGTCGCTTGGCTCCGATCTGTCTGGCCGGTCTTCGTCGCGCCGCACACGTGCGAGAGCCCATCTCAGCTGACTCTATTCTTCTCTTGACTGATACTTTTTGAGCCGATCTGCTTGGATAATTTCCGTTTTCTCTCGTCCGCGTTTGTTTGTCTTTACAGGAGAGATTTGCTCTACAATTTGGAAGGGTCCTCTGTATTTAATTCTCAGTTTCTCGCACATTCCTTTTGTTCTGGCTGGTACATGCACTAACACGAAATCTCCAACGCCGAAGGGAGGTTTTATTATTTCCGGTCTTAAAACTTTCTAGAGACTTGTTACCTTGTTATTTTAAGTTAGCATGCAGTGAAATCTTAGCACAAAGTTTTCGGAGGTGAACAAATAAAAAAATGAAAGGGTACAAACCTTGAAGGGAACTCTTATTTGTTGTAGCATTGCTCTCATCATCTCTAAGACGCTTCAGGGATTGTTGTGCAGAAAAAGCATGTTGTGGCTTGGGGTTTCCTAAAAAAATGATGGTAGAAATTAATTTTTCCTTTCTTTTACTCTCCAAATTGTAACTTATGGAGGGCTGCGATTGCACTTTTTTGTGGCAAACTAGCTTAAAGTATTTGAATTCCATTGGGTTCTAGAGTACTAGGGGTTCTAAGAACCCTAGGCTACTTTACCAACGCACCCTCGGACACATGAAAAGCTTACTGCCAACATCTTGGCATCCACTGTAAATGAGGGTTATGAGATAATGCAGATCGCAAGAAAAATGTTTAACGAGCAGAATCTAACTCAACTGAAAGTCCACCGGTGGCAGATCGAAGAACCATTGACAGTTACTAAACAGATTTAGAAAATGTTTCGCTTGCGGTACTAAATCTACAAGAAGAATATCGAAACATAGCAGCTGAGATAAGAGAGAAACTTACTTGTGTGGTCAGAGCTTGTGACAGTGAAAATATTATTTCCGGGAGAGAAAATCAACCCTGCTTCTACTTCTCTGGCTTTCAAGAAGGGGCTGGCAACAATGTTTTCAGACAGACTGACAGCTGCAGTTGTTTCAGATTGGCTTTCTTTCATTAGATCTGCAGAAAAGAGAAGTAACCAATTAATACATTTTTGACTAATAAAATGGGTAGAGGCAGTTCACGTTTCATCCACTTGCTTTCTTTTCTTAAAATTTTTATGATTATATACAAAAACAATGACACGATAATATATGTCCAAAGCTTCATATCTGGATTGCAGTGTTTCAAAATGTGCGTGCTTACTTTGATTTCACAAAGGAAAACAAACTGACATCATCATCTGAAATTTTTACACAATGTTTTTAGGAAGGCACAGAAAAATCAGATGAAAGTTCGAGGAAAAATGTTTACTTGTTTTCCTATAAGGACAAAAAATATGTTGCAAAGTCTCCTACTTACGCAAACCGAGATCCGTGATTTGAAGCATACACCATCAATATAGGACAATTCAGATAAGAAGAAAGCAAGAAGCAATAAAAATACAGATAGACTTACTTATATTTTTAGGGCTGCAGATGGCAGATACATGGGATCTTTCAGACCCCGGTCTTGAATTCACTAACTTATTGTTCTTAAGACTATTGTCAGCTGCTGATCTCTTACTTTTAAGCTCTGCAAGAGAAAGGAAACAAAAACTGCATTAACCAAGGATTGAGGACCAGAAAAGAGAATTAATTCACTTCTCATTCAGATTACTCCAGGATAGTACAGAATAAAAAAGAGTCTAATGGTTAGAAGAAAACTTATTAGATCAAACATTCCTTGGAATGCTACTTCCGAACATGATGTTCACAGTATGCTTGAAACTGCAGCTGCCTTCTTTTGTTACACCTTGGACTTACTTTAAAGAAATTAAATATTTCGGGTTCATAATTAATAAAAGAATGTGGAAAATAGGCTGTCCATTTAAAATACCACCTTTTTTTCCTATAAAATCTCTAAATCTTTAGGTCATACAGGAATTTACATTAGGGGCGTGGGGGCTCTTATAATTACGAGGATTTATACATGAAAAAAGGTTGTGGATACCGAAAAAATTAATAATGACTTGAAGGCAGAGAGCGGTGTATTGTTCCTAGTCCCTAGCAAAAGTGCACACTTACCATAGGTTTTTGTGATAAATTTCTTATTAACATGAGGCGAGTTTGGTGACAGAACAGATGTGGCTGTAGAGGAAACAGCGAAGGTTGCATTCTCGTTACATGAGTTACTTGATACCTCATGCAGGGTCCAGTTAAACAGGTCAGCACTTGGTATGGCATCAGCATTTCGTCTCTTGATGAACGGAGAAAAAACGAGGAAGTCTTCCTCCTTGAAATGAAGAGAGCAAACCCGTTGAGTTGATCTCTTCACAGAAGGAAGACGAAGGGCTTCAAGCCATTTTTGAAACCTATAATGAGAAAAATATTCCCTACTTAAATTTACATATACTTACTGTCTGGAAGAAGTGTAAGAATTATACAAATAATCAAAAAGACCTCTTCATCGGTCGCAAAATGTACAATTGATAGCTCTCTGTTAGCTGATTGATAACTGTTATAAGCGAATGACTTCATATCAAGATCAATATACTTCAATTACATAATTCTCTGGACAGAGTAAGCCCTCAGACTTGACTATTTATCATGGACTAAAAAAAAAAACAAACTAAGAATGCGAGGCAAAGTTGTCCAAGAATGGTGCGCAATGGATTTCTACGGGTGGATTCTCCAATCAGTGAAGAAAAAGCTTTAAGATTATCATTGCACTAAGTTCACTGACAGATCGAACATTGCTAAAAATTTAATCGTTCCTTGAGCAACAATAATAAGATCCTAACTAAAAGGATGAATACACATTGTGATGAGTGTAAGATTTAGGCTTATAGAGGAGAGAGAAATTAGATGTTAGGGAGGGAATGGTGAGGGATAAGGTACTCACGCTTCATGCTCATTGAGTAGCAACACTAAAAGTGCAAAACTTAGACGATTAGATGATAATAATTCATGATAATCTTACCTCAATTCCTGAGAAGGAAATGAGAAAAGAGAGATGTTCTCCTCGGCAGTCCGGCTGCAAACGAGACATTTCTTCTTGATATCTACACACTAGAGAAAAACTGTCCAAATACAACTATTCACACAAGAAACACAACAAATCTTAACCAGTATCTAAAATCTCCATTATGAAGTGAAGAACTAACTGTGAAAAACGAGAAAAAAGACCGAAAGAAGAAAAAGGCACTCAAAAAATCAAGATGTCTTCACGAAATCGCGAATCGGAAATCTAGCATTTTCTTTCTTTCCTAGAAATTTGAAATCGGTCTCAAGTCCTGCTGTCCTCCTAACGGCTCCGGCATGGCCAGCCCCATGATCAGCGAACTCTTTAGACCCTGAGACAAACTAACAAGTGGGACTTTAGTTTCGGGGACTTCTGTTGGAGAGCGCTCGCAACAGCAGAATCAGAACCGAGGACACTTGTGAGGAGTCCTAAAGCGAAGCTTTTATTTGGTCCATGGTCTCCGGCTCTGGCTACCCCCTCCACTTGACTCGGAACCGGTCAAGCCTCGCCCTGCGCATGCGCAAAAGGGATGCTACCCCTCTGCCCTCTCGCTGGGGGTGCTTCACCGCTGCCCAGTCCCGTGACGTATGGGTTTTGTCAGCGCCCTCGACTTGGGTGCCAGGTCCCTGGGCCACTCTCACAGGGCAATTTACTGAATACAGCGTTGTGAATATCCTCTGAGAGAAAATAGTAACCAATTCCAATGTATTCTGCAAAGTTCTTAGGATTCATTTTTTTCCCGTCTAAGATACCTTTGACTTTACGTACTTCAAACTCCTCAGATCTATTTTTAAGTATCCATAACCATTTCAATTCGCGACAGTAAATTTCTTCTGTATAAGCAACTGACGGAATTTTTTTTATGGGGAACTTCGCGCTGTACTCCTCGAATTGTTTATTGATTTCAGTCAAGCGAGTTTCTTCTGGGTCACTTTTTAATATTGTTTTCGCTTCTTTCTTCAATTGAGAACATGAGAGAGGGCAAAACTTTCCTTCAAAATATTCCAGAGCGCTTCTGAATTTGTATATTGATAATTGTGCCGTTAGGGAGTCCTGTGAACACATGTAAGAAAATGAGGGAATTAGATAAATTGCAATCCTTCCTGAAAAAGTCTACTNTACGGAGAAAAGACCTTCAAGCGTGAGACCCGAAATTCAGGTCATAAGATATGTAAAGTCTTCAGATTTTGCATCCGGAAACTTGAGATGATCACACACATCTAAAGTACTATGGAGATACTGCGGTATTACAATTCTACACCGAAGTACTTCAGATGTATGGTTCAATTTGCGGCAGCTGGACTTCAATTTCTCGGACCCACTATTTGAAAAACTTTAGATATTCACAAGGCCTGAACTTTTCGTCTAATGCTCGAAGTTTTTTTCTCCTTGGGCACTACACTGAGAAGAAAATTGATTGGACTAAGAGCAAAGACTTGAAAAATATTTGGCTAAAGAGTGAATTCTTGGTAATTGTGTCGCCTCTCGCTTTTTACTTCAAGCAGTAAGGTGACCGTTTAATTGAAGAAGCTTATCTCTTGTTGAATCACTGGAGAGTGTGGGCTTGTACTCCATAGGTACCAGAGGCGCTGCATCTTCCTTTGAGAGAAGAGGAACCAAGATTGTTATCTAGTGGAATAGCCAACGATACATCAGGCGATGATTCAGCACTGATCGATTTTATCTCTTTATTGTTGGATTTTTCTTGGGGATTTACCATGAAGCATTTAAAAGGGTCGGCAAGATTCTCCTTTTGAGTAGGAGATGAAGATTTCTCGGCAAGATTCTCATTTTGAGTAGGAGATGAAGATTTTACAGGAGTAGGAGATTCGATCTCTTCAACTAAGTCAGAATTATCAACAAGTGAGTTAAGCTCCTTAAGGACTCCTCTGAAAGATGCTTCTTTTGAGCTAGATTTTTGTCCACTCATCGCTTTTACTTGTTTAAATGGATTGCATCTTTTGGTGACTGAACTTTCTAGGTTGAATTTGTCAAGCTGCAACATAAATAGAGTAAATAATCGTCATACTTATGAATGTTGATGATGCAAGAAATTTAGGTTGAGGTGATATTTTTGTCCCTTTTTTCCTTCCCCAACTTTAGGTTCAGAAATGACATTTGAGGGACTTAAGTTTTAAAATACAATGCAGAAACTGAAAATTCATGTTACATGAGATTCTCCATTGCCTAAAATGCAGTGAAAAGCAATGATTGTTAGTAATTAAGTATAACGGTTACAGGCCCATTCCAAGCGTTCCGATCAAATGGTTGGAGGCCCTCTGTGAATTGAGTGTGGAGCGTTTCATTGCAGTTCAGTAAACAATTCTAATCTCAACCATAAGTATTTGGATTAATGTTAGAAAACTGTGGATCGCCTCTCAAGTCATAACAGACCCATGCCAGAGCATTCCACCGTAACCCGTTGTATTCTTTGGATTTGAAAAAGCCCTACCGTTCTTACCTGAGGGTTATTCCATCCCAAAAGTGACCAAATATTGATAGATAGTAACAACTTCACAGAATTACTGATTTTATTGTATACTTTCAACAAAGAGAAAGGTTACTTAAGTTGTATATCAGCAATTAGAAAACATCATTTTTGAAACCCTTAATTACAGCTCCAGAGAAATAATCACAAAAATTCCCATTCGATTTGCATTATCGAATGCTATATTAGACATTCTGTCTCTAATCATGTGCTGTTTGGCAGAGGAAATTTCTCACACAAACAACTGACATTAACATTTTGACGCAGAGTTGAGAGCAAAATCAGTAATTTAGCAAAGTTTGTGAAATGTAAAGATTTTGGTTCCCTTTCAAAGGGGAATCATGTAATAAGTGCCTACTACTTAGAGCTCCCCAATCGTTTGTTGAGATAATTGTAAATTCTTTCATTTTCTCCCAAAGCAGCACCACTCAACAAGATAAAGCATGCATTCAGATGGCACCGCTAATAGGAGCGGATGTAAACAGGATTTGACTTTTGTCTCAATATACGATGGCCCAGCTCTAGAGTCCACGCCAAATAAGTTTACGCACTTCTGGACTGCGATAGAAGATCGTCTGACGTCACTTTTACATGTGAAGTAAATGGAGGGACAGGGTCTTTTGTCGCAGTCCAGTACTGCGTAAACTTAGTTCGCGCAGACTCTACATGGATCTGCACTCTGAATATGAAAAGCAACTAGATGAGTACCACAAATGATTGCACAAGTAAACCATGGCATCATGGGGTGATGCAATATCAGCTAAGTTAGAGCTCGCACATCGTACGTTGAGACAAACGTCAAAGTATCCTTTATGTCACAATTCAACCGTGGTGCCACCTGACTGCACGTATTAATCTATTGAATGGTGCAAATTCAGAGCTAATCGGAGATTGACGTTTGTCTCAACATACAATGCACGAGCTCTAGATAAGTATCATTCAGCAAGAAGTTGGGTTAGGGTCTCTACTGATTTTCTACTGTGCGCACTTTTCGGCCAATAGACATCAACTGTGTGCCAAAAATAATCAACAACAAATGACTGAAAGAACCGACCATTTTACATTTCCAGGTTTAGACTAGTGACTTATAACAAAATCTAGACCGCACACTAGGCCCAACATTAGGCTGGGGAGGTAAGACAGCTAGGGGGGTAAATCAGGGTAAAGACGTGCCTTCAGCTTTGATGATACAGCCGAATATATGAAGCGTACCAGGCAACGGCACGGGCAAGACTGGCGTTTCCATTGTCTTGGTACATATTGCAATCCGTGTTGCCTATTGTCTCGCTGAAGTTTCCTTATGCACGGTCTAGATTGAATTATACGTCAATGGTTTTGACCATAAGATTCTAACCTCCAAGAACTTCGTTCATCACTGAATGGTATGTTGATGGTCAGTATTGGGTACGCCACACAGTGGAATATTATACCCGAAAAGCTGGCGAAAAGTCCAAAAAAAAAATTTGGTAAAAGTTTGGTAAAACAGGTAAATAATGATTCTCTGATATCTACTGCATGACATTGTGACAACAGAATCCGCTTAATATTACTGGATGGTCGAGGAAAAAAGGGTAAACCCAGCGGTTTCGCCCGCATCTTAGCTCTAGTTCAGTATTGTTTACGTTCAGCTTTTCAATCAAAGTGTGTATGCAGTGACAGGTACAAGCTACATCTGCAGGCTTATTGGCAGCCATTATTCATGGTAAGTAGTCCCTTTTTACACGTATATTACTATAATTAGAAATTTGATTGTGTGGCATGTATATGCTGTTGCCAAATCGTTCAGTAAAATGCGCATTTTCCATGAAGATGCTTAAATAAGATAGTTTCTGAATATGTGCCGGGCTGTGTCGGGCTGAAAATGAAGGATTTTCGTAAACTAGAACCCAACCGCAAGATTTTCCCGCAAAAATTTTTTACCCATATTCACCCTTTGAATTTCTGCGAATTTTTGAAATTGAGCTTTGTTTTCAAGCAAAAATCACGTACTTCCGAATTTTGGATCCTATATGTTTTTCAGGTCAATAATGTGAGCCTCAGCATTAAATGGAAGTCTCATGACACTCCTGGAGTTCTTTGTATGTAATTCACACAGATTTGATATGCGACGTTGCCAAATTTACGTCAATTTTTATAGAGTGTGCCACTATATTACGCTGGAAAATTCGTAAGCGAAGTAGTTTCTGAATATGTGCCGGGCTGTGTCGGGCTAAAAATGAAGAATTTTCGTAAACTAAAACCCAACCGCAAGAGTCTCCAGCAAAAATGGTTTACCCAAATTCACCCTTTGAATTTCTGCGAATTTTTGAAATTGAGCTTTGTTTTCAAGCAAAAATCACGTACTTCCGAATTTTGGATCCTATATGTTTTTCAGGTCAATAATGTGAGCCTCAGCATTAAATGGAAGTCTCATGACACTCCTGGAGTTCTTTGTGTGTGATTCACATAGATTTGATATGTGACGTTGCCAAATTTACGTCAATTTTTATAGAGTGTGTCACTATATTACGCTGGAAAATTCGTAAACGAAGTAGTTTCTGAATATGTGCCGGGCTGTGTCGGGCTAAAAATGAAGGATTTTCGTAAACTAAAACCCAACCGCAAGATTTTCCCGCAAAAATTTTTAATCCATATTCACCCTTTGAATTTCTGCGAATTTTTGAAATTGAGCTTTGTTTTCAAGTAAAAATCACGTACTTCCGAATTTTGGATCCTATTTATTTTTCAGGTCAATAATGTGAGCCTCAGCATTAAATGGAAGTCTTATGACACTTCTGGAGTGGGGAAGGGTTTCTGAAGGGTTCATAGTGTCAGGAAGGATCCATATTTAGTCTGAAAAGAGCCTAAATTACGGACAAATTTTTCAATGTAGTACGGTGGCACACTCTAAAAAGTTATGTAGAATTGGCAACGTCGCAAATCAAATCTGTGTGAATCCCATACAAAGACATCCAGAAGTATCATAAGACTTCCATTTAATGCTGAGTCACATTATTGACCTGAGAAATATATAGGATCCAAAATTCGGAAGTACGTGATTATTGCTTGAAAACAAAGCTCATTTTCAAAAATTCGCAGAAATTCAAAGGGTGAATATGGATTAAAAATTTTTGCGGGAAAATCTTGCGGTTGGGTTTTAGTTTACGAAAATCCTTCATTTTTAGCCCGACACAGCCCGGCACATATTCAGAAACTACTTCGTTTACGAATTTTCCAGCGTAATATAGTGACACACTCTATAAAAATTGACGTAAATTTGGCAACGTCACATATCAAATCTATGTGAATCACACACAAAGAACTCCAGGAGTGTCATGAGACTTCCATTTAATGCTGAGGCTCACATTATTGACCTGAAAAACATATAGGATCCAAAATTCGGAAGTACGTGATTTTTGCTTGAAAACAAAGCTCAATTTCAAAAATTCGCAGAAATTCAAAGGGTGAATTTGGGTAAAAAAATTTTGCTGGAGACTCTTGCGGTTGGGTTTTAGTTTACGAAAATCCTTCATTTTCAGCCCGACACAGCCCGGCAAATATTCAGAAACTATCTTATTTAAGCATCTTCATGGAAAATGCCCATATTACTGAACGATTTGACAACAGCATATACATGCCAGACAATCAAATTTCTAATTATAGTAATATATATGTAAAAAGGGACTACTTACTATAAATAATGGCTGCCAATAAGCCTGCAGATGTAGCTTGTACCTGTCACTGCGTACACACTTTGATTGAAAAGCTGAACGTAAACAATACTGAACTAGAGCTAAGATGCGCGCGAAACCGCTGGGTTTACCCTTTTTTCCTCGACCATCCAGTAATATTAAGCGGATTCTGTTGTCACAATGTCATGCAGTAGATATCAGAGAATCATTATTTACCTGTTTTACCAAACTTTTACCAAATTTTTTTTTTGGACTTTTCGCCAGCTTTTCGGGTATAATACTCCACTGTGCGCCACTCGTAGCGTAAACTAGAAAACAGAAGAGAGCGCACCAACTGCTGCAACTAACAGCACTGGCTAAAACCTGAGTCTAGCTGAACCATTTGCAAAAAGTTGGAGTAAGTTCGTGCAAAGATATGGCTATCAAAGGAGATGTGTGACTAAGGTTAGAAGCTGTCATCATGCACATACTTAGGTTTTCCCCGATCCGATCTAAAGTCATTTACAGGTGTGCATATGATAATTTACAGTGAGTATATAATGTGAGTACATAATTTAGAGTGATGCGATAAAAACCTGAGAGATGTATTCAAATGACGATGGGAAAGAACTTACAGGAACGTTGCATGTTCTGTTCATATAACGACTGTGCAGGGCACGCCCTCGCCTCACTAGTCCTCTTGACCTGGAGACCGGCATTGTGAGATGTGAAACGAAACTGTGAAGTAATTTGGATTAAGAGACACCACACTTAATACACGTTTGAATTAAACACCGCACTTAATTGAGGGCCTAATCACCAAACTAACAAACTAACAAACAAACTTCTAGAAGCCGGGACGCGGGAACAGTTGTGCGAGCCGGCTATTGTGATTGGTTGATACGAGAATGGCCGCTATTGGTTGGCGTTTGCGCGGCACTGCCGAGGCTCTTTCGAATTCAATTAGCGTGGTTAAGCAAAGGCCGCGCAGAATGGCCGAAGCGGAGAGTTTTCACGGTATTTCAAAAACTTTTAAACAAATCGCATAAATATTTGTCAAATAAAGGGAAAATTTGAATCTGCATGTGTCTGGACTTAATTTTATACAAGGTGCGCAAAAAGTTCAGAGCCCCCTTAACTTTTGAACGGTTGTATTTAACCAACTGAAATTTTTACTACATCAATGAAACGAATTTTGGACCCACTTAAAATTTTGGGGTGGCACCCCCGGGCTGTTGGGCGGACCCTATTTTAAAAGTTTCAAATGGCAACCCCCATTTTTAGGGCATTTTCAGAAAAAGGATAAAAACAGAAAATTTTTGAGCTAAAGTGGAGAACTCTAAATTTTTTTCTCGCCAAGTTATTTGCGATCAAAGTTTAAAAATAGACCTGTTTTCAAAAAAGCGTGTGCGCCGATTGAAAAATCCTAGGGAACCAAACTTAGGTTTCAAATGTTCAGAATTAAGCACTTTCAAGAAAAATTGCAAATTGTGACTTGTGACTTGACAAATTGTGAAGGTCGCATGCCGCCCCCATCAGCTACTCCGCGGACCGCACTTCCCCCACCCACCCACGTAACTTTGGAACGTNGGGAGAGGGTGAGAACCCTTCACCATTTTCACGCTCTGATACCCGGCAGAGCGACTTCCTATGACCAGAGACTGGGTAATGGAAAACAAACAAAGTGAACATACGGTAGGGATTGGATGTGTGAGAGAGAATGATTTGTTTGGACAAAAGGTAGATTGAATAAAACAGAGGGTAAGACGGTTGGTGGGAGTGAAAAAAAAAAAGTATAGGGAAATTATTAGTGTAAGAATGAAGATTTGGTAGATTAGAGGTGAATATCATTTTTATCTAGAAAAAGGGCTATGGATTTAAGGGTATTGAGGTCGCCGACCGAAAGAAGATACAGGGTTGAATAGGGTGGGAAGATTTCAAATTTATTTATAAGTTCAGAAAAAAGGGTATTTCTATTTTTAAGTTTATCACATTGGAAAAGGATATGTTCTAGGTTTCCAATGGAACCACATTCACACAAATTAGAGGCTGTTAAGTTAATTCTAAACAAGTGAGTGGGGTACAGGCCATGACCAATTCTAAGTCTAATTAGATTCGTAATAAGGGAGCGTTTCCAGTCAAGTCTATAAAACCATGGTTTACGAGAGAGAATAGGGAGAAGAGATTTTAGTCTTTGGCCTTTCCACGTACAAGCTATCCAATCAGAGTTCCAATCGTTAAAGTTTTGTTGGGAGATAAGGGGGAACAATTGTTTAAAAAAGATTTTATTATCAATTGGTTGAGCTAAATGAATAGATTTAGTCAATTGATCAACTCTTTCGTTACCTAATATTCCTGAGTGACTAGGGATCCAGATCAGCCAAATATTCCTTTCTCGGTATCTAAATAGGATTTCTTTAGTTTCTTCAATGAAGGGGTGGAGGTCCGGTTTTTGATTAATCAGGTTAACTAATACGCTATGAGAGTCTGTACAAATTGCAACATTGGAAAGATTAAGGCTAATACTGTGTTCAACGGCTTGGAGAATAGCCCACGTTTCGGCTTCAAATATAGAATTATATTCCGATAGAGAATAGACTTTATAGAATTCATTAGAGAGAAAGGCTGACGTGGTGTATTCAGCCGTCTTGGCGCCATCAGTATAATACTGGGTAAAGTTCCTAAATTTTAATCTCATTAATTCATTAAAGTTCATTTGGATTGAAATGTGATCAGATAGTTTTTTTTTAGGAATGTCTAAGAAGATGGTATTAGGTTGGAAAAATTGGAAAACAGGATCTCTCATAAGCGAGCACGGCAAAGCGCTTTTTAAGATTTTGGGAAGTAAAGGATTTCTTAGAATCCATCTGTTAAGAAAAAGTGGGTGTTGTTTATTAACCCAATAGTTACTATTCATAATTGATCTTGACTTGTGACTTGACAAAAGGTCGCATGCCGCCCCCATCAGCTACTCCGCGGACCGCACTTCCCCCACCCACCCACGTAACTTTGGAACGTTAGCAACTGGTCACTGATATTTTTGTTTTGAGGTCTACCAAGAGACCAGGGGGAGGGGGGTTGCCCCGACAGTTCGAGTATGCTCAAGACTAGGTACCGTATGACTTACCAACACTGTCAAAAGGTTAGGTGAAAACTTTCAAAGTTACCGGGGGGGGGGGGGGGGGATGCGGTTAGCGGAGTAGCCGATGGAGGCGGCATGCGAACTTCACAATTTGTCAGGTCACAAGTCACAATTTGCAATTTTTCTTGAAAGTGCTTGTAATTCTGAACATTCGAAACCCAAGTTTGGTTCTTTAGCTCAAAAATTTTCTTTTTTTATCCTTTTTTTGAAAATGCCCTAAATTGGGGGTTGCCTTTGAAACTTTTAAAATGGGGTCCGCCCAACAGCCCGGGGGTGCCACCCCGAAATTTTAAGTAGGCCCAAAATTAGTTTCTATTGATCTAGTCACACTAAAAATTTCATCTGGCTAAATGCAATGGTTCAAAAGTTATGGAGGGGGCGGGAGCTGAAATTTATGAAGACCCTGTATGTTCGTGTTGACTTTCTCGGGAAATGCCATCTGAAATGTTCTTCAAGGCGTAGTTGTTCTTAAGCGTAACGATAGCAAATGGAGGGGGAGGGGTGGGTTGAGGGCTGAGAGTTGCACTGCACTGAGTGCCGCGTGGTAATCATACATAATCGTCTCCGCGAGGTGTGCACTATATGCTCGCTGAAATACATTTTTCAACATTTTTCGCAGAACGTTGATTTTACAAAAACCGGAAAGTTGAAGGAACAAAACGGGTGGTTCATACAACATTATATTATAGCTGTTATTTAGACGTTCGACGTGATGTTAAACTTACAGCTGATTTAAAAGTTGAGGCAACATAGTAAGAAGTTGATCTAACATTCTTGTACATTTGTCATTTCTAAATTTGGCAGGATGTAAAATTTACAGTTGACAAAAAAAGTTGAAGCAGCAAACACTGAAGTTGATTCAACATTCTTTGGCAGATGTCAAATTAGTCAATGCACAGTTAGTTGAAGTAACAAAACGAAAATGTTAGTTTAATTGCTAAAGAAGTTGATGCAACAGAAAATCCTATTAGTTCTTTAAACATTCTGCGGTGTGTCAAATTAACATCTTTTTTTTTCTCGGTGTAGTTGCCAACTCGTGAGCCACGCTCAGGAGCGTGGCCTGTGTGGCGTGGACGCCACATGTCGTTCCCATCAAAAATTGATAATATTTTCATCAAAATCCAAAAACATGGAAAATTGTCATTTAAATGATACCAAGAAATCCAGGATCAACCCTTCCCTCTCCAAAATACAGGTCCCAAAAGTTAGGGGGACAGAACGTGCCTCTGAGACATGCTAGCCTGCTAAAACAACGTAGGACCTTGGGAGACTGGGGACTATCCCTTAGATTCTGACTAATAGGGTCCTAAAACCCCTCAAGCCTACCTATATGGAATACATGGGGGGGAGGGGGGTTGGACCTGAAAATTGGGGTCTTCTCTGAACTTCTGGATTTTTTCAAAGAAAATCAAAGGGTAGGGAAATTTTCACATTGGGAAGAACGCACACCACTTTTGGAAAAATTACTTACTTCCCATAGAATTCGATCAAACTGAGAAATGTTACCCTCTTTATCAGCCTGAACAATTGTCTAAATGGGCGCTCAATGATTCCATGTGCTGTTTTTGAACTATTCATCCCTAACTTATGACAAAAATAAGGGCACGGCTTTCGTAATCCCAGAATCGTAAGTTCACAGTTTCTCTAATCCCAGAATCTACCCTTAAGCTCCAAAGAAAGTCGCCTCGGTTGATTGCAAAATCTGGTATAAGTATGACCTATGGGGCGTACCTACCACTGTTATCGGTCAAATTTTCTATGTTGAAATAGAGCTGGATATAAATGCTTGCCGCTACTGTATCTTACCTGTTGCAGTAGATGGGTTGGATGCTGTAGTAGATGAGTTGGGTGCTGCAGTAGATGAGTTGGGTGCTGCAGTAGATGAGTTGGGTGCTACAGTAGATGAGTTGGGTGCTGCAGTAGATGAGTTGGGTGCTGCAGTAGATGAGTTGAGTGCTGCTGCAGGAGAGCTTAGTGCTGCAATAGATGAGTCAAGTTGTTCACCTGTTTTTCTCGGGTTTCCGCTTTTTTCTACGGCTTTTTCCACGGAACGTTTCTCTCTGAAATCAAAAATATGCAGTTAAGAAAGATTATACAGGCTATTTAAAAGCCACTATGGAGCAGCTTAGATTTCCCAAAGCAATAGAACAGCTATTTTTGCTGCATTTGTATGTTGCCTATGTTCTCTATTCTAGGCGCGGCAACTGTCTGGAGTGAAAATAGGGGCAAATTGGAGAAAAGTTGATTGAGAATTGCAATTCTATGGCAACATCATTTCAATAAATTGAAACTTTATTGAAACTTTTCCTTAGAAAAATCCTACTTGGGTTGTTTTCTGTTGAATAGGGTTAAACGTTCAACAGTTACATTGACTTTGGGTGAATGATGAGCTTCAACTTTAGTGACAATGTCGATGTGTTTGACGGTTCCCACATTCACATCGAAAGATTTAAAAATGTTTAATGCTAGTTTACCCATGCTTCTGACTACAGGCGCATTTTTCCTGGTGTTGTCTTCTTGGGTAAGGTTGGCTGAAAGCATAAATAAGTTGAAATCTATTTTCGGAGTCATGGGCACTAAGTGACGTTGTGACGAGCACTTGATAAGTTTGAGACTATTGATTAATTTAAAACATATTTGACTTGAGTGTCACGATACAGACGATAAAATAGAATGACGAACGGAAGCGAGACGACAAAAATCCATCTTATGAGGATTGGAACTTAAACATTTGGTGAGGACTAGGACTCAGGTCAAGGACAAAACACTGACGCTTACGATGCATGCTAAAGGATGCCAATACAGAATTACATGAGATTAAAGAAAACTGCTTTATAGGGAAAATGAATTAGACTGAATATACCGTAATAAAACGATTACCATAATAAAAACAACAGAAAAGGGGATAGTATTCAAACAAATAAAAATAATACTCAAATTTATCTAAACCAGAACAGAGATATTATTTAAGGTAAGCCAGATCAGGAACGAAGGATGCCGATACAGAATCACATGAGATAAAAGAAAACTGCCTTATAGGAAAAATGAATCAGACTGAATGGATTATTGAATCAAACGAACAAAATTGTCACGATAAATACTTACATTGTATGATTATAGACACGTGGACGATTTTAGGCCACTGGCTCAACTGGCTGCGACTGCGAAAAAACCATCGATTAGACTAAAAACATGGTTTCAAATTAAAACTGTTGACGTCGAGGGGTCGAATTATTTATAATTTACCACACCCTTGACACCATGTTAATATTTTTAAGGAGACCGCGAAAACATTGTAAAATGGGAGACAAAAAGGAGACAGTATGTTGGTGCTAGGACGCCACGATAGCCATATATCGAAGGGCTCGTTTCCTCAGGAAGTCTGGACGGCCAGGCTTACGTACGTGCCACATCGACATAAAGTACCCAGCTTACATTATTTGTATTTTTTTCTTAAAATACAGGTCTGGAAGGAGCTGCTTACAGCCAAAGATCTATGTAGGTTCTATTACTCAATGCAAAAATAATGTACGTGTACCTAATGATTGACAATGTTCAACTTACTCCAAGTGAACAATAGATCCAAAGTTCAGATTAAATACTGCCACTTTTTTTATCCTTTTGAATGTACACAATTTTAGAAGTTACCAACATGGTACACATTGTTAAATTCTGTTGATTTGAACGTATAAATATGATTTTGCTTTTTCGGTGGATCAAGACTTGGTTCTTTTTGCAAGACTTTAGAAAAATTTGTTCGCTATTAGTTTTAATTTGTCTTAATTTTGAAGTATACTAAGTACCTAATTGATGTAATATCATTGCTTACATGAGATTTATTTGTTACCAGTTACGAACCTTTTTTTATTAAAGAAGCATTTATATTTTCTATCAAGGTCTTATTTCTTAAATAATTTCCTATGAAATAATGATTCTTAGCCTCGAAATTCAATGAATACTTGTCCAAGTACAAACAAGTGTAAGAACTTGTCATTTTAACCCGCTATGGCATAGCATTACGAATTCGCAACAACGTATTTTTGGGGGGTTTTAAAAATCGAATTTTTCTCCGTGGTATGAGTTCGCATTTTCATTATTTTGCTCTTTTTTAAGTAACCGATTCCAAAGAAATTTAAAATTTAAAAGACATTCGGAACTCCATGTTTTTTATGCAAAATACGTACAAGACAGATTGTGCCCCCAGAATCTGAGTTCCAAAATTATTTCATGCCATAGAGGGCTATAATTCCTCAAAGGTGCCTGAGAAAAATGCATTTAACAATTTACAAAATATGAAAGTAAAAAGTAAATTTTATTAAAAAATGCATCACAAAATGGGTGGGTAGGTATTATATACTTTAGCGCCTTCCGAGCCAGCCCGTTTGCTCCCAAAATATATTATGAATTTTGCTGAACATAAGAAGTAAGTACCTACTTGCATAATTTATTTTGTACATCATTTAAGCAGCCATGATAGACTGGCATTTCCTGAATAAATAAAATATAAACAGGCCTCTCGAACCGATATAGTGATGTTGCCTTTTAACTGATGATAAATTAATGAATAATGGACCACTAGACAAGGTACGAATTTCAGCATTCTGATACATGTTTCTGAACCAAAATTTTACGTAAAACACGATGCACACAACGAAAATGACTGAAATTAACTCCTTACGAAGATATTTAATGATTCTTAATGCGTGAATTGAAACCACCCGCTCATGAAAACTCAATGCTCTACGTGATTCACATCGCGCGCTAAACGTTATCATGACAGTCTCTGCGATATAAAAATCTGGCAACCTCAATCTTGACGCTTTGGCTCAGTTATAGCAAATTGCTAATAGTTTGAACAACACATGATGGGAAATGAACATTGCTCGATTGAGAAGCTTGCTGAAACCGTTGTAGTGGGCGATTTGACTCACGTAGAGTTTTGAGTTTCTTGTGAGCGGGCAGTTCAAATTCCTCGTAACCAATGTGAAATAAAAACGTTAATATCTTCGTTAGGA
>NW_017550915.1:544410-638655 GCF_001854935.1 Bemisia tabaci | reverse complement strand
TCAAATTTCAGAACAACGAAACCGAAAAACACAACTAAATCTTCTTCAAAATCTTCCAAACTTCCATAAACTCTCCAAAACAACCGAAACTCAAAAATAGACAAAAACTACAGCTAGCACACCAAGACTTGGCGGGGGCAACGGTCGGACGACTCTAATGTGCTGATCCTCTATGCCGGGGGTCTCGCGGAGGCTGCTGACGAATTTTCACTCAAAACGTTGACGGAAGGGTTGAACCGCACTCAATGACTTGGCGGGGGCAACGGTCGGACGACTCTAATGTGCTGATCCTCTATTCCTGAGGTCTACGGAGGTTGATTCAACACCACCGAAAAACACTTTGAGGACTCAGGGATGGAATTTTACGTGCACCTGGACATTACACGGAATCGCGACATTTCCCATCCCGGCGAACATGAGCGACTGACTTTAGAAATTTTCCGGAAAACGCACGTCACCGTGCACCGCCGCTTCCTACGTCCCGCGCGTCCTGCCCCTTTACGCCAATAGCATCTCACGAAAAGTGCTGATCAATCTGGGGCTGGCTGCGGTTCACACGGGAAACAAGAGCAAAATCTAACCTTCGACGTCACAATATTTCCTCCTCGCTGAGCCGCTGTCCGGCGTGCGATCCGCGCTATTCTCCCAGTACAAGGAGAACACGAATAATTTTTAAGTTTAGGGCTCAATTTTCGTTTCACCTCGCCACAAGAAATCACGTTTCAACAAGTTATTCCGGATGGATAAGACGAAATGAGGTGGATCCCAGAAAAAAAGAAAAAAAACTTTTTCATTACCATTCATGAAGTAAGGCTTGTTTGAAGAAACGCCCAAAAGTCTACACAACTTACGGTCCTTAGAATCCTGGTCACAAACCACTAATTTTACTATGAGCCCAGCCTCATTTGCTAAGGCTATACACTCCCAGACTGCCTTATGCACTACTTCAGCTTGATCTGTGACTGAGGTGAACCAGTGACCGATGATTTGTTTCCATAGTGACAGAATTCCGAAGGTAAGGGGTGGGCATTACAAGGGCGACAAAGAGGTCAGTTGATGGCTGGCGCAGACTTAGCGCTTCGGCGCTGGGGCACGCGGATGTAGAAACCCCAGGTACGGCATGGCCGGAAGGGGCCGCCGACCTCTAAGGGAGGCGCGCACACCAGGAAATTTGGGGGGGGGGGTGGCGGCACCACTATTCTGCGGCTGTCGTGCAAGAGAGGGTGGTGAGGAGTACGGCAACGCATTTAGCCCGCTGATCGCATCGGACTTGCGGCCAGTCTAGAGCATGGGGCAGGAGGCAGTTGACGCAACGGCCGTTGCCAATGATTAGTGACACTCGATCTGCCGGACTGAGAGCGCGAAAGCGACGACAATCCTCAAGAGAATGGATTGGTCCAGTGAGTTGGGTCGTTCAGCGACAGTGGAGGAGGCATCCCAAGCCTCAATTGGCGGGAGAGGGTCCATCCTGTAACAGGCAAGGTTACAAGGGGTGACTCAGGTTGCCAGCCGCGATACCAGGATTGAGGGGGGGGGGGCAAGCTTACAAAGGCGACAAAAGGAGAGAAGAAAAAAAGAAACATGGGGCGCACAAACAATGAAGTAAATTACGCGGGCCACTAACCACGTGGATACAAAGGCAATGAGATAGAGTACAAGGGCGACTAAGACATAAGGTGGATTAATGCAATTGATCCAACACAAGGCGAATCGACGAGGGCTGAGTCAGAGTGCTGAGTGGAGCTAACCGCGCCTAATGTAAACAAAGGTTCCGGAGCCTCTGAGACGTACTCTTGCATACAAGGGCTCACGGTCAGGGGATGGCGGCCCCCCGGGCGGGCGAAGGGGGGCGACTCGAGCGGGAGCCAGGGTCACGTCCCAGGCGGCGGGAGGATTCTCGCAGCCTGATGGCCTCGCGTCCACGGGCAAGGGACCTGACGCGTCCTCGGTGATTCAAGGGTCCGGACCGGGAGGATGGGCGGCTGGGCGGCGGCGACTCGTAGGCCGGGAAACCGCGGCCGCGGGATCCAAACTCCACCACCTCCTCGGGCTCTAGTCGGATGAGAGGGGAGCCGGGGGGGGGGGGGGGGGGGGATGAACGTCATCAAGGGTGGAGGGCTGGGGGGGGAGGCGAAACCGACGGGGGCTGAAGGGATCGATCGTCCCAGTCTGAAATGTGGCGATTCCATAGGTGCTCAGGAGGTGGCGTGCCCGGGGCTCTTTCATAGACCGACGGCAGAGAGGATGGTGACGAAGAAGGAGTTCTGAGGTAATACCTCTCGACTCCGAACTCATACAGTGGGTCCTCGGACCACGACGGATTGGCCGGCGGCGGTGATTGCATCCGCACCGGGGAGCAGGGGATAAGCGGATCCTCCATTCTTTAACCACTCTTTAATGCTTAGATAAACCATTTAGAGGAATTTTGAAGGATGAATTCTAATTATTTTCATGCTAAAAATCCCGAAAGAGGAGCAAGTCAAGGGAAAAACTGACGGCTATAAAACTGCCAGAATTGTGGAATAGAAATAATTTTTACGAGGGTACTGGTTGCGTTTATGAGGTTGCCAGATTGATTTTTTGGGTGTTTCAATTTTGATTACTTGGTATAGAATTCCAGTGAGGTTGAAGACCTCTTTTACATTTTCTGTTTTGACTGGGTCAATGAAGACCAATTAGGTCAGTTCCAGTCTTTTATGGAACTGGTTTTCGGTTCTTTGAGTTGGAGTTGTCATTTTTTTTACTGCTCTGTGTACCCTGGTTTCCTGAAATTCTTTAGCTTCGAGATCGTCTTTAATCACTTCTTCTGATACTGAGACGTGAATTCCTTTTACTACTATTTTGATAAATGATGATGAAGCCAACTTCAGATGCAAAATGCAAAATAGGTCTCAAAATTAGTAAGAGTAACCGTCGCACAGCATGAAACTCCGCAGCAGATCACATGATGACCTAGACCTTAGCGATGGCAATGTGAGTTGCAGACTGCAATCATAAGGTGGGGCTAGTGTCGCTACGAGATATTTTAACTTCACCAAAATTGAAAAATTAAAAGTAAAAACACAATGATAATCAAAAACATTCACCTATATGGCCCGAGTTTGGCTCAGTGCATTACCAAATCTAACAATTTTCACTTAACTCCCGTCGCATTTCCGAAAGTATTTGATAAGCGTTATCACACATAACTTTAGAATCAATCGGGTACCACACAGATTCAAGAAACTCCCGTCGCATTTCCGAAAGTATTTGATAAGCGTTATCACACATAACTTTAGAATCAATCGGGCACCACACAGATTCAAGAAACTCCCGTCGCATTTCCGAAAGTATTTGATAAGCGTTATCACACATAACGTTAGAATCAATCGGGCACCACACAGATTCAAGAAACTCCCGTCGCATTTCCGAAAGTATTTGATAAGCGTTATCACACATAACTTTAGAATCAATCGGGCACCACACAGATTCAAGAAAATAGATCTATATACTTCCTAGTATTTTCTGTGAGTCGAGTGGTAGAGAAAAAGAAAATTAACATACAGTTTCACGATGCTTCCATCGGTCTATCTGCGTTCGAAATTCGTAATTTTTTAATACACTTATACAGGTACATCACACGTAAATGATCGTACGTCGGTCGGTTGGATTCCCGTTTGCAAATGTAAATGTATGTTTACGTGTAAACAAATAGGTTGATAATTAAGTTTTTCTTGCTTCATTTTCATGGAAGAAGAATGAGGATGAGAAAAATTCTCCCATTTCATGCTCACGCATGCGCCTAGCAAATTTGAAACTGTTTCTAGAATACGCAACGATGTGAAGTGTTTCAACATTTTACATTGGTAGGTTTTGACACCACGATCCTGGATTCCAGGGCCGAATGTAGGATTTCGCCGCCCCTCTATCATTCTTCCGACACCGAGGAATGATGATCCCCCCTTCTTACGTCGCGGAAATTCGTGTGTCAATGGCGTTGTCCGGTAAAATCCCCCTCCACGTGGTGATATGTGACATCCGTAATTTTTTCGAAAATTTACCCGTTCGTGGATAAAATTTGAGGCTATTTCAACTTCAAAAATCCCAAAAAATGTTGCTAAGAAAATGGCTGAATTCCGTTCTTTATTTCCTCCCTCCAGAAGTAGGGGAATCCGTACCCTCCTCCGAAAATTTTGTGGAAATTGAACCTCCATCAGTTGAAATTCGAAGCTATTTTCACATAAAAAGAATCCCTCGAAATATTGCCGAACAGATGAAGGGATTTCTTTAAATCCCCTCCCCTTTTTTTTTCTTCCAACCAAAGAATTTTTCGAGATCTCAAAATAAAATAAAGACGAAGTGAAAGTCTCATACATGAATTACCTATATAGAGTCCTTTTTAATAGTCTCTGATCTATCTTAAATATCCCCCCTCCCTTTTCTTTCCTCCAGTTGCAGATGTAGACTTTTTTATGCTTCGGGGGGTTCGAGGGCTCTCCCCTGGAAATTGTTTGAAAATTTGATTCGCATATCAGACGCAATTACAATTAATTCTAGTTGAAAAACCTGTAAGTTACTGCTGAAAGAAAAGTGAGGCTCCAAGCCTTCAAATGCGAAAAAACAGTTCTTCCATCATTAAAATGGGGAAGGTCCCACTTAAATTAGCCTCAATTTGAAATTTATTTTTTAGTGGGGGATGAAAATAAATCAACTTTCTAACATACACTGTAGTACTTTTCCCTTCTCTTTTACTCGTTCGTATCCTTTTTTTCATTCTTTTTCCTTCCTTCCTTTTCTCCTTTTCGCCCTCTTCTTCCTTTTCGTCTTGCCCTCTTTTTCAAACCTTCCTTCCTGGACTCAGTAAGGCCATGCCGACATACCCCCCCCCCCTCCTGGATCCACTAGTGTCGTTTGAGTGCGTTTTATTCGCCTAAAAGTTCGGGCACCTACCTATGTGCTCGAATTAAGAAATTGAAATTCTTTGTATTTTACTTAATGAGCGGATAATTTTCGGCGGCGCTTTTTTGAGTTCAATTGTGATTGTTTTTACATATTTTAACTTAGAAAATGCTTAAAAACTTTGGGAGATCAAAGTATATTCAAGTCATGAAATAGTAGGTACATAGAGGCACATATGGGTTCAAATACTTTCGAACATTATTTAAATAATGAGACGGACTCCAATTCAATCCCTCCGAGTTCAAGATGAAAAATTTTGCGGCGGTATATCTGTATACCTTTTTCGGAATCGACCTCTTCATGCATGAGCCCCAACGCATGGTCGTTACGAAATTCCTGCCATTCTTCTCCGTTTAACATAATTCAGTATTTATGTATGAGTTTCGGAAAAACATTCTTACAGAGTTCAAAATTAAAAAAAAAAAATAAAACGCTCCAGAGCTGAGTATAGATGCAATTTCGAAATTGTGAAGCACGAATATAGTTGCTTTATACTCTCATCAGCCTCCTGTACTGAGTATCTGTCCTTGAAACATTTTCAAAATATTTCCAAAACATTTCACCGAACACTTCGAAATTAGAAGTCTCTAATAAGTTTTGAAAATGTGTTGAAAACATTTTTTAAAAACTTCAGCGACACTGGTACGATTTATATTCAAAACGTTTTGAAAAGAATTGAAGATGCTGATCGAAAAGAAAATTAAAACGTTCAGAAAATGAGTTGGAAATATACCGCACCAATCAGTAATCTATACTATAAGCTCCAAGACCTCCTAATTTCGCGTAACTGGTAACGCTTAGTTCCAGCCTTCTACCGGGCCGATTTTCATGATTTTGGCGGCAATCGACGGGCAATTGTCTCTAAATTACCCAACTCTTTTCAGATTTTCAAAATATGAACCAGGTTTTTTTATATTACGTGGTAAAGTTGCGAATTCTCCCATTTAAACAATGTAAACTTATACTTTTTGTCATAGTTCGTTTGAGCGTTCTGCCGGGCCGATTTCCATGATTTTTGCGTAGATCGTCAGGTAATTGGCCCTAGATGAGCCCGCTGTAATCAGATTTTGGAAAAAGGACCCAGGTTTTTTTAAAATCACGTTATAAAAGTGAGTGAGTTTACAGAATGCTCCGGCACTGCTACCGCTATGCGCGGGAGGATGCGCAGTGGTCGAGGAGGTTGCGCAGTAGCTGTGTAGCCTGCGCATCAGCTCTACACTTATCTACACAAGATTCGCACCTACGACCACACGTCGAGCGGAAGTCGAGTCGTCTAAGACGTCGAATGCGTTCACTTTGAATTTGGTGTGGGTTCGATCCCTGACTCATGAAATCTTAATTATTACCTGACTATCATTGTTCATTGTTTTACTGCAATATTTCATCAAGCAGTCATTCCAAAACGCGTTCTTTTAATTTTAAAGTAATTTTAAGTAAAGTTTAAAATTAAAGTATACCTCATATCGTAATTTTTAGGGGAAAAATAAAACTAACACTGATAGGAGGGTAAAAATAGGGCCGCGAAGCGGCCCATTGATGGCGCGGAGCGCCTTCAGGGGGTTGGGCCGCGTAGCGGCCAGGGGGCTTAGCCCCCTAGTATTTATTGTTAATTGAAAACATATCCAAAATGTGTCAGATAGGTCGCAGGAAGGTGTTGTTGAGCCGTGCAGGAAAAGTAGTTGACAGCACTTTGAAAAGTTGCTTGAAACAAGTTGTAGATTCATTCAAAACATTTTCAACATATCTCCTAAATATTTCACCTAACACTTCGAAATTAGAAGTCTCTGAGAACGTTTCAGAAATGTGTTGAAAACGTTTTCAAGAAGTGATAGTAGAACAATTTGAAAACATTTTAAACACATTTCGAAAACATTGTTTTTACGTTCCCTTAAAGGAAGTGAAATTATGTTTAAACTGTGTTCAAAATTTGTTGTCTCTGATGAAGTATTTAACATGACTCGCAACTTTGTTTTCTAAATGTTTTTAAAACATTGCATTTTCCTTCCAAATTTTTCTTCTATAACATTTTTTGCATTAATTTTCAAAACATTTCTGTTGTGTTAAATGTATCCGAGTTGAAACAATTTTCAAAATGTTTTGGATATGTTTCAATGAAATGTTCAAAGTCTTTGCGTCACTGGAACATTTCTGAAATGTTTCTAAGATGTTTCAACGAGATGAATTAGTCTTGACACAATTGGAATGTTTCTGAAACCTTACCAATCCGAGCTGTGCTAGCAAGGTAGGACATTTACCTTTTCGTTCATGTGAGGGTGTATTGAAGAAGGGTTGAAAATGACACAAAATTCTTTGATTTTTATTTTTTATTTTTATTTTCTCTATAGAGGTGCAAGTGTTGTGCATTTTTGGTTTGATTGCTGTACAAATAATGTTTTTATTTCATTTTCTGGCTCTTTACAAAAATTATATAACTCAATTTCATAAATTGAATAAAAAAATAAATTAAAAAGAAGGATGGAGGAATTGGACATTCCTCTGTCAAAGATTTTCATAATAAGTACTTCATATAGATAAAAGACGAGATGAACACAAATATCAAACTTGAAAACAAATTATAACGTTGGAAAGTAGCCTCTCAATTTGTTCATTTTTTGCAATTTGCTCTCGGCGCGTATTTATCTGAAATGTGTTTCATTATTGTTCATACATAACTTGCTAAGAGTTGTTATCTTTTTCATCTCCAAAAATGTTATCGATAAAACTCATTTTTATGTAATGTATGGGAGCATTGTACTTTGTATCACATGAGTAAGTAAGAATCCTCTCTCGATCCCCGGCGAAATGAGTGATCGAAGTAGTAACATGAAGCCACGAGTGAAAACTCAAGGATAACTTAGGTTCTTTTTTCTGCAAGTATCTCATTGGATGTTATGTGTCTATAGTCACTGGATTTTAAATTTGTATAATAAAAGTATTTCCTATGTAAAAGCACTTCTAATTTGAAGAGGCTCTTGGTTCGAATTTAAGGTTGTAATAACGTCTTCATAGCTATGTTTGGTCATTAAAGAAGCTCTTGTGTATTTATAAGTGTGAAAGTCAATTTTGGCACATTCTGATCCTTATAGACTTTTTTTCCCCGGAGAAAGAGTGCATATTTTTTTACAAACGAATCCTGTATATCTGTTATGCAGATCGACGATGCAAGTCGGCAATCACATAACTCGGTTTGCGACGTCGCAGACTTCCTGTCATACTTTATTTTTTAAACGGAAAACTATTCAACGGCAGTTCTTCAAAACTGCCATGATTTTTCTTCATTGTGCGAAGAAAATTCTGCAAAAACTTCAAGGAATGATGTCAATTAGTTCTCCTTTAAAAAAATAACATCGAGGCGGAGATTTTCAGACACCGCAAACGAGTTATGTGATTGCCGACTTGCACCGTCGAGATGTAATTGAAGTGAGGGTGTTGAAACAAGGTAAATGAAATGGTTGATATTTTTAAGATCCCTCACCTTTTATAGAATACTTCTTAGACTGAACTTACGTTATTTTTGAGCTTTTAAAAAAGAAAACTTCTTGAGTGAACTTCATGAAACTGAAGGGAGAGGGAGTGAAAATAGTGAAAGCAAGCTGAAGTAGCTACCCACCATACATATTCTGCAATGAGCTTCTTCGTCGACATTTGAACAAAAGACAGTGCTTTCAACAGTATTGAAAATTAATTTCTTAGATTAATAGTTGACTAGTCCATTGGTTTATTACTTACATTATCAATTAATATCTAACTAAAAGTTTATCGATCACTCAGTCAATTCAAATGTGATGAGATTCATTCATGATCAATTATAAGTCAATTTTTGCCACCGTTATGCCTGTAAGGTAATTTTTAATTTTACTTCTCCTAAGCTGAGTTTCATGTTGAAGTCCACGCCCAATAAGTTTACGAACTTTTAGACTATGACAGAAGATTTGCCATCTCGATTCTTGCATTTACTTTCAATGCTAAGCTGAGGTCACACGATTTTCTGGTGCAGTCTAACAGTGCGTAATTTATTTCAGTGCCTTCTAATAGCAATGATTTAAATGTGTTTTTTTCTGTTTTTTTTTTTTTATTTCAATCCTGATATTGTTGAAATATACTGCATGAAAAAAAATACAGCATGTTATTCCTGAAATTGTTTTATTTCATTTCAATTTGTTAGAATTCTGAAGATTGATGTAAGCCTCCTATATTCTTTCATCACGTTCCTGTCGAAACATCAAGTTTCGTCAGTAATTTCTACGGAAAACATGACCTAGTCTTGAATAAAGTTTCTCATTTTACCTAATTTTTGTCATTCCATGAGTAAATGGAATAAAAAAAGAGGAAAATTTAATGTTTGAAGAATACTCAAGCATGATGGCAAAAACTGAAAAAGAGTAATGCTTGCACAGTTAATTCTTTGACAAGTAACAAAATGCACACAATTACCTACAATGACATGTTAGAAAACTGATTAAAACTGAGAACGAGAGCAGTTGAAAGTTGTCTGTGTCTAGAAGACAGATTTGTTTTCTTCTTTTTAATATTTTCTCCTATAAGTTTTTTTGGATTTAACATATGCTTAAAAATAAAACAAGGAAACTAAAATTCTTTGGTTCAAAGTTGGATAATATCTAAACATCATTATTTTATGAGTATATGTTACAAAATATGATTATTTTCAGCAGTGTACTTTTTCTGTCTTGAAAGAGGAAAAATAAAAGACCGTCAACGGAGCTTTTTCATGGGAGCAAATCAATAAATTTCTACTGTTCTTTTCATCTCAGGAAAATTGGTCTCTTCCTTGATTTTTCTTTAAATTGGCTGGCAAAGATCTCCTAACTTTATTTCTTGACACAAATCATCAACTAATAAAAGCTGAGATTATGGGTTGGTGACTTAGCTCTGAGAATACATAATTTAATTTTGTTGATTCTAAGACAACGGAAGAATAATGCATACCTAAACAATATTTTGCAACCAATGGTGAAATAAAAGTGGCAGAAAAAATTGGGAAAATGACCTTAAAATGTTAAAAATGTTGAACAATTGTTGGTGTATACAGTGTCTTACACGCTGAATAGCAGAAAATATGAAGTTTTCCCCCGGAAAAAATTGAGATCTTCGTGTTTTCAGAGTTTAGCCATCAAGCTGTCAAGCTTGCAATGAAATGGACCTTTTCTGAGAGATATTAGTATATTGACCCTAGTGATGGAAATAAAGAATTGACAAAGAAGCAGATGAATTTTGAATTTCGTTGTCAGAGAACGCCTAAAATCTGCTTACCTAAGCAAGTAAATACACCCTCATTAGTTTAACCTTCTCTCACTCTTCATCTAAATTTTGCTTTAATTTTTTGGAAAATTTCTTTTCCAGTTTTAGTCTCAGTTCCTAAAATAATTTTCTCTGACATGAACATGTGCTTGCCATTAAACGTAAAACAAATGGAAAATCATGATCATTTCAAATATGGTACCAGTCGCACACATTGTCATGATTTCAGTATTTATGTACTTTTGTAACTCAACCTCTGTTGTGTCGATCTAAGACACCTCTGTTTGTGGGGCTGCGTCGTCTCTTTGTCAAATTTTGTCTTCAGGCGTCGCCAATCAAATTTTAATGAAACATTTAAGCTTTTTCTTATATCAAAAACTCAACTTCTCCCAACGAAACGAAAAGGCATTTCTATGCTACCCATGTGCATTGTTATTTTTCTGCTGAAATCTTATGGTTTATGAATCAGTATGTCTTTAGTTTGGTTTGGTGTATCGTATCCTCCAGGTTATCACTAGATACTTAAGTATTTCGTACTAAAGTATTAAGTATTTTTTTCACAAAGACTTCTTCCACATATCTAATACATGTAAAATTAAGTCGTTTCACTTGAATAAACTTACGTAATTACATAATTGTATTTACAAATTTAAAAATAAATTAAAATAAAACAGAAATAAATACGAGCTTAAGATATACAAAGCTGAATGTTTACAAAGTTGATGTGTATGTACATCAAAATCTTGCACTACTTTTTAGTGAAAATATTCCCATGATATTTTCAAGGCAACAACTGTCTTTACAAAACGAACCTCTAATCGACTAATATTTCTCAGGTGGTCTCATAGAGGTCAAAATAGGCCCACTTCATTATTCGCTACCTATCCTAATAACACAGATGAATCAAAAGTACAACAATAATTAGGAGTTTTTTTTACACCTGTCAAGATCTTCTTGACCATGGTGACTTATTGAAGGGATGACGATTCACTTAAGAAAGGATATCGCACTCGTGTGAACATTAGCGTATTAAATATTAATCAATGGAGTTAAATGAGACCTTCTGAACTTCTTGAGACTAAGAATGAACCTTAGTTGCAGTGAACTAAAAAAGTATTCCTTCTCAGTTTAGAAATTCTGAGGGTGATTTTCCTCCAGTAGAGGAAATCATCTGCAAAGATACGACACAATTTTTGCCTTAAGATGACCGATGAAAAACTGATAGATGATAAATTCATCACAAAAAACTGAACTCCTAAGCTATTCCTCACAGAAGATTTTTTTTATAGTTTTTTTATGCTTGCTCCTATCGGGAGAATGAAAGAAGTTGGTTGTGAATAATTTGGTAAGAATTTTAAAGTATCTAATGTGGATTTCGATGGTTAAAATCGGAAAATGCATACCTCATTGCAACCCAAGTAGTACAATGCAATGAAAATTTCAAAATAAAATTTTGATTCAGTAAAATAAAGTTGTAATTTTTTACTATAAGATTGCAATGTTTTTACTCCACTTTTTTAGTAAATGCTGATTTTAAACAATCAGCAAGATGATCTCTATTTGCCAAAAAGGTAGGCAATTTGCAACGCAGTGAAAAATAGCGACTTATTTCAGTTTTATTGCAATAAATGTCAAAAATCAGTGTGCCTTCAATCGGCAGATCGAAAGCATACGCAACACCTATTGCAGCAGCAATACTTTTACTGTTCAGATCATTGCAATTTGTGCTCTTTGGGCATGTTTCAGACTCTTATCTCCTTTACAACGGTGCAGACTTCTTATCGTAGTCGCACTTCATATTTAAATTAGGAAACTTGTCAACTTAATTTCTTGAAAACTTCCTGAATTTTTCGTCTCCATCAGCAGAATATTCCGTAGAAACTTCAAGATAAATAGTTGACTTAGTTTTCTTCGAAAAAATGAAATAGGAGCTGAGATTTTGAAACGCCACAATGAAGATTTGTGGTTTCGCACTGTGGGCATCTATATATCTCAGGAATAGGTAATCGAGGACGACAAAAAAAATTCAGGTGATAATTTTACCCTGGTTTTCCCCGATCATGTTGATTTTTAGACTTTGTAGACGTTTTACGGATGTCGCACATCCAACATTTTTAGTGTAGTGACCTGATGATGATCTTAAACAGACCGAAATAGCTATCGTCGAAGTCTAAAAATCAACGTGATCGGGGAAAACCAAGGCGAAATTATCAGCTACAATGCATCCCGATAAGAACAGCTTCAACTTCGAATTAAAAAAAATCAGACCTGAAATCTACTGTACCTAATACTTGTGCATATCCCCCATACTTAATTCATCGACACCTGAGCTTTTACTGATTTGACCTGTCGCTAGTAGCCTCTCGAACTTTGACCCGAGGAATCCTTTAATCTGTCCCTCAGTAATATCTGGTTTTAATTATACCCCTGTCTTGGCAGATTTTGTGATGCCCTTGTGATGCCTACATATGACAGAGGGTACATAGTTTAGGTACTGTGGATTCTTCCATTCATGTTCAAACATTGACACAATGCTTGAGTAGAGGCTGGCCATGGGTACACGAGTCATTTGGAAATGGATTGACGTGAATAGGGACCCAACTGGTGCTGTCACGTCATATTCGATCGTCTCAGCTCCGTATTTTGGGTAGTTTTGCAGCTCACATCCCCATGATGGTTTCGACCTTAACGTGGCATGAGGCGCTGCCTTGGGGCGAGGCTGCGCTGGCGCCGAAGTTGGCCCTCGTTGCAGTGATCGGAGACACGGAGAGTGTTGGATCACTCGATTTCGATGTATCCGGATAGAAACAGCACGGATCTAGGAACAACCCAAAATATGCAACAACAGTTAATTACCGAAAATTTGGTGAAGAAAGAATTGAACACAGAACAGGTCTAGCGACCAAGCTACCTACCTAGAGTACCTATCTCTATAGGGAGATAATGGAAAACTCGATTTAAGTAGCTCTAAGGGCCCAAAAGGGCGACAACGTGAAAAACTAAAATCACCAGGAAAATGCCGCTGCTAACTTATATGCATTTAAAAAGTCACTCAATATGGCCGACAGCGCATTACAAGCAAGCGTCTTTCAGGATTAAAACTTTGAAACTGAGACAATGTAAGGGAAATCACAATTTTATGCGTCCTTTTCTAATTTTTGATCAGTGTCAATGGTGGAAATGTGAACATTAGTACCACTGGATAATTCGAGCCCATAGGTTGGCTCCCCTTTTGGGTCCCAAGAGCTACAGGGCTACATGGCTTGATCAAACCTGACCTCCATAGTTTCGAGTTGACCGTACTTTTGCTATAAAGGTACTCTTTACCTACCCTACCAGCAATGATCCTTCAAAAAACATTTTTCTTCAACTCCCAAAAAAAACTGTTAAGACACTCATTCAATAATGATCGTCATGGTGCAAAGAATCGATTTTATAGTAATTTGAACGACTTTAATAGTAACTAACTTTTTCGTCTTATCAATTCTTGACGAGTGATAACCGTAATCCACAATGAAAAGTCAATTTAGGCCATATCCGCCAAGTTTGGCTGTTTTCCGGCACGAAGATTTTGGCGCAAAGTTGCAATTTGGATTCAAAGTCAAAAATTACCTACGAATCACTGAAAACACAGCCACCAGGAATTTTTGTGGGCTATTTCCCTTTTATGGACTATTTGCCGGGACTGTGTAATAGAAATTTTCAGGGTGTGCTCAGAAAAACACCAAATAAAAGAAGACTCCTTTCTGTATTGCACTGTATACTGGCAAATAAAAATTACAGTTAATAGGGGATGTGCGCTCAATTTAGAATCTATTTTACCGAGCAAATCAGACGAGTTGAGATTAATTACCTAATTTATTAGAATGTTAGGCTCTGTCAGGGTTTGGAAACTAGTCGCAAGTCCCAATCAGAGGTGCAGAAAATGCGGAATCATAAGTCCCGTGTGAGGCTGGAAGCCTCGTGGAAATTTGAAAAAGCCCACCTTTGATTTTTATAAAATTACCAGCATTTTCAAAGGTTTGGAACAGCCACGCTCATCTTTGATCATGGTCTTGAATTTTTGACATGAGCGTAGCTAGAGTGATCAAGTGATCATAGGGGAGCCTGGAGCCCGGGCCCCCTCCATAGCAGGCCCCAATCAAAATCACTGGTTTCCCATCAAGTGTATCAGGGTGTCTAGCTTCATGGATTTTCCCGATTCTATCAGGATTTGAGGTCAATCAGGATTCAATCCCTATTTCATCAGAATTTGAGAAAAAAATCGGTCTAAAAGCAGAATTTGAGAAAAGTCGGCCGTACGCTTATTTTCCGATAATTATCCGTTTTAAGTCCGTTAATTTTTCTCCGCAAAAAATCAGGATTTGATCAGGATTCGAAAATATTATGAAATCAGGATTCAGCAGTCAAAAATCAGGATCTCCCAAAATGGAAAAAAAAACTAGACACCCCGTGTACAGAGAAGTCCTTATCCCCCATAAACTGGATTGGAATAGCGCTCGTTAGCTTATTTTGAAGATACGTCAATAACAAGGAAGGAAAATTTTTCTGCACCTCTGGTCCCATTTTCGAAGGCTGTTTTCGAATACTCACAATTTACTTACTGAGTAACCCACCAGGTCCAGTGTACGTATATCCGGGATAAGCTGGTGTTGAATACTGAGTATAGGCTGTGCTGTAGGTTCCATACTCGCTCCCACCACCTGTAATCACATGTAAGACGCGGGTCAGTTAAAGGACCGTCTCTAGTAGGTATACACTTGGAAATGAAGCCTTGTTTAGATTTCATTAAAATTTGTTCAAGACAATTACTGTATCTCTTTGATTGGATGTGCTTTCCTATAATATAAAAAAGTAATTCGGACTTTGATTCAGGCACCTACCTACGTTTGCAATGATAATTCAACCAGTTCTAGGGTGGTTACACGATAACTGGAATAGTTTTGTCGCCGTAACAGAAATGGTTGTATTGGTAATGTTTAGATGACTACAGGCATCACTATTTCGAAACTAAATTAAATAGTCTCCCGAAAAAAAAGTAATAATAAAGGGGGAAAAAAAACGGGGGAAAATTCTTATAAGTAAGTAAGTATGTCAATCAAACATGCATAATACAAGTCGGTCAACCAATATTTCCTATGCAAATAATCATAAACTAACTACTCTCGCATCGACAACGTCACACAAAAAAGCTACTTACAGGTTAGCGAAATGTAAAGAGAGCAGTATCTTACGATATATACCCATGCTCGGTTGAAATTTTTATTTTTAGGTATGTTTTATTAATTATTTGAGCCTGCAGCGCTGTAGCAGTAATGAAAATCAATCAAGGCGGTAAAACGGAAGATCAAGGCGGTAAAACGGAAGATCAAGTCGGTAAATCTCTGCGGATACCACGTAGGTACTAGGTAGGTAGGTAAGTAATCCGTACTCTTTTACCACTTTCATGCAGAAAAAAACTGTATCACTTAAAAAAAGACATTGAAAGCAAACCGAGCAGCCCTAGTAGCAGAATAAATGTTTGTTTTTCTAAAAAAAAAAATATGAAAAAACATATCAGTTATCTAAATGGTAGTTTTATATAAAAAACGTGTAACGCTTATTTAAAAAAATCAAAGGTCAGACCTGACCGTGATATAAAAAACGATAAAACCTAGATAAGGTTATTTTGTTTACAGACAATTTTTTTTATACAACGCATGCACGCGAAAGTGTTAAAAGAGAGCATTTTTATGTAACTACTTTATTTGAAAAAAAGTCATAATTTTCGTGAGCTTTTCGCGAATTAGAAGATTTCCTTAATATTTTTGCGAAAAACTCACGAAAAGTATGACTTTTTATACATTGGTTGCATAAAAATGTTCACTTTTAACACTTTCGTATGCATGCGTTCTATTAAAAAAAAAATTAACTTTCGTATATATCTTTATCTTTTCCCTCTATGATTCTGCCGCTAGGAAGGAACACGAATCCAGAATTGGCTATGAATGGGACTGCTACTTTCCCAGCGCGCGCTCTGCTGCTGTATTTATTCAACTTGAGACGATTTGCGTTACCTAGCTTCTCTCGAACGCATCTCCGATCTTTTTGCAAACGCAGGAAACCGCTCGGCCATTTAACGATGCGACAACATGCGGGAGATGTGGGAACTCATACGCGTCCCCCCTGTTGCATATTTCACAACTTGAAGGCGTTCTATATCCGCCTCATTCCTGGTGCGTGCACAAGGAAATATTTGCCCCTTTAGGATTAAACTTTCCGTTCGTTTGCACATTCTGCCGTGCTAAGGAAAAACGCCGTATGAACCTTCAGGCGTTACCAAATTTCCTTTACCTAATAAAACTTTAAATTTCTAGAAAACTTATGAATATTTTCGCTCAAATTTTTCAGATAATTAAATTCTAAATTTTATCTAAATAGTCTGAAATCTTCAAGGTCTCGGCGTTTCGATATTTTGGCCTGCCATTTATTTTTTCAAAGAAAAACAAACCGGTGTTGTCTGTAACAGAGCCGGATTCACGATTTTGAGAGCGACCTTTTTTCTTCTCTTTTTCTTTCAACCATGGTTAACGAGACTGGAATGCAAAGAAAGGGAGTGGGGAATAAGAGCGCGATGCCTGCTTCAAATTTCTTTCAGTCCATATTTTACGGGATGCACAGTGATTTGGTGATTTATGGACTCCTTACGAGTCTAGCAGAAAGCAGAGGCCTAAACATGGATCCGTAGGCCAATGCTTGCGAAATAGGTGGGTTTTGCGGCATTCGGGATTTTCCGGCCCTGAAACCCAGGTTTAGGCCACTGCTAGACTCGGAAAGAGTCAGAAAATGACTGAATAATTAGCACTCGGTAAAATATAGAACTTGGATGAAGAAAAAATCGTGACGTTCAGAGAATACAGGGCGGGCCCAAAAAGGCCCTCATCGATAGCCCTCCTTTGAGAATGGCATTATAATAAGGATCCCTGGTAAAAATGGGCAGTAGAATCTGTGTTCCAAAATACCGTAGACCTACAGCCGGCTGTAAGATTTCCAATAGCTTCTATAGCCGGCAACACACTTTCTTATAGCCTTCTATAGCCGATGGCGATTAAGCAACAGCCCGGCGATAAAGTGTATGCTAAACGTTACTAATTACGGATTCTAGAACTTAGTGAGTTTTTGGACTACCGCTCTCTTTATGGGTCGTAGTATCTTGGTTTATTTTGCGAGGAAAGCTCCGTACTTTTGAAGGATGCCTGCCATTCCTAATATGTTGGAGCGCCTTCAATTTCGTATGAAACTGTGCAATACCTCTGGTATGAAATAGTTGCTTCAAGCGCCGTGGTACGCTGCGGCGCGGCGCGGCGAGCAGGCAGCTAGCGCGAAACGCGCATTGGCGCCTACAAACCTAACGGGGATACTTCACGCATTGCGCAATGCGTGAAGTATCCCTGTTAGGTTTGTAGGCGCCAGTGCGTCGCCGCTCCGCTTTGTGTTAGGCTCTAATATTTAATCTCGTGAAGTCAGCGTTTTTCAACTCATGACCTTGAAATGTTTGCACACTCTGTATGGATTAATCTCATTTTAATTGATGAAAAAACATAAGTAGTAAAGGAAAATATAATGTGTGCTTTGTAAATATTAAGGTGATTCGGTACAAACTTAAGGATTTACAAAGCACACGAATTTCTACACAATTTCTTATAGCCTTTTATAGCCGATGGCGAAAAAGCAACTGCCAGGCGATAAAGTGTAAAGCCCGGCGATAGGAACTATAGCCCGGCTGTATAATTTTTTATCGCTTCGTGTAGCCAGGCCGTAAGATGTTTTCCACTTTCTACAGCCAGCTATATGATTTTCTATCGCCTTCTTCAGTCGGCTATAAGAACTCCTATGGTATTTTGAAACGCAGCTCCTATCGCCAATTTTTACCAGGGGTTACAATGATACATGGATCGCATTTAGCAAACAGGAACCAGCGCGATCATAGTGTTGTATCTTCATATTTCACTAAAAATCTGCCAGAATAGCAAATATTTTTCGTCATTTCACCGAAATATTGCTAATTTCAAAGGAAAATAAGTGTGTACATTTTAATACTAAACATATAATAAGTATTTTGAAAAGGAAATAAGAAAGTGCACGATTTTGAAAACACTGTAATTGCGCTGGTTCCTTTTTGCTAAATGTGATCCACGTGGGGTTTGGGTAATTCTTCGGGGGAGACTTGCCTGGAGTGTAGTGAGTAGCGAAGCCGGGGAGCATGGTGGGGGGTGCGGGGTGGTAGGCGACCGGGGTGGAAGAGGGGGTAGTGTTGTTGGCCGGTTGGAGGACGGTCAGGTTGTCCGGAGATCCACTGGGCGCAGGGTCCGCCGTGAGGGTGAGCGGTAGCCCGGGGGAGGGCCCCCCACCGCCGTCCCCGTTGTAAGAGCCGCCAGCGCCGCTTTCTAAACAACACATCAAGCTACTCTAAATACCAACTCTATCAAGCCATGCAGCACATGAACACACACAATATACCTACGCTCGTTGTCCCTTTTAACAACTCAAAATCATTACCTCTGAAAACATGCTTATAAAACTTTTTTTTTAAAATTTTTAAACAACTAAAATAAAATAATTTTTCGTACGATGAGAATTTTTTAGCTTAATCTCTCTTATTTATTTCTCTCGCTCATCAAAATGATGTTCTTCATGGGCGTTTCTATAATAGAATTTTTGTTATAATTCAGAGAAAAGCAACTTTGACACGAATGACGAACTTTTACCTTGAATTGAAAAAAAAATTAAAAAAGAAAACAAATAACTTCACTAAAAAATGCCTTCAAGTAACTTAGCCATGTTTTTTCAATAAAGAAAAATTGCCGAGTGAGACAAAATTGCTCTTAAAATTAAGGTCGAGATTTTTCTCAATTGAAGAAATTATTTTCAACTACTTTTTTTTCTTCAGTGAGAGCCAAAATTAGCAGAAAAGAATCATGTCCGTCAGAGTTGAGTGTGCTGTTAGTTTCTCTCAACGATTGCGTTAATTTTGGTGAAATATCCGTCGAATTTTGATGAAATTTTCTTTGATTCTTGAATTTTAATGAGATCTCAATACATGAAGCTACTGAGTAAGATGCTTACGAGGATGTCCGCGGTATCTTAAGTGAACAAAATCATTGAAGAAGTTAAGACAGAACGATTTAGTCTGCTAGACTTCAGTACTCAAATTGGAAATGCCACTTTTTCATGTCACGAAGTGGTAAATTGGACGTATTTCTATCAAACGGAACTATGTGCATTATGACGTGAGCCCTGTTATGCGTGTATTCTTATGGGTCTCAGGGCTCATGTCTTAATGCATATAGTTCCGTTTGATCGAAATACGTCCAATTTATCTCTCTCTAATCGTATTTTTACCAATTTTCCACATCAGGAAAAAATCGTAATGTATACTTCGTATTCAAGTTTTGAGCTTATCAAGTTTTTTCAAAGAAAACAATAAAATGGTCTCCATCGAAATCCCTGGTGTCTCATTGGATCATCAGCCAACATCAAGTTCCGAGCGGGAAACAGAGATTTCTCAAAAAAGTTCGAGAGTTTCCCTGATGGGCCTTCGTGAAGCATGGTATCTTCATGGCTTTCATACTTACCTATTAATCCAGGAACTTATCCATGGCTTAACTTGAAAACCACGCATCTCGGTTCCCAACGTTTCAGGTATCTGCCGTCTTAAGGAAAAACGCCGTATGAACATTCGAGAGTTGCCAAAGTTCCTCCGATAAAATGTTTATTTTTCAGAAAAGTTATCAATATTTGTCCTTGAAATTGTTACAATATTTGGATCAAATTACGGACGAAATTCTCCGAGAAATTGAAAGAAAAATGTTTATAGATATTCCCATAAATTCGTGACCCTGGTAAAAATTGGCAGTAGAATTTGTGTTCCAAAATACCATAGACCTACAGCCGGCTGTAAGATTTCTAAAAGCTTCTATAGCCGGATACACAATTTCTTATAGCCTTTTATAGCCGATGGCGATTAAGCAACAGCCAGACGATAAAGTGTATACTAAATGTTACCAATTACGGATGCTAGGACTTAGTGAGTTTTTGGACTACCGCTCTCTTTTTGGGCCGTAGTATCTTGATTTATTTTGCGAGGAAAGCTCCGTACTTTTGATGGATGCCTGACATTCCTAATATGTTAGCGCGCCTTCAATTTCGTATGATACTTTGCAATACCTCTGGTGTGAAATAGTTGCTTCAAGCGCCGTGGCACGCTGCAGCGCGGCGGTGGGCGGCCATCGCTAAACGCGTATTGGCGCCTACAAACCTAACGAGGATACTTCATGCATTGCGCAATGCGTGAAGTATCCCTGTTAGGTTTGTAGGCGCCAGTGCGTTGCCTCTCCGTTTTGTGTTAGGCTCTAACATTTAATCTGGCGGGGTCAGCGTTTTTCAACTCATGATTTTGAAATGTTTGCACACTCTGTATGGATTATTCTCATTTTAATTGATTAAAAAAAAACATGTACTAAAGGAAATATAATGTGTGTTTTGTAAATATTAAGGTGGTTCCGTATCAAACTTAATGATTTTCAAAGCACGCAAATTTCTACACAATTTCTTATAGCCTTTCATAGCAGATGGCGATAAGGTGTATAATCTGCGATAGGAACTATAGCCCGCCTTCATAATTTTTTATCGCTTCGTATAGCCCGGCCGTAAGATTTTTTCCGCTTTCTACAGCCAGCTGTATGATTTTCTATCGCCTCCTTTAGCCGGCTATAAGAACTCTTATAGTATTTTGAAACGCAGCTCCTATCGCCAATTTTTACCGGGGGATTTATCAAAGAAAATTTGGCAATGCCTAAAAGCCAATGCGGCATTTTTCCTTAGCACGGCAGAATTATGGACGGCCCCCAAAATTAAATTATAAAATAAACCATGAAAAATTTGCAACACCGCAATCGAGGTACGTGGTCTTCGAGTTCCGCCATCGATGAGTTGCAAAGACTGAGGGGGGGGGGGGGTGACAACATTAAAGGGGGAGAAGCGGAAAGGAGGGACGTACCTGTGTGATAGGGAACGGGCGAGAGTTGAGCATTATCGAGGGCCGATGGACTGGCTGCGCTTAGTTTATGAATTTCTTGCATGCTAATCGGGGCCAATGGTGTCACTCCACTCACTGTTATAACACATGCACACATAAAACATACGATGATGCAGTCGCAATTTAAACACATACAGGAAATAAAAATCAAGCCAGGATGCATCAAATGCAAACTCATTTAAGTCATCAACATCCAAATAATTGATTAATGCACTTGCATACCAACGACAGCAACTTCTTTTTTTTCCAATGAGTTTCCCGATAAATGTATGAGTATTGAATATTATGAAATTGAACTGGGGGGCTTAGAGGACAAGACGCATAAGTGCAGTTTTTGAAAATTTTGAAATATTCATGAGCTCAAAAGTATATTCTGTGAAAAATTCACGGCTGGAATCCAACTTTAAAGCATCAAAAAGTGAGTTTAAACTTCCTATCTGCCATAAGGCTCCATGTAATTTCGAAACACTTTAAAGACGTATTTCTTGAAATAGCAAAAACTGCACTTAAGCGCCTTGCCCACAAGCTCCTTAATCGATCTCCGATATTGAAAAGAGAGTGAAGGAGGGGTATCGATAAGGGTCGTTTTTGGGCCAACTCCAGCTGAATTTCCTCTAGGTACTCCACGATTTTTTGCCCCCTGAACGTCTATATTTTATGGAATGCTTCATGATTTGGTCATCGTCCGTCTCTTTTCAGGTCTAAAACTGGCTCATATATGGGTCTGAAGGCCGATTTTGGAGAAAAATTTGGATTTTTTGACGTTCGACTGCACAACTGCATTTTCCTCCCAAATCGGCTTTCAGACCCATGTTTAAGCCGATGTAAGATTTGAAAAAGAGACCGAAACCGACCAAATTGGAATGCATTTTATAAAGTATAGACCTTCAATGAACAAAAATCGTAGAAATGGGGAAATTCAAAGTAAGCCCCAAAACAGCCCCTATTGATACCCCTCCCCAGAGGAAGGTAACGAGATGTATTGAGGAAAAATGTTGGACAGTCGTAGTGAGTCATTTGAGGGTCCTTATATTACATGGTCACAGGTTATTTCGACCCAGTTCCAGAAATTCAAGCAGGAAAACATATAAGACTTTTTTCCCCGAATAAAACGTGGGAAAGAGGTTCATTTTACTAATACCTTCATCGCATGCTGTCGTCAGCACACAAAATAATTCAAACACTGCAAAATGCAATTGTAAAACGTTAGCAGTTATACTGAAAGCCAGAAGTCAAAATCAAAACATCGATATAAATAAGCAAAACATGTACATATGCTTACAATCCAATTTCTAATGAACACAAGACAATAGAATGAAAAAATTAACCATCTAAGAAGATATTCAAAGCACTGAGCTCTTCTAAGAACGTTTTAATTTAGAATAAGTACTTGGGTACTTAAGGTAATTCATTTATGGAAAGAAAAAACATTCAAAAAATAATTTTCAGGTACGATAATGTAAAACTACCCATGATTTGTTAATTCATTCAATGGAAAGGGGTTAAGGATCGAAGCAAACTCTTAATGTAGGACTCTGGATGAAAGCATGGTTAAATGCAGGTTTGATTTTTTAGCTTACGTCTGTTACGATTCCCTGCATCTACGTGCTACCAGTAATATTCTTTTTCCTTTTTAAATCATACTGTAGCTATAGTTTCTCCTCTCGCTCTGTGATTTCATACAAAATTTCGTAGCTCTTGGTGCTCGTACATTAATAATCATAAGTATTCATTTCTAAAAAGTAAATCTCTTCAAAAAGTTTTAAAATTATGGTTTCGTGAGGGCTTTTGCGGTGTCGATACTAAATTTTGAAAGTTAGAACTGTAATTCTGCTCAATAATTCTCGCATTTGTGGAAAAATTTCCCACGGGAAGGCTATAATAACGAAAGTAATGGCTCTCGACGTCACACTTTGCCGCGCCGTGCCGGGAGTGCTGATACCACTATTCCTGCTCTTAGAAATGCGCGTTGCATACTCGCTCAATTGAAGGCGATTTTTGACGGGGTTATGCGGCTGGTACTCGGAGCCCTTATCAAGCTGCTGAGTCAAAAGCCTTCTGACTTCTGAGATTTTGGAAACCATTGCGTTCATTTAGTTCCCTATATAACAGGCTTTCCTTTAAATTGATATAGTTGTAGCAACATTCACTGAAGGAGAACGAAACCTTGACGGTACTTTGAATACTTTTTTTGTCAATCCCTCATACCTTGAACTTTTGAAGGAACTTATTCAAGACATCATGAATTAGTTAATCGAATTAATTTAAAATTTGATGAGATTTATATTCCAAACGGTCAAATATACGCAGATCACTTTAGGGATATTACAGAGTTGTTGTCATCTAAAACTTGAAAGAAGTGATTTTGAAGTTTCATCTATAGTCACATTCTCATAAAGTTTAAAGGTTGATAAACTCAAAGTTTCACAACTCTTCCGTGTGACCGGAAAAATACGGTATGAAAATTAAGACGTTACCAAATTTCCTCTGATAAAATACGAACTTTTTAGAAAACTTATGCATTTTTTTCGATTAATTTTTTTTAGAGAATGACATTCATTTGATCGAGGGAAACTTTGATGATAAAAAGCTACAAACTGCATTCCTCGGAAAGGGACAAGAAACTCATGCTTGAATCCTTTACGCCTTGTCTCCACGGGATGTTTCACGGGATTTTTCCCATGTTCGAATCGCAGGAATGAAACTTCTGGGTTTTTTTCCCGTTAAAAACACAACAAAATTTCTTCTTCCTCTTTTAACGTCATTTCTGGGACTCCCCGAGGACTCTTAGTTGGCACTGTGATTAGTATTGACTATAACTAAATATTTTTTCCAACTTCGCAAGTGAGATTTTTCCCTGGGACAAATCCCATGAAACGTCCCGTGGAGACAAGGCTTTAGAGGGAGGTATGGGGGGGGGGAGAAAAAACATGGTGAGGTTAGGAGGCTAGAGACAGGGAGTGCGGCATGAAAGCGAGCGGAACTTACTGAGGGACGAGGGTATGGGTGGAGTGTAGACTGGATTACTAGAGTGAGCTTGCTGAGTCATTGATTCGTAAAGTTCCGACGACGAAGTGGTGGCCGAGAAAGCTGTCTGCGTGTCGTAGTAGGGCGAGCCTCCATTTTGGGGTCCACCCCCGCTGCCCCCTCCACCGCCGCCTCCGCCTCCACTCAGCTCGGAAAATAATTTATGCTCCTCCTTGATACACCATTTTCCTGACCATAGCTGCAACACACCAAAAGCCTTCTGTCATTTTCATCATTTTACCTAGAGTCCCTCTATAGACAACGCGGTTTACGGATGTCACAAACGGTAATGAAGATTACACAAATCGGACGTTTTTTGTAATCTTCGATCAGCCCATTCCCGAATTCCTATTTCCGTTCCCTCCTTCATTTCATTTGTTCCTTCCCGTATCCCCAATGCCCTGGTCCATTCCAATTATAATCTTTGCAATTGATGAAAATGTAATCTTTCTTCCCGTTTGTGACATTGTGAAGGCCTAAAATACGGGAACCAAACAGAAATGGATTCGCATTGTCTTGACTCTCAGTATAAAGGGACTCTACTTTTACCTTGAGGGAGCGTTCAGAAAGTGCGTCACGCTTTTTTCCGAAATTTTTATTCNCCCCCCCCCCCTTGTAACGATTCGTAACGCAATCTCAGACCCCCCATAAACACTTGACGGACTTGACTTATTTATTTCACGTAAGATCCCAAATATTGAGGGAAACTTTTGAGCATATGGATGGATAAAATCTGAATTATTTTAAATCATTTTGTGACAAATATTGTCAAAGAAACGAGGATAATACCAGCGAAAAATTTCTCAAAATTTTGTATGTTTGAGCCGGATTTGAAATCTCATAAAGGAGCTTTTAAAAATAGACTCGTTTACGTTTTTATCGACAGAAATATGATTCCTTTCCGTCCATCTTTCCTTATAGTGGGTTGAATGTTGAATTGAAATCCGGCAAGAACTAAAAAACAGGCAAGTAAACTATTCTCTTTTATATGGAATTATCAGAGCCTCTGGAACTGAGTAGACATAAGACAAAGTAACTTAAACTGAGACGAAAGTATGGTTCAAAGTGGAATTCTGTTCCTATACTTCCATGTTCTCACGGACAATCAGTTCGGCTATTTTAATTTTTTTGGAAAAATAAATTCGAAAACTTACATTTGAATAAAGAGGATCACCATTATATTGAGCATGGAGTCTTTGTCTCTTTATGTCTTCTTCAGGTAGTCCGTTGATATCTCGATTTTCATCTGCAAAATAAATCGGAACATGAGGTGATAAGAGATTTTAAACGTTACACTATTTGTCATCGAATGATGCTCCATTTAAAATTATCAATACAAATCGTCAGGTTTGCACACTGTTAAAAAAAATTAGCTCAGAGCACGACCTATATAAGGAAGTCGCTCGGAAGTCACTCATCGCTCAGGGCCAATTTCCACGGAGTTGAAAATCTTCGACGTAAGTATGGAAATGCTGAGCTAAAGTAACTCAGGCATAAGGACGGGCTGCGTCGCTGGCGACTGCCCTCCCCTTACCCCTGGCATCCGTCTCATACCCCTATCCGTTTCCCCCCTCTCCTCCCCTCCCCTCCCTCTCCTCCCTCCCTCTTCTGCCTTTCCCTTCCACCTGTAACTGCAATGTATGTTCTTTTTTTTTGAAAAGATGTGAAGTTGTACTGCAAATCAAATCATGTTTGAGGAACTTTCGGGCCAATATCCCACAAATTCGGAGCCAAAGTGTTTTTTGAGTTGCAAACACGCGACGGAAAATCAATATTTGTCATAGCTGAACAGCTGTCTCCAGTAATTTCGAAAACGCTTTTAGACAAAGAAAAGTTTTATAGATATTAAGTATTTTGTGAACATAAATTCAGTGTAAGCTTAAAAAATAAATATACACGATAACAGAATTCTAACTTTACTGGACGCCACGCCATACCCATATAATCAGGTTTTGATGCCCAAAAGTATCATACGAGCTAAAAAGAATAAATGACAATTTCGTAGAATTATACTGCAAAATTTTATTCAATACACCTGAGGTTTTTCGGCATACAGTGCCATCTCCAGACGCATAACGAACCTTCACCAAGGAAACTACAGATACTTGACAAGGAAGTACAACTAAAAGCAAATAATCCATTAACGGGAGCAACATGATGGTTTTAAATAGGGAATAATCTAAATAAACTACCATGCACATGCAAATCAACAAGCGATAAGGAATGAAGCGATAAAAGAGAAAGAGATACAATTTTGCAGTATAATGGTACGAAATATGTATTTTTCCTCTTAAACCTAGTTTCATAAAACTGCTGCCCTTACCGGCGTTTTCAAAATTCCTGGAGGTATAGGCTATTCTACTAGGACGAATTTTTATTTTCCGTCGTGTTAGGAACTCAGCGAACACTTTGGTATGGGATCCATTGGGTATTATCCTGGAAAGCCTTCAAACAAAATTTAATTTGCTGTACACCTTCACGAGTCGCAACTAATCACTGTTCACGCAAAAGCCACTGGCTGGAGACTGACGCCGTCGCAGTCGTGAATTCCAGAATAAGATTGTAACGGTCAATGCGCGTTGATGATGCGCAGAAAATTATAGCTCTGTTTCTTCTTAAGTATCTTAAATCTGAGTGGAAAGTATCTCTCCCGAGCATATAGCTGTCTTTCCTGGAGTGACACATGCTACAAGGAGCTTCCCATGCCAGAGCGAGCTATCTAACTCACCGCAAAATTTTGTCACTCGATGCTCCAGGCAGGATAGCTCCATAATATTTCACTCAGGCCAGAATAATTTTTAACAGTGCAGGTAGCAGAAGTTCACGAAACTTGGCGCGAAAGTTAAGTTTCGTAAACCTATCTCTGTGTGGACAAGGCCTTCCATTCATAAAAAATGAACGAAACAATTATGAAAGAACAAACATAAATGTGGATTAATGATTTTAACTTCCGCCGCCGCGCCTCGCAGACCGCACTGTGTTTGACGCAATGCGTGAAATATTCGCTAAGGCGCTATGCGTCTCACGCTGATCGTAGTGTGTTTGCCGCAATGCGTGAGGTATTCATGCATTCTTGTAGGCGCTATCCGTTTCACGCTGTCCGCAATGACCGCACTGTGTTTGATGCAATGAAGTATGTGTGCAGTCTTGTAGGACTCTTGTATCACTGAAAGCCGATAAAAGTAGAAATTACTATACTCTCAGAAAATTAGAGATTCTGTCGCCTTTTCTCGTTTGTAATTTTTTTCTCTAAATCCGAATTTTTTTTATACCTACATCTGAAAAAATTGCAAAATTCGTCGCCCCCTGTAGATTTGCCGCCATGGGCCGCGGCCCATGTGGCCACCCCCTTAATCCGACCCTACATATCGTCGCATAATGTCCAAGAAGCAGCAAAACCGCATATCACGATTTTCGGCATTGTGAACTTCCTGTCTTACTTTAATTTTCAAATGGAAAAATACGCAGCGTAATTTTTTCATGAGTCCAATTTCGAATTTTGTAATCGAATTCACGGATAGTTGTTGCAGGTTGCATGCATAGCCCCTAAACAATCACTGAAATTTTATAAGTAGTGAGAGTTCATTTTGTATCTCTGGGCATGAGACACTGTACAGGTTAAATGGTTTAAGAGAAGGCTCCGTAATGTAAAAAAAAAAAAAAAAAAAAAAAAAAAAAAAAAAAAAAAAACTCTGAATCGCACGTAGAGTTGAATTGATGCCAGACTACAACAAGTAATCAAGCAAACTATGAGACATGAAGGAGGGGCAGTGGGGGAGAAGGGGGTGAATGAAAATGCATTCCAGGGCAGACGAGACGAGGTGAGGAAGGAGGGTGGGGTGCCTCTCATCCCCCTGCCGGTAAAAGTCATACATCAAAAACACTAGGTTGAATGGTGACTTAAATATGTATTCGTGTATATATCTATTGACGCACTCACACGGACACAGCGGAGGACGCACACACGGGCGACTAATGTATATCCAAGGGGTATAATCTAATTTCGAGGCGCTCAATGTGCCTCCCCCTCTGTTTTGTTGTAACGCACTCTGGGGACCTTTTCACCCCTTGCTCGTCGGGAGCGCAATCTAATCACTGCAGCAGCGCCGCCGCCGCCACCGCCGCAGCCGTGCAATAGTTAGTAGCCTTCCCGCTCTCGAGCACAGTCTATCTATTTCCCTGTTTTTACTCTCTGTCCATGAGACCCGGGATCATACTTTTAATGCCGCTTCACGTAGTCGACGCCCACCAATGTAGAGCATTCCGCCCATTTTTCTCTCTCTCTTCTTATTAATTCTTTTTTGCTTACTCTTATTTCCTTCTTGAGGGTGAAAAGAGAGGATAACGATGCCCAACCCATGACCGAAGTAAAAGTATAGGCAGATAAGGATAAAACAGCTGTGTCCGTCTTTTATAATTTTGAGAAAATTGCGGAAAACTCTACAAGCTTTTCAATTCTGACGTTGAAAAAAATTCAATTAAGGAAGGTCAATTGTAGGCTTTTCCAGTTAAAGGACGTGCGAGGCTCGGAATGCTACTAAGATTGTGCAACGGAGATCTCCAATTTCAAGTAGCCTATCCGTAAGATCTGCCAACAAATCTCCGAATCTGCTCCGAATTCATCCCACCATTGCGTGCATGAAAATAAAGTCGACCGTGAATGAGTTTCAAGCACGCAAAATCCATGAAAAATTTCACAATTTCAAGAGCATTGCAAGCCTCAAACGCTCTTTTACCAAAGGTATCCTCTATTATTACAGGAGTGGATTATAAATAGGCCTCCTCTAGCCACAAAGGTTTCATTATAAAAAAAGGTGATTGGACATCAGGGCCACGTGAAAATATTCTTCCTCACGTGGTTTCATTATTAAATACGTCTGATTTTTGCTTATTTCAAACCTCGTTTTGACCTCTTTTAATAGATATAATTATGTTATATTGTTGATATACCATTAAAACTTTTCACTACCCGACCAGAGTATTACACTGAAAAAAATACTCCGGTTGTGGAAGCCGTACTTACAGGCTATACGAATATGCCGTCCGCGTTCCGGGCTCAGAGGCCGAAAGTTTCGGGTGTAGCACCCGGAGCTGTCGCATCTACGGATTCCATACCCGGAACTTTGGGGCCTCTGAGCCAGGAACGGACGGTATGTCTATATAGCCCGTAACTTTTTTTTCAGTGCACAAGCGCCAATCGGGCTAAATTTTTCGGGAACTACTGTTTGTTCCTGGCTCATTTTTAAAAACCAACAAATGTGCCATTAATTTCCCTATATGTGCTTAAAATAATCGCAATATGAAAAAATTAAAGTAAAGAACAATTAAAAGTTGGCTCCTCGTGACAGACGCAACGAAAAATAAAAGATTGGATTGGGACGACCTCATGCTCCAACCCAATGTGGTCTGCGCATCTCAGAGCAGAAAGACGGGGACGGAATGAGAGTGCGGTGTGCCCTGCGCAAGGGATCGTGAGAAGGCTCGGACTCGGGGACAGCGCGGAAAGCGTGGCGCGGTGGCGGACGACATGCCGGACAGGACAGGACAGGGACAGGGACATAGGGACGGAGAATAATGGGATTGCAGGTGATAGAGTTTATAAATCCGTCCGGTAATCCGTATGTATTGCGGCACATGCCGCTGCTTTGTTGACTCTTCATTGTCCACTCAAGAATGGCTCTTGGCAAGGGACAATGAGGCTGTGCGGGAGCCGAGTGTTTTTCCCCGCCGCCTATTAAAGAGCTTGAGTATCGCTCATCCTCAAATCCCGGCCACAGGAGCGGCGCCTCCATCATTTTGTTACAATATATCTTTGGGAACTACGTAAAAAATGAGAATTGCGTATTTCTCGTTTTTCATTCGTCACATTTTAGCTGAGACATATTCCTCTCATATCAAGTGACTACGGGTAGGTTTCCACATGCTTAGAAAATTTGTCGAGCGAAAATTCTTCAATTTTTGACGCCAGGGCCCTTTTTCTGTAAACGGCCACGAACTTTCATTCTGTACGTTTTTCGCAGGACAATAGTCAAATCCACGCATTTTATAAAATTTCCAGGCAGGGTAGTCAAATTTTGAAAGTTGTCGGAGTTTTGGCTCTCTAATTTTCAGTACTATGAAAGTGAGAATCAAGGAATTTCAAGCCATGGTATCCTTTTACTTCCATAAAAAAAAAAAAAAAAAACCTTTCATATTTGGAGACTCAGTCTTCTCCTAGTCTACAATATGAGTTTTGATTCGCGTGACGTGTCGTCGATATTATTTGGACGTATTTATGCTAAAAGGAACTATGTGCATAGGGTTTGTGTGCAACATAGTTCCTTTTAGCATAAATACTTACGTCCATTTCACACACAGAGTTTCCCCGGTCGCCGTTGATACTGGATTCTCGGCGCCGGCGCTTGAATACAACTATCACTGCATAATAGACGTCCAAATTGCGTGCAACAAAATGAAGGCTCACACTTGCTTCACGTAACTCCGGAGCGAGTTTTGACAGGCTGCAAACAGTATCCGTTGCCTCTCTTCTATTCCAATCTTGAATGAATGTGACAGCCACGTTGATTGACGTTCTTTATTTCTTGAAGGTCACTCTTTTCTTTCGAAACAAAAACCCGTAACATTTGTGATGGCTACAAACCTTCCTCACACTCTTCTCTGAAGTTTACTCCGACATGAACTTTCGGTTTGGGATACAGCGTGATCTCCTCCGAGTTTCAAGTGACACCATTTGAAATGCACAGGGAAATAATAGCTTTTAAACTTGATTGTAATGATAAGGGGAATAGAGGTCCTTTCAAAGGGCTCGAATCATCAGGGACCTAACATTTCAACTAACGTTCCTCTTGTGCCGTCTTTCCCTTCCACCCTTAACAATTTATTAAGCGCCCTCCCTTCGCCCTCCATCGTTTCCCGGATAGCTCCGATGCAATTGATTAAATAAGTCAATGCTCGTCGAACATGATAGCTTCGCGATATAGCGGCCGAATTGCACCTCAAATCTGCCGTGCTAAGGAAAAACGCCGTATGAACATTTGAGAGGTGCCAAATTCCCCTCGATAACATGTTATTTTTGAGGAAAATTATGAATATTTTTTCTTTAAATTTTCAGTATCTTTGGGTGAAATTGCGAACAAAATTATCTGAAAAATTGGGAGGAAAATATTCATAAGTTTACTAGGAAATTCGGCAACGCCTGAAGGTCAATCGGCATTTCTCTTTAGCACGGCAGAAAAAGACGTTCCCATATCCATATGCTGATTTTGAAGCCGAGCAAGAAATATGCTTAAATCCAGTGGGAAGGCGTCAATGATCGCTCATCAATATTTAACCATTTGAAGCTAGGGTAAAAAATCGATTATTGAAGTGTCCATTGTCAACGCCTTGTTTATCGATCCTTTTCCATAGGTTTGAATGGCAGACCAATCGATGTATCGCAAAGCACACCACACTACGCCACTACTTTGACAAACCGCTCATAAAGTCGAGCAATTGTCGCATTTCTTAGTTGGCGCCATAATCAAATACAAAAGTAGCTAAAACTATGATTTCTGTTTCTAACAGAAGTGAGTAAATTAACCGTGGTTGGACGCAATACGAATTCTACGTCATTCGGTGTTTGGAACTGCAAAAAAAAGACATATAAGTTTCAGTAGTATAGGGAATGATCTAATGTTAAACCACCATACTGCGAGGGCGTGTACAATGGGTCTAAGTAAGACATTTTTCTTCAATGAAAAGTTCTCCGTATGTGGTTTTTAAGGGATCAACAGCCCCCATGCCCCCTTAGAGTTTTGGGATATAAATAGTTTTTTCCTATATTTTGGCGACGGTAATGCATAGAATCTCATGAAAATTGGAATGTAGTCATAGTTTGATACGCTAAATCCATCAGTGCCATTACAGGTAGAGAGGATAATTAACTTCTAGTCAATTAGAGTCTCTTTGGAGTCAATTAAAGTCATTTAGGATAAGTTAGGGTCAAACGAATCGAACTCTAATAACTTTGGGAAGAAGAGTAAATATTTACTTAATCTCATTTTCAATATAAGAACACGCAAAATATGGTTATTTTTAACAGTGAAGGTGAAGCACGCATATTTTATCGGTTGTCTAGGGGGAAAAAAGGAGAGGAAAAATCGGAAGCTGTGAAACGCTGGTAGGGATGCGGCAAACACATGGAAAGAATGAAGACAGGACGAGGCAGAAAATAGCAGGTAAAGAAAAGCCGGAGCCAGAACCAGGAGGAGAGGAGAGCCCCCCTCCCCCAGCTCGTGGCCGTAAAAAGAATAGAGAGAAGCTATTCGGAACTTCTCGAGTGCGGAAGAGGTGGAAAATAGAGAGGAAAATTAAAGGAGCTCAGAAGTACGTTACTCACACATCCGCGTTAATCTACTCACTGGTGGGAGTGTTGGTGCGCGTATAAATACGCTATAACTGGAAAGTTAAAAAGAGTAAAAAGGGATGCGGGGTAAAGGGAGGGGGAGAGATTGAGGAGAGTGCTGAGGGCGGGAAAGGAGGGGAAAGGAAAACTTCTGGCCGAGGCTCGGGCGCTCCGCGCTCGGAAAAAGAGGAAAAATGGGGAATGAGACGGGGCCCGGGCAAAGCCGGCAGAGCCTCATTCAGGGTAAATTCGCGCCGGGATCATGACTCGGACACAGTGGGACACAGTAACTCAGGATCTGTCGCTTGGAAAATTTTTCAATTTCCTATCCAAATCAATTGAGTTTAGGTCTCTTGCATCTATGTCTCTATTCGTTTTAATTAATTATTTTGAATTCTTCTATTTTTTCTTATTTTTTACCAATTTTTTATTTTTTCAACATTTTTGTTTGTTTGTTTATGTATTTCTTTAAATTTTTATGCTACTTTAAATGTCCTCTTTCGCTACCGAGGACCCGTTTTTCCTTAGCACGGCAGTACGTGTTGGTGTCAGAGATCCGCGAAAAAAAGGTGTTTTGGAGGTTTTTTTTCTCGGATCTTGACCACCAACATGTAGGTCTCAAGTTTTTTAATCGATATTTTTAAATTTTCATTGTATTTTCAGACTGACAATTACTCGGTTTTGAGTCGAAACGTCTCAGGCATTGCATTGTTAAATTTTAGCCTTGTTCCCCGTTTTTCCCCTTGTTTTCCTCCTGTTATCATTGTCTCGGGTTGCTTCGTAAAAGTTCGTATCTATACTGTGTATCTAGATAAATTGTTTTCGTTTTGACTGGTTCGGGTCGACTGTGCGAAGGAGGTTGGTTCACCGGTGGAGGGTGGAGGCTTTCCAGGGAGAAAAGTGGGCGCAGCGGTTTGAAAGCACTTTACATTCCTCCTCGTCATAGGAGGGAGGAAACGCAATGGAGCGTTGCTAGGTTACAATACAGCCAGTGCCGTCTTGATATTTTGTTCCTGGGCGGGGAGCAAACGCAATCTTGGCCACTCTTATGTAAAATATGACTCATTTTAAAGCCCGCCAGCACTCAAAAAGATGAAACGACTCCCTCCGCCACGGAATCAAATCTTTCAGCCACAATTGAAGAGTTCTTTGAGCTCCGTCGCCCGTCACCACCCAGCATTCCTATTCGTGTTCCTGTCCCTATTTCTCTCTCCTTTTCTTCACTTTTCTTTGATTTTTTTCAAATCCTCGCTCACCTCGTTTTGACACGGGTATGTTTATCGGCTAAGAGCCGTTACATTTTTTCACTATTCTTTATCTCCCCCTTCCTGCTTTACACAGCAGTTTAACAGTTTCCCCTCAAATGCATATTGGCGTCAAAATTTTAAGCATTTCGTAAAGCAGGCAAAAAAAAAATCGGATTTAGAAAAAAAAAATTACTAACGAGAAAAGGCGACAAAATCTCTCATTTCCTGAGAGTATAGTAATTTCTAATTTTGTCGTCTTTCAGTGATACAAGAGACAGCACCTTCAATTAGTCGAGTTAAGAGAAAAACCAAACACGCAATTCGGCCTGGAACGGGCGCGACTTAGAGAGAAATGATGACGAGGACTTCAGATGAAAAGGAGAAGCCCTCGGCGCGGCGGTCGGCATGTAACACATATTAGCGCCTACAAGACTGCGCGAATACTTCACGCATTGCATCAAACACAGTCCGGTCATTGCGGTCAGCGTGAAACGGATAGCGCCCACAAGAATGCATGAATACTTCACGCATTGCGGCAAACACAGTGCGATCAGCGTGAAACGCATAGCGCCTACAAGACTGCGTGAATACTTCACGCATTGCGTTAAACACAGTGCGGTCTGCGAGGCGCGGCGGCGGAAGTTAAAATCATTAATCCAGTCTTGCTGCTAGATGTAATAATTTGTTGCTTCGAGGAAAGAAACTTTAGCGATTTCGATGCGATAACTATTCGTGCTTCTAGGTACGTGTTTTTGCCTATGTACCAATATGAAGGAGAATCTCTGCGCTTTATGCCGCACGAAATTATCGCTGCGCGGAAATAAAATCTCATGCTTTCTATGTAATACCTTCACTCATCCCACCCCCTTCCCCAATTCACTCCAAATTGCAAGAGATTATTCTGACAAGCCCACTTGAAGAAAATAAAACGTAATCTGAGATTTTCAATCGTTGCAATGGACCAAAGGAGATAAATAATAGACCAACTAACGGCAACCCACGAGAGACCCGACAGGTAGTCCATCATTTCCCCCGTAAGTCTATACGAGAAGCACCCGTCTCAACCAATAGGATCGCTCCATACTCTACGTCTTTTTTGTTTATAGCTTTGTCTATCAACTTCAATATCAATCAGTCCCCTGGTCCATAGAGATAGGAATTTTCGCATTTAGCCATAGATGTGTTGATGGAGAATTGAAGAGGATACTCACCGGAATGATGATGGTGGTGGTGGTGATGATGGTCCAGATCCCTTTTCCTCTTGCTGACGGAGACGCTGGTGGCAGGGTCGTGCTGAGGGATCCCTAGGATTCCGTTGATGGAGTATCGGTCGTGCTGACTCGCCGGGGCGTGGGCTATCACACTTACCCCGCTCCCCGCGTTCGTCGCACTTCCATTGTTATTACTACTAGTGTTGTTATTTGAGCTCGTGTTGTTGTTGTTGTTATTACTACTACTCGTGTTGTTGTTCGTACTGCTCGAGTTATTGTTGTTGTTATTATTTTGGTTACTACTGTTGTTATTGTTGTTGTTATTGCTACTTTGTTGCTGAGACTGTTGCTGGTGGTGGACGTGTTTTGCCTTCTCGGCCGCTTTATTTCTAACAATCCTGCAACAAAAACAACACGGAAACATGTCAATAATGGTCAAAGCCAACTAGCGCAACATGCATTCTCAGAAATGTTCAAGAGCGATGCACTAACCGCGTAAAGCGTCGATTTAAATCCTAGAACCACCCATTTCAACCAATAGAATCGCCCCATACCCCTGATGTTTTCTTTGTCTATTGCTTCGTACATAAATTTCAACAATTATTTCGCTGGAGTGTGTGAGTTACCCTCTGAAGCCAATGCTCAAATTCGCCAAAAAATGCGACTGATCACTAAATAGTTAAGCAATTTTTTTTAGCTAAAAGGCTAAAACCTAATTTGGACTACAAATTTTAATGAAAAACTACAGTTGCTGGCTCATCTGTAAGAACACTTATGTGCATGGGGAAACTAATGGTATGTACGTTCTTCCTAAACCGAGCTAGATATTGTAGTTCCTAATTGCAAAATGTAGTTCATTTAAAAAAAAAAAAAATTCACGCAAAGTGCTCCACTCGAAATCATCTATTCGATCCTTCATTACTTGGCAAATTTTATGCGCGAAGGTTTCTCATGAATCAGGGGTCAAACTTGCTTTTATTTTTTGAAAATTTGCCGGGATAGGCCACCCGGACCCTTATTGGTGCATATAATTTTCCGCCATCACGATCATCGGAGAGGCAGGAAAACTCTACTCGCCTCGGGGCGGGAAAAAGTCAAATGCGGACGTGTCAGAGATTGAGGGTAGTTTTTGCCAATCACGGCGTGATGCATACCCCCCACAGTTTAAAATTTTGATTATCCAGGAAGCGCGGGTGAAAGCCTCGGGAAAGTCATAGAAAACTGAATGGTGGTTGTTTTATAGGGGTTCGGGGGAGGGCGTCGCATGGGTGGCTCTGCTAATGCGGACGCTCCGACAATGAGCACATGAAAATCAATCAACTTTCTAGCGGCTCCTCAGCTCGCCCGCCACCACGACAGTCTCGATGAATTCGTTATTTGAGCCCCAACGTCGTCGATCGGGCGGACAATGGCCCGGCCCCCGTGACCAAACTTGGCAATAAACCCTGTCGTCTATATGACTCAATGCTTTCCCGGGCTCATCGCCGAGTCAAGTTGCGCTCTTTTGTCAAGCGTGCGACGATTCGGACGCTATGCGACGCGAATTCACAACAGGGTCGAGTTACGGACGGTTGAAACTTTGAATTTCTATCAGAGCCGCCCCCTCCCCGTTTTGGGACCGAAGCTGACTGAAAGTTGATAATTAATCGTTGGCGCCGGAGCGCAAGTCTGCATTTTCGGTTCCAAGGGGCTAGCTTTGTTTGTCCAAGCTCCAAGTTGGAGGATCTGGAACTACGGAGTTGGGCAGACGGAGCGGTTAGCGAGTATGTCATATTCTTGTCTGGTTATGGGCCATCAACTCCCATTCAACGTTCGGCGCTCACCGGCGCGGGCCACCATTCACCGGCGCGGCGGGGCAATTTGCCGCCGGGCTGCCTAATGACACGGGGCTGCACACTCATCGCTCCATTGTTCCGGACGGTGTTTAATTGTCGTTGTTGCGTATCGATTTGAATTTGTCGACGCCTTCGCTGCTCCTGTCTCTGTCCCTGCGCCTCGGCAGCCGACCGAACCTGTCCCTGTCTGTCCCTGTCTGTCGTGCAGCTCTGCATTAATCACCCCCGCTCGATCCCTGCAAGGCAACCGCCAGTGTAGCTCAGCCCAGCGTTTCGTTTTGCTCCTTGCATGCTCCCAGAGCTCTAGCATCGCCCATCCAGTACTCTGACGTGCCAAGGAAAAACGCCGTATGAACCTTCAGGCGTTGCCAAATTTCCTTTGATAAATCACAAATTCTCGAGAAAATTTGTCAATATTTGTCTTCCATTTTCCTTATAATTTCGTTTACAATTTCACCTAAAGTTTCTGAAAATTTCAAGGAAAAATATTCCTATAGCTTTCCTAAAAAATAAGCAATTTAGCGATGGAAATTTGGCAACTCTGGAATGCCCGCACGGCGTTCTTCCTCAGCGAGACAGCACTAGGGAAGAACTCCGTAAATGCATTCGAGAGTTGACAAATTTCCCCGGATAAAACATGTATTTTAGAGTAGAGCTGTGCATAGTTTTCCTCGAAATTTGCAGATATTTTGAATTAAATTGTCATGTATCGTAAACGCAAAAATGAGAGTTAGCAGAAGTTAGCAGGTACGACAATCTTACTTAATACCGGCCAATATGGAAATGAAAAAGACCCCTTCTATATAATTGAAAATCAAATTTGTGGATTTTAAAATCATCCAAACAAGTTCTGAGAGTCTTTCGGATGATTGACGGGAATCTGACATAGAAGAGAGGCCTCTTCCAACAAAGTCCTCCACTCAGGCGCTACCGAGGCGATTTCCCGAAAATTATTTTTGGGAACACGGTAGGGCTCTCGTGGCAAAGACAGCAATGCACTTGCTCGACTCTCGGTAAAGGGATTTAGGGCGAGGGACTTGAGAGATAAGAGTGTGAGCGATGTAGGATGGCTCTATCTACTCGCGAGATCTAGGATGCGCATGTAGAACACATGTTACGCGGCTCGCGTTTCGCGCGGATCGCGGAGGGCGGCGGGGCGGGGCGGGGGGGGGGGGGGGAGGCTGGAGATACGGTGACAACAAGTGGCTTTGAGGCACCGGCCCGGATTAATGAGACAAATGTTTGGGCTTTGAAATAAAGCGACTGCGGTGGCGGTCGCACGGGAGCAGGGCCTCCTGCAAGAGCCGTAAGTACATGGCTGCATGAGCCGTAGTTAGCACACGCTCTTACGTGTCTCGAGGCTCATCCGAGACTCCACTTGTGGCTTTGCTCGGTGAAACGGCGGGAGAGGCGGGGAGAGGGCGTGGCGGGGGCACTTAGGTATCGCGAGGGCCGAGGGGTGAGGGACGAGGAGTGGCAGGCTAAAGATATCCAGATAAAAAGGCCCCCCCGTAATCCAATACCATTATTAGGGAAAGCGGGAGCACTCAGATAATCATTATTATCAATTTATGCGGCTTATCTCAAGTGCTAACAGGAGAGGAGTCTCCGATTGGTTGTTCCGCTAATCCAGTTATCATCCCCGCTCGACATCCAGGGGTGTCGCCGCTTCCAATCCGACCTGCGTTGCCTCGCTCTGTCCTCTGTCCCAACTCTCAGGGGTGCACCGCCTCATCGCAAAGAGGGCAGCCTCAACTTTACCTCTCCCTTCTTCTTCTCCTTCTCCTCTTTCTGCCTTTTCCTCTTCTCCTTCTTCTTCTTCTTCTTCTCCTTCTTCTCCTTCTTCTAATCCTTCCTCTTCTTCCTCTCTTTTGTCCGTTTTTCACTCTCATTCCTCTTCTTATTCTTCATATTCCTCTGGGTCCTATTCTTTTCCTTTCCTCTCTTCCTCTACCTTTCCGTATTTATCCTCTTCTCTTCTTTCTTTTCTCAGTACTATTTTCCCTTTTTCTTTATTTTACTTTTTCTTCGCTTCTATATACTCATTTCTTCCCCTTTTTACACTTTAGTCTGCTCGATCTTTGTCTCCTCCCCCTCCTTCTCATCTCTTTTCTTTTCCCTTCTGCCTTTTCTCTTTTTTCCTTCCATTTTTGCATTTCTTCTTTTCTAGATTCAAATCCGCTCTCTCTCTCTCTCTTTATCATTCTTCCTCTAGTTTTGTTCTAGGTTTTTTTTGTAATTTTTCTCATCAGCCTTTCCTTCTCCTTTTTTCAATTTTTTGTTCTTTTTCCTTTTACTCTATTTCTCTTCACCTTTTCTTCAGATTCTTGTCACTATTTTTTTTATCTTCTTCTTTTCCTGTGCTTCCTCCATTTTTTCACGTGAAAACTGGCGCCCAGAATGTTCTGAATGCTCTTCCTCTCCGGTTAGCAGAGAAAAGAGAGCCTTCACTAAAACTAAGCTAAGAAAAACTGAACGGTTCGCTTTGGTTCTCTACTGGCAATGACAGTTTTGGAGAGGGATGAAAGTTGGTGGTCCTTGAAAAAACGAGACTGTATGGGATGATCTAAAAAATTCGCACCACAAGCATCGGAGAACAAACCTTGTAACTTTTGAGCAGATTAAGATGGAGACTTGAACTTTCGTGGAGGCACCTAGATAAAAGGAAACTAACTTTGGCTCCGAAAAAAGAAATTCAGAAGAGATCAACCTGAAAAGGAGCACGAACCGCAAGGGTTTAAGACGTGGTGCGGGTCTTTTACAAATTGATCACCCTGTGGACTTGAATGCACTTGTATAATCACATCGAAAATTCGATAATTGATACTTGAAAAACCTCTGAAAAATATTTAAAAAATCCAGCCGACTTTGCAACGCTGAGAAAGAGTGACGGCTGGTCTATGAATGGCGCAGATTGTTTTGTATTTATTAAGCGAGTGAGGGGATGCGACCCTAGGCCACAAGTCGCTGGGCCGTTGATCCTTCTCAGTCCTCCTGTTTGTACCAGTAGCGGTTAAACCCAAGTAAAAAGCACGCGTCAAAGCACATACCGACATCAAAGCACACACCATATACAGCCTTCACTGTGTTTGATGTCTCAGTGATACAAATCTAAATGCTTCTAAGATGAAATTGCATAGCTGTGTATTTGAAGGCGAATCTGTCGGTCGTATACTGCCGTGCTATGGACGAACGCCGTAAGAGCTTTCAGACGTTTCCATATTTTCTTCAATAAAACTCAATTTACTAGGATCATTATGGATATTTTTCTTCAATTATTTCAGACAATTTTGCTCGCAATTTTATTCAAAGCGGATGAAAATTTCAAGCAAAAAAATTTAGAATTATCTTCAAAAATAAACGTTTTTTCCGCAGCAATTTAGCAACTCTCGAACGTTCATACGGCGTTTTTCCTCAGCACGGCAGCATAGGCGTAGCTATACTTATCGAACTCCCAGGAAACGTGTTTTTATTCCTGACGAATTTTACCCTCTATAGTATTTTATTTGTGATGATAGGACAGCTTTTTAGATTATAGAAAGAATTTTTTTTAGCAGAGGAGTCCGCTCTTGGAAAATATTCGCAGAATCTCAAGAGTCTTATAAACTGAATGTTCTTGCTCAACGATCTTTGAGTGTGCTACTGGATCGTTATTTGCTTACTTCTAATCGAGTGCGTTGCTCTTGGTAAAAATGCAGCTCTCTTGTTCCCTTTCTTTTTTCCAGCTCAATTTACCTCAAATAGAGCTTTAAAAGAAAGTGTTGAATATAGTACACTGACAAAATAAAAAATATACTCAAAGCATGACAATCAGAATCTGGAATTCTTTCGACCTTTCTAACTGTAAATTATGAAATATTGACGAGGCGAAATGACCAGAACATGAGGGGGCTCGATTGAGGACCCGGGTGCAAACAAGGCACTTGCCCGGTAAAACGTTTCATACTCTCCATCAACAATTTACTCTTTTGGCAAAATAACTATTGTTGATCATTAAATTTGAGATCTGTGCTGAAGATATCTACTTATGAAAAAGTTTCAGCAAAATTTCTATCTCTCTAAGCAATTTTTCCCCATTAAGATTAAAGATACCAATAAATAGTAATTCTGAAACATTTAAATTGAGAAGTGCTTTGATCGCACCCAAGCCCTCACTTTGTCGTTTCCCTTATGAAAGAGCGTGACTACTTTTCAATTTTGTCAAATTTCCCCTTGCAAATGGCATTATTATCAGGAAAATCTTGAGCATTTCTAACTAAGAAGTTCGCGGACTGTTCATCTGATCCCCCGGAAAAATCAGGAAAAAATCTGAAAAAAGTTCCGCAGCTACGTTCTCGTACGAAATTAAAGTATTTGAGAAGATTTGCAACCTCGGAATGAAGTTACGTTCTTCCGTCCGAAAAATTATCAAGTGGTTTTTTGTCGCATTGCTACCTCCGTTTAACCATGCGTAGGCCACTCGCGCGCCGCACAGTGGATTGAGTTACTTAGAGAGGTCAGACGTGAAATCTTTAACTAAAACTGCAAATTTTGACGTTTATTTCGTCACATTTTGAACTCTGAGGGGTATTTTTAAAGAGCATTTTTCGTGGAAATCAATAAAACCACTTTTAGAACCTCAAAGTTTTGGCTAAACGGAGTCCTAAGCGTTTAAAGTTTTCAAAGTTTCTCCGACCTCTCCTATTGACAGGATCTACTGTGCGCCGCATCAAAATGAAATTCGTATGAAACCAGCAGCAGAGGCGCTGGCGGAATGAATCAGAAAATCCAGTTGCGAGCTAAGCACGGTCAATGAAGAACGGTTGATTAGGCATCAAAGCGAGCCGGGGGTACAAACACAGGCGACAAATCGTCGTCCCTATGGGCGTATGTCGCTTCCCTCGTGAGCCCCAGAGAGCCTTAATTCATGTGTAGAACAGGGCTCACGTACAAGTCATACACGCCCTTACGTCGAAGGGGCGACAAAATGTGTTGATTAGCGTGCTTGAAAATAATCGCGGGCGAACGCACACTCGTCATCTGCTACGGTTTCACCCCCCTCCCTCCGCCGCCCGGCGGCAGTCGGGACTCGAGAGGGTAGGGCGTATTAAAACGTCATCGTGACCTATTAACTGTGACCAAAGGGATGAGAAAGGGACCCGGACAAAACTGCGAGTCTGGAGTGGGCCGAGTATATGGAAAAAAAGTAAATGTCAAAAATAGATTAATTTCCGAGGGGGAGGGGGGTGGACGCGTGCCGGGCGGGTGGCCCGGAAGCTCCGGCGCTGAGCCCGGGTCAGCCCGGGCTGCCGCTCTCAGCGCCGCTCGCTCCGACCATAAACAAGATTTTAATGTCCGTAACAACATTAATCAAAACGCTGGGAGGGGGAGAGGGGGCGGGGGGCGGGGGCGCCGAAAATTGAAGGAAGAGGAAAACGCGGCGGCGGTGGCGGACGAGCTGAAAGTTAAGTCGGGTCATCTCGCGTTTCACCGAGCCGGATGATCGATTGTTTTTCGCTTCTTCTTTTTTTTTCTTGCTCGGCGACTTTACCGCCGTTCTAGCCCGGAGTTTTATTGATTGCCGAAAATTGAGGGAAAATAGCTCGTTTCCTGCCTTGTGTTTTTTTCCCTCTCCTCCATGCTGGAAAACTGGCACGCTCTCCGAGGACTTGTTGAGAGAAAGATTAACAGAGTCTTCCAAGATGCAGGTGATCTGCTTTGCGCGGTGCACCCGAAAAACGTCGCATAGTGGACTGAGTCAATGGGAGAGGTCGGACAAAATTTGGAAACTTTAAACGTTTATAACTCTGTTTATGAAAAACTTTGAGGTTTTAAAAGTGGTTTCATTGGTTTCCTCGTGAAATTTTCTTGTAAGAGCATCCCTTGAAATTTAAAATGTGATGATATAAACATCAAAAGTTTCAATATTAGTAAAAAATTTCATGTCCGATCTCTCAAATTGACTCGATCCACTGTGTGCCAGACGTTGCTATATTCTTGCCAATAAACATGGAATTTTCTAAAAAGTGCAAGTATTTATTGGATTTGAATGGTGCAGAGGATTGTATTAGCTATACAATCTGCAGTAGCCCAAAATTGCACGAGTATTGGCGGAAATTTAGCATTATGAAAACGCTCATGAACATTCACGTTCGTCGTTCATGTTACTTTTAGCACTTAGGTAATAATGTAATCCCAGAAGAGCCCGTTATTAATTTTTGCTCTACAAATGGGATTGTGGGTGAAATTTTTAGGAGGAAGCATACATAATAATGCTGAAATTCGCAGCTTATCTGGTCGTGTAATAGCCAAAGGAAGTTTGGCAACATTGAAATGAAAGGAACGATCTTTCATATGGGAAATGACAATTGGACGTATCTATGTTAAATGGAACTATGCACATAGGGATTGCGTGTGACATAGTTCCGTTTAGCATAAATACGTCTAATTTAAGGAATCTAAGTGCCAATAGTGATGAGTATGTACCAAAATCAGTGAGAAACATCGTCGTTTCCGTCACGAAAGGACGCAAGTACATTTCAATGTTGCCCCTTAAAAAGTGTATTTTTACCCGGAGATTCCTGTGAATTTCTAACCGAAAATTTCACTAATTTTTCTTCTAATCTCATGCGAAAATTGGAAAAATGTTTGACAAAAATTGCACAGGTTCATTCTTGTGAAAAATCTAATTGTTTCCGAGAATTTTGCAACTTTGGAATGGAGTTAGGTTCTTTCTTGCGGGAAAGGAGGATATATCTCCCATGATATGAGCGAAGAGGGAGGAGAAACTCACGTCTCTGGCGCCGAATTTTCCGCGGAAAAGTCTTTGAGGAAAGTAAATCTAAGCTGGGAAAGCGAAGCGGCTGTTGGGGCAGCCGGCAGGAAAGACACAGATCAAGCGATGGAGTATTAAATTAGCATTTCCTCCCGGGAGCGGCAGGGAGCAGAGGCGAGTTTAGAAATTAAGATCAAATTATACGTGCAATTAGCGCGCTTCAGCAAAACCGTGAGACCAAGTCGGGGGTGACATTATCGTGGAGTTACAGGGTGGCAAACTTTTGCTGACAGTTGTTTGCTGCAGAGGAAACTTTCTCTATTAACTTGCGTACAGTTTAATTAAGATCACCGCCTTCCTCCGCGCTCTAAGAATTCACCCTTTCTTCCCTCTGCTCCTGCATCTCACTCGTCTTTCCGGAGTGCATTCCATCGTTGAAATTACTATTTTTTTACGGAAACTGTTGCTCTCACATGATACATGTAGCTGGTGAAAGTGCAGAAGTGCGTATCTCGATTTTTCACAGTTTTGAGTTAGCTACATAAACGTGTGATTGAAGATGTGGTCCGGCCGCCAGCAAGAGATTACTATCTAAAAAAATCGGCAAGTCACCTAAAACAGTAGAACTTTTCCGCGTATCTCGAGCTTAAGTGCAGAAATGCGGAGCTCGTTCTTGCCCCTTCATTTGATCCGGCGCGTCAGACGCACTACGCGCGCTCCTCAGCGTTTCCCGCCAAGGCGCCAACAGCATACATCAGCTGAACAGCTGCTCTGGGTTTTTATTTTTTTTTTCTGGAATTCACTGGTTTTGAAAAGTTGCTAAATACTTATCAGTGCAGAATGGCCTCAATTACACTCCAATGTCGCAAAATTCACTGAAATAATGCAATTATTTAGGTACAAGAATATAAGCTTGCAATTTCTACCCGGAAGTTTGCTAAGTTTTGCACCTAAGAAAATTCGGTGAAATTTTCATTTAGCAATTTCCAACAGTTTTCTTGTGGAAATACAATTTGCCGGTGGAAGTCTCGCACCGTTGAAATGTGGTTATATATTTTCTCGCCTGGGAAATGACGATATTGTCATGAAAGGAAAGATCGTAACTACATTTCATGATTTCAACTCTTCAAAACGTCCACTCGTAGCAAAGTTACTTAACTCAGTTTCTCAAAAATTGTCAGTTGAGCGGTATTGACCCTTAGCCCCCGATATTTTGTCTCCAAAATGAGCTGAAATTGTAGTTCCTCATGGAGACATGCCTGACTTCACTTTTATCTACATGCTAAGAATTATTTATCGAGCTGAAGGCGAAATGGAGAGATGCAGAGACGCTGGACCGGAGTTAGAATGGCGAGTGGCGCAGACTCCCTGACTTCATTCGCTTTGTTTGAGATTCGGGAGTGAATAAAAGGAGTTGAGGTGACAGCTGCTACTGTAGCACGGGTAGTTTTAATTCCATAGATGCCAAGTTTCAGTCACAAAGATACTGACATTAAAGAGAACAAGTAACTCGGCCTGTGACTTTGATAGTAAATAATTCGAAGTAAAAACATTTTCAGTATGTTTTCTAGAAACCCTTTTAAAAAAAATGACACATTTCAACTGAAAAAAAATAAAACATAGTGGTAAGTATTTTTATCTAGCCTTCAAAAATATTTCCAAGACGTTATTTAGAAATGTTGTTTTAACTAATTAAAAGAAAATCTTTTCAATTTTTAACGTATGAAACGAAACGACTTTTAAAATGTTTAAAAATATGTGTCAGGGGCTGTTTTAAGGGGAGGGGGTGGCGTTACGCCATTTGATTTTCACGTGTTGAAGGATAGGGGCCTACGTCACAAAAGCGTTGCAAGAGAAGAGGGAGGATAAAAAATGTCGGAAAAGTGCGGTTACGTAATTTTCTTGAAGTTTTCAAGTCGTCTTTTAAATATTTTAGCTTTTACCCCGTCTTGGCGTATCTGAATGAAAAGATACTATCTCCATCGCAACGGCAACATTTCCCACTGTTCCCTATCGTGGATACAGTCTTATGGGCCTCAGGATCCAGCGACCCGATTATTGGAACTATGTCGGTCCGACACGACAAGACATAGCCCTGCTATCTTAACCATGCAATATATCGCAATTCGATGTCTTATCGGGCTGGTTTGAACTTTCAATAATCGGCCCGCTGGTCACAATTCATACAGCACTTAATAATTAAAAAACGACTATTTTGTGAAATATTCTATGGTTTTGAAAGATATTTTGAAGACATCACTTAATTGTAGTTGCATCATTAATTAGAGAATGTTAGGTGCTAGTAGATGCGTGAGAAGGATATTTCGGTGAGTTTTCGGGGAAATTTGGCAAATGATTAAGGTCTTGGTGACCGGGATGAGGACCCCCGCTGACTAATTCGATTCATTGCCTGGATTCTTTCGATGGGCTCTTAATTCACTGGGACTCCGAGCCCGTCGCCCGTCGAGTCAGTTCATCTTTTCCCGGTTTACGAGTTTCGATGACCAGGAGAACCAGCCGAAAGTCCTGACTCCCGGGTTCACCCCTCTCATGCCCCATTGCTCTGAATCCCCATGTACTTGTATGTACAGCAATGTGCCCGTCGAAATCTTCGCACCGCAGAACCTGGAACAGAGGCCTCGTGCCCTCAAAGTCAGGGCCGTGCCTTTTCCCCTTTTTTTGGACGGTCGTCCGATTTTTCAACGGGATACTATCCTCTGAGCAGGGTGTCAAAATTTCATGAAAAATAAAATCTTGAAGTTTCACGTAAAATATTTCATGAAATTTCGGAAATTTATGAGAGACCCAGTCAGCACCGCAATATTTTTAAAACATTTTTAAAACATTTTTGACATTATTTTGTAATTATTTTTAAAACATTGTCAAAATATTTTCAAAATTGCTACATGTTAACTCCATGTACATATTTTAAAAATATTTCCAAGGAAAATTTTAAAAATATTTTCAAGGAAAATTTTAAAAATATTTTAAAAATATTTTAAAAATATTTTATCGAAAATATTTTACCGGAGTGTTTACCTATTTGTATACCATGCGCGCTCTATCAATGGTTATTGACACTATTCCCTTCTGTATACTCAGCGCGCTCTGTCAAGTAGATGTGGAAGTACAGGCAAATTTCGTCATTTTCATAGTACTGCAATTTTATTACATTTGAAACATGAAATACACAAGTACTGAACATTTTAAACCACTTACCTGAATTCCTGCGACGTTTAGGAGCGTAAAACACCCGGACGCCCTCGTGCGGACTGGAACCTGGGCCGCGGGTTTGGTAGCCGAGCACTCTAGCCACTGAGCCACAGATAGCTCACGGTGGGCCGGGTTAAAATCACGCCTGTTATAGCATGCGTTGCGTCAGTGCGCGGCTCGTTCCTGTTATTTGATTTTTTCGATCTCACGTAATAGGTACTTACATTAAATTTACACTAATGTAAATAACTCCTCATAATAACTGAAAATAAGGACTTGAAAATATTTTTAAAAAATATTTTTAAAATAATTCAAAAATATTGTTTGTAAATATTTTTTAAAAAATACTTTTAAAATATTTTCAAAACTTTTTTATTAATATTTTAAAAATGTTTACAGACAATATTTTTGAATTATTTTCAAAATATTTTCGAAAAAAATATTTTCAAAATATTACTTTAAAAAGTTTTGAAATATTTTTGAAAATAGTTGGAAAATATTTTTCAAAAATTATTTACGTGACAATATTATAAAAATGTTTTTATGCTTTCATTTTATAAATAATTACATTAAATATTTTTACAATATTGCTATGTAAATTATTTTTTAAAAGTATTTTCCAATTATTTTCAAATTTTTTTAACAATATTATTTAAAACTTTTTCAAAAATATTTTTTAAAACTATTTTAAAAAAGTTGTATCAATATTTTTCAGAGGATATTTTAATAGCAATAATGAAAATATTTTTAAAATGTTTTTAAAATATTGCGGACTGACTGGGGATACTGAAAAATACCGGTTGCTCGTCATGTTCCGCGAAATGTGAAAATAGTGAATTTCTTCTATTTGTGTGTGTTTGAGTGCGGGTTGCATACTTTAGCCCCTGGAAAATATGAAATATTTCACAGCCTCATTTGTTTGTTGAAATTGTATGCTACTCGGTACGTTTCTGACGAACTAGGTCCAAATAAATGTCAAGAAATTATCTATCTCTGATCCGACCAAGTTCCCATGGGTTATTTTACGATGAGCGACCCNGGGGGGGGGGGGGGGGGGGCGCACGTCTTCCACTGGATTATTAATGTAGATTAAATGTGTTTTGAGCACAGTTAAGGAGCGGTCAATAATTCAGGTGACAAACGAAACGAGTGGTTTGCATTGTCATCGGCGCGGCCCACGTATCAATCAAGAGACAAGTCTGCGGGGGTGGAAGCGGGGGAGGGGGAAGGCAGGACGGAGCAAATAAATAAAAAAAAGCGATGAGTTGGGTGACGGACTGAGATATTAATCCAATTACGAAGCACCCTTAGGTCACGTGCCACTTATCACCTGTTAACTTCCGGCCTTTGGCTTCCCTTGCTTGTTACGCTCGTCGTCATGCACAGAGCCAACCGCGTGGAACCGCCACAACTTGGCGTGTAAACTCCTAAATACGCAGCTATTGGCATTCTGTCGCCTTTAGAAATCGTTAAAATTACCTCGATACTCGCTTTTACAGCCGTCTCAAATACCTGGAAAGTCATAGAATTTACGGAGACCTAGAAAAGTTATGAAATTTCAAGTAAAAGTCGAGGAATTTTGCTACTAGAGCGTTGTTGTTGAAGCACCTTTTGGATCTTATACAAAGTCGTCCTTTAAACAGCTCCTTTCCTTAGGAGGTCTTAAATGCTTAAAATTCCGCTAAATTTTACTCGCTATTGGCTAAAATTGCCTTTTCTATGATGAAATTTCGAATTATTGGGGAATCCTTCCGGTCCAGAGACGGTCCCGTTTTGAGCTGCCGGCAGACCGCCGCCAAAAATCCATTTCAGCTGCTCTTAACATATCTCGCGTTCACCTCGTTAAATGCCACACTTCAGTACCTGAGAGTACGATACTTTTCACTTTCAAATTTTTCAAAAATTTCAAATGTTAAAATCGAAGTTTCCAGTCGTATGAACTAAACTTCATTTGACACTGCAAATAAGCATACGTGTCCTAAGGTGGCTTAAGAAAAATTTCGTGAAATCACGTTCTGTTTCTGTGAGCTCGAACTTGAGTTAAGTTTTTCCTCCATGTCGGCGAGCTGGAAGTGATGATATGTCCAGCGGACAAAATGTGAAGGGGAAACTTAAGATTTGCCTAATTGGGAAGAAGTGGTCGGTCCTGGAGACGGAGGGTTAATGCGGTGCAGGGATGAAGAAAAGATGGCGCGGAGACTAAAACGAAAGGCACCCAAGATAGAAGAAAGGAGAGGATAAAATGGGGGTGGGTAAAAGTAGGGGGGGGGGGGGGTTAGTGAATGCGAAGAGAGGCGGAGGTCGGAGGAAGAGTGAGAAATAAAATAAAGTACTCTTAAACAGTGCGAATCCCCAAGAGCGTAGTTCTCAAAAGTTGTGTAGCGAGCTTTTCGCGTCTGTGTCACAGTCTGGGGGAAGCGTGGCGCGGCATCCCTCTCTTTTCACCCCCCTGGATCTGGGCTCTCTTTCTTTCTGTGCCCTCCTCCCTTAACGAATGGCAGCGCGCTTTCTCCAACTTCCATCTTTATTCTTTGAATAGGAAACTTTTGCCGGGCTGCTCCTCCCGGCGCTACAGCATTACACCATTACCGAGCATCAAAGCATCCCGGGCCCACTTATACGGCCCAGGATATTAAGCTCAAGGGAGGAATAAGTTCATTTCGCCAAGTTCCGACTTTAACACACAAAAATAAAACCCTGCGGCTAAGACTTAAACTTTATCCGCCCGTTATAAATTATTTTAATTTATTTCGAAATTCCTATTTAAGTGTGCTGATATTTTATGTATTCCTATGATTTCGGGAAACTTTTCCCGAGGCCAAGTTTTCTGTCGGGGCGCGCGCCACCCCCCGTCGCCCCCGTCGCCCCCGCCACCCGACAGCTCCTGATTGCACACTAAATCTCCTCCTCTTCTCTTTGACACTGTCTTCTGCCTGCTTCCACCTCTGTGCTCCCACCTCTCACTTGTTTTAACTTCTCTTTTCTAATGAATGTTCTCTGACTCCATTTCACTCCTTACTCTGATTTCCTTGCCAGAGTAAAAGCTCACTCCCGCCATTTCTCCCCTCCGCCCACGGAAATATGGACTGTGTCTCGGTGTCTCACGCAAAACCTATGCACATAGTTTCTTTTAGCACAAATAGGTCCATATGTTATCTTGAGTAACATTCAGTGAAACTCTATCAAATTACCACAATGTGGAGAACCCTCTTAGGAGGAATGGAATTTGGGATTTGTTAATGCACAGAGAGCCATCTGGGGGAAGACGCACCGCCAGGAGAAAAAAAAGATGATGATGCACTGAGAAAATTGTTCTAGTTAATCTTCCCTGGACGATAATTCTTATTGAGTCAATCGGAAATCTCTTCGAAATGCCAAAAACTCTCCTGGAAATCAGAAACGTACTGTTTGAAATAAGGAGAGTCCTTCTTGACTCAATGAGAATTATTCTCGTCCGGGAATTATTCATCGGAATCAGTGGCGTGGCATGCTTTGCGGTTTATCGACTGATCTGCCATTTAAACCTATGAAAAAGGATCGAAAAAAGGACGTTCGCAACGAACACCTCAATGATCGATTCTTTATCATAGCCTCAAAGGGAGATATATCGATAATCGACCATTCACGCTTCGTCACTGATTGAAAGTTTTATTAATCCAGTAGAATATTTTTCTCCGTGACGATAAGGGAGCTGATAACTTTCAAGGAATATTCAATTCATTGCTAAGCAATGTCTTTTAATTGCAATGTACTTCTACCCGTGGGACCCAAACCTGTTGCAGGTGGCAATTTTATAATCTTTCAAAGAAACGTTTTCTGCGGCTCAGTTTTAAATGATAAGCTCCTTACAAACTACGCGAAAAAACTTTTCCAAAATTACAATTCTTTCTTCTTCTTATAATGCACTTGCACTGAAGACTTAAAATTGCGCAATGGTGGTAAAGCCTCCACCGTCCAATCGTCAGATATTTTTCGGCGAAATGGTTTGAATTTTACGAGATCCGACGTCATTTTATCCGAAAATCGGTCCGGATAATAGACGTCTCAATGTTCTCAAAATTCCTCCGATGTTTTATGTCCAGATAGACATTCCGCCTTCAGATAGTAAGATAGGCCAGAGGTCGTACGCTCGTGCACGAATAGTTAGCCACCTTGCGCCTTATTGTTCCTAGAGTCAGACTTAAAGGACACTAGATCTATTTTTCTCTTGTTCCTCATGTTGTCCTTTTCTCTCCTTTTCTTCCCCTCCCTGTTCGCCTCCCTTCTCTCCGCTTTTGGGTTCTCCAATGCAGATAGGTGATTTGAATGTATTTCTATCAAACGGAACTATGTGCATTATGACGTGAGCCCTGTTACGCGTGTATGCTTATGGGTCTCAGGGCTTATGTCTTAATGCACATAGTTCCGTTTGATAGAAATACGTCCATTTATGAGCCAGAGATAGTGGTTCCTAATTGCCGAGATGCACAACAGTTTTAGTATTTGAATTTAGTCATTTTTTATGAACAAAATAATGTGAAAACATAAAAAGAGTCATGATTTCAGCGGATTCTGCAAGGTGGGCTAGCGCTGTGCGTCAAAAAAATCCGTTCGATGTGGCAACGAGGGCCGGGGACACTTACAAGCCTGAATGAAAATAATATTTGTTCCGAATCAGTGAACGGCAAAGGCGGTAACGAGGCCCTCCCGATCGGAAGGTATGGCAATGGGGATGATCGCAGGGGTAGCTATCCAAAAGCTGCATATCCTCAGGTTCAAGTCAAGGGTGAGTCGCTAAAAATTCAAATTAAGTTTCCATCACCATGCAGTACATTTAACCAGGGGAAAGCTTTCTGCATCTGCTCGGCATGCTTCTCAATCGCTTTTTATGTAATTAGTCTGTCTTGCTTTAAAATTTAGTTGCTTCAACATAGATATTATACCCTTATAACCCTTTCTTGCCTCTTTTCAGAGTGGTCAAACGATTTTTTAAACATTTTTCTGAGCATGGTGATAATTAAAGTAAATACATGCATTATGATGCATTGAAATTATCTAAAAATCAAAGTTATTCACTCTACCTAATTTGCAATTCATATACTTCTCAATTGGATAGCATTTAGCAAAAATGAACCAGGACGATTACAGAGTTTTCAAAATCGTACAACATCTCTGTCTCTTTTAAATTACTTAACATAAGCACCGTATTAAAATTTACGCAATCATTTTCCTTTAAAATTAAAAATTTTTGGTGGTGGGAAGCCAAAGCTATTTGCTATTCTGGGAGATTTTTTCGATAGTTCATTATGAAGTGGTAACATTTTTACAACACTGTGATCGCGCTGGTTCTTTTCTGCTACATGCAATCAAATTGATTTATTTTGTCATCTTCCGCTGATATGATACATAAATTGAATAGTCTCTTGGAGTATACATTAAAAATTGCAGGAGGCACGCTAAATGCCAGACGTTAATTCCTAAATCCCTCTCCCCTTCTAAAATTTCACCCTTTGATGGACCAAACCCATGCTGATTGCAAACGATTTCTTTCAACGTCCTCATTGCGAAGAAACGTATCTTCATTTTACTAATTTATCTCACCTTGGACTTCAAGTGAAACTGATATTCATCGCTTAACGAGTTACAAGCCAATGTAATTAAAATGAAACGTATTGATCCGCGCAATTTTCCGGCTGAGCGAGTCATAGCAGTGGTTCAGTTCACGAGTTGAAAGCTCCCAATAAGCGACATATCACATCCCCTCCGTATTACCAGAACGCGGAACGACAAACTAGTCCCGGAGGACTGGCATGAAGGCAATGAAAGAGCCCAATATACACACGCAAACGTTTTAATTCGTCTGGATTTGCATGGGCATGACGCTGCCATGTTGTGCGAGAGTATTCTACAAGAAGGAGAAAAATAAAAAATAAAGATCACTGGAAGATTTGTTGAGCAAAAGAGATTCAGCCAACTGATGATGAGTAAACCCCATATACCTAAAGTCGCACTAAAATCACATCAAGGATATTTAAAATTCATGTTAATACGCGACATTTTGCGTAGTTTATAAAAATCATTTTTTAATTTACCGCGAAAGAGGACTAGAGTCCCTTTATACCCAGAGTTAAGACAACTCACTTTTGGTTGGGCTGAAAGTGGCCTAAAAAAAAATCCAATTCTGATTGGTTCTCGCTCGTGGAGGCCGAAACGAGTGCACCAAGATGGCGGTACCTCGAATGTGAACAAGAATAATGAAAATATTACCTAATTGTGGTTCATCAAGAGTAAATTGTTACTTCCATCGGTCCGAAATGAAAATAGATTAAGAAATTATTCGTCCAATTTTGCGAGCGATCTGTGTGCATCGTATTGCATCGATTAACTACTAAGATAGCTGGACCGACGATTAGATATTCCTGATTTTCTAAGCGTGATTTTGCCAATAAAACGAGTACTCCCTTGGCTGTATCTTTAGTATGAACAATAATCACGAGAGTCGTATATTTGAAAATCGGGAAAAATCGGGAGTCGGCGCACGATGAATCGAGTCAGTAGGAGAAGTCGGATAAAATTTGGAAACTTTACAAGCTTATAACTCCGTCTATACAAAACTTTGAGCCTATAGAAGTGGCTTAATTGGTTTCCCCGTGAAATTCCCTTCTGAGAGTACCCTTTATAATTTAAAATGTGACGAAATAAACATCAAAAGTTGCATTTTTAGTAAACGATTTCATATCCGACCTCTTCTGATGGCTCGTTCTGCTGTGCGGCGTCCTAAGTGGTGCCACGCTATCTACAACAGGGAGTTTTTTCCTCCGAGAACTCAGCTTCCCGTTGATGAAGGGCAGGGAAAATTGTGAGATTGGCTATAAAACTGGCATGATTGCTAAGTAGGAAGGAGTCAAGAGGAATATCCGTGCAAAGATTTCCAACTGATGGGCGAATGATGACATTTGTTGAGTGGGCCGCGAACATAAGGAGCAGAGCAGAGGAAGAGCGGGGCCTGCAACCTGTTAGCGGGTCCCCTCGAGAGCCGAGCAGAAGCAGGGACAAGGGACGCCCTCCAACACCCTTGGCGCCGATTTATCACTTCCACCCGATTAAATTAACTCAACAATATTATTATGATTTTTCCATCAATTTGCCTCCTCATGCGCCTTATGTCTTCCTCTTCTGACCTCGTTCGCAGTTCTGTTCTTGCACTCACAAGTAATCCCCAGGACCGGTCTTTTCGTCCTTACGCTGCAGTTTGCTAAAATTTCATGAAAATTTCAACGCATTTTGCAATTTACTGATCTAGGTTCATTTTAGTGGCAACGTATGCGCTATTAATTTTCCAGTTTAGATTTGCGAGAATGTACACTGGAATAAAAGTGAAGGTAATTTGACATTCTGGATGTGAGAAAAGTGTGCAAGAACTCAAAAAAACACTGAATTAACCGCTACAACAGTTACTTTAGCAATGTCAAGATGTAAAACTAGCTGCTGAGGCAGGTAATGCAGCATTTCATGAGTTCTCGCACACTTTTTTTTCATCGAGAATGTTAAATCAACATCACTTTTTTCTGTGTAGCTGATTAGATGAGCCAGAAACAGTGGTTCCATGTCGCAAAAGTCATTCCATTCGGTCCTGATAGATCGAAAGTTCGCCAAAACTTTTTTCTGAAGCTACAGATATAACACGGAAAAAACGAGTTTAGGGTTGGTACCTGCGCCGAAGGTCCCAGCCCTAATCGGGTAGGTAAAATTGCTTCACCTCCACCGCCATAGGTGCGGGCCCGGCGCGTGTAGAGCCCAAATCTACCTGCTCCAGGGTTCAGCCCTACCTGGTAAGAGCTAGACCCTGTACAGGTAGGGCTGGGCCTTACCCGCGCAGGGCCTGCCCCTGTGGTGGTGGAGGTGAAGCAATTCTAGGGCCCAGCCCTAATCTTGTTTTTTCAGTGAAGCTTAGTCAAACTGAGTCCACTCTTCGTCTCTCGTTTACTTAAATTAAAGCATTACAGAATTGTTATTATATACGAATGCAAAAATTACTGTCAGATTTCCTAAAGTTGGATGAAGGGTTATACAGAAATGGGAAAAGATAAAACTTTAGGGAATGAAATTGGAAATTTTGACATCCAAAAGGTTATGTCAGCCTGACATAATCTTTTGGATGTCAAACTTGTGTCTGGTAAACAGAGATTCTGATTTAGCTATATCCGTGCGGGTAATTTTATCTCCTCGAATTTCACCATTATCTATACATATAAAATTATAATTAATTGTAGGGGCTGCAGTTTTATTGCTATAGACACAATTTTTACATTCATAATACTGTTTTATCATATTTTCCCTACGTAGAGGCGTTACGGCATATCATCGAGGGTTAGTCTGTCACCGTCTACAGAAAGCAACACATTTCCTCTAAAGCAAGGTGAGAACAAGTCCACCTCATCCCTCAAAATGGAGCATCATAATAATTAGTCACCACACGCACGCCAAAAAATCCGCTCGAAAGAGACAAACTCGGCGCGAGGATTACACAGGGGTAGAAGGATCCAAAGGCGTTAATGGAAGTGATTGTGGGGAAGGTGAGCAAAACGATGCGGCGGAATTAGAGGCACACAAACATCACGCTGAAAGACACGGGAGTGCGCGAAGGGGGACCGGGGGGGAGGGGGTTAGGTTGCGGGGGCGCTAAAACAGCTGTAAGATGAAAAGGCAAGATGGCTTGCATTGAGAGCTCCCTCGCTTTGCGGTCGGGTCTGTTTGCTTAATTGAAAAACAAAATGAGCTCGAATTAAGCTCCGAGTGGCGCCGGGGCGGGGGCGGGGGGGGGGGGGGGAGGGTTCGATCCCGAAGCTGCGGTTGAGATGAAAGTTCGCCTGGCGTGATAAAGTTATAGTATGCGAGTAAGTACCCTGTGCCCCGTTTCCTGAGGATCCGGGATTCCGGGATCCGGTATCTTGGCCAATCGAAGAGGAGAACGCCGGGGACCTCCTCTTGTTCTCCGAAAAGATCAATACCTAGAAGCCACCCTCCTCCTTGCTAATCCGCTCACTTACCTTCTCCGCGTCATTTCTTCGCCCTCTGTTCTCAGCCCACGCCCCCCCCCCACCCTTCCTCCGCCCATACGCTTCAGGGCTATTCAGGAACATACTCAAGCTTGTAATTGTCACAGGCAAATCAGGCAATTTATCGAATTCCTAAGGCAGTTTGTCAAATTTTGTATAGTTACGAAGTTTTTCATGTTTTTGACGCAGAATTCTCAGTTTTTCGATGTCCCGGGCAAAAACCTCGTCTAAAATGCGAATTTTTATGAAATTTCATATTTCTTCAGTCTTTGCAAACAAAATTAGAATTTAAAATTGTGAATATTTCGCATCCCATGTATACCTCCTTCAAAACGCAATTTTAAGCAATTTTTGGGATGGATTTCTTAAATATTTGAGTTTTAAAGCAACCTGCCTTCAATGGGCTTTCAACGGGAAAAAATCATCGATAAGGAATGTAAGCGGCTTAGGAGCAAGAGATTTGCCATGTTTGCTCATTGGTATCCAGCATATGGCTCTATTCTGCCGTGCTAAGGAGAAACGCCGTATGATCCTTCAGGCGTTGCCAAATTTCCTTTGAAAAAACACGAATTTCCTGGTAAACTCATGAATATTTTCCTTCCAATTTTTCAGATAATTTTGTTTGCAATTCCACTCACAGGCCCTGAAAATTTCCAGGAAAAATATCCATACTTTCCTTGAAAATACACGTTATATCAGAAGAAATTTGGCAATTCTCGAATGTTCATACGGCGTTGTTCCTTAGCACGGCAGTATTGGGCTATCTTTCGAGAGAAAAAAAATTGCAAGACTCCCGATTCCGGGTGGCCGAACGTAATCGGCTCAATTTAGCACAACTCCAATTACAAAACATTCAACTACGATTGGACCGCGTTTTATTTCGATTGCATAATAAGTAATCATATCAGATAAGCTTGAATCTACTAAATTTATTCGTTCAGACTATAAATAAGTCGATGCAAGCAGTAGGTAGGTACACGATAACCAGTAATTAAGCGGCCTATTTGAAAAAAGGTGCAAGCACTGTAGGGATTCCACGGTACTTACGCTCATCTTCAAATAGGCCGCCCAATGTCAACCGTCACAACTACCGAAATACAGATGTTCCGCTCTTAACGAGAAAAATGGCTCGGCGACCATTAGGGAGAGAAGTTAATTTATACACGCGCGATTTGTAGCCAAAAATTCCGATGAGGTTAATAAGGCCGCCAAGCACAAAGCAGGGCTTGTGCTCCGTAGCGCGCTGCGTCTAAACCCCGACAATCAATGGCTTGACTGAGGAAGGGAATACTGCTACACTAAGTAAAAACCTCGTTGAGCAGTTGAAAGTTGCCGAATTTCTTTCGATAAAAGATTGAAAAGTCCAGAGGGTTCTCTCCAGGGCGAACACCTAACTCACGAGGCAGTGGCGTAGCGACATATCGATTGATCTGCCATTTAAATCTATGGAAAAGGATCGATAGGAAGGGTGTTCGCAACGAACGCCTTTATAATCGATTCTTTAACGTAGCTTTAAATGGAGAAAAATCGACGATACATCATTCACGCCTCGCCACTGTCACGAGAGCTCATTTAAAAAAACGAACAATTATTTTCTTGAAAAGTTTTCAGATGGTCGAGATAAAATTGCCCTCACAAGATCTTGCATTAATTCGAAGGGAGAAAATAGACGGGTTACCCAGAAAATTCGTACTTTATCGGAAAAATTGGCATCGTTTGAATGTTCTTACGGCGTCGTTTCGGAGCATGGCGGTATAATTGGACTATTTATGTCAAAAGAAACTAAGTGCATAGGATTTGGGTGCAACAAAATTCCTTTTAGCATAAATGCGTCCAATTATTTGGGTCTGAGCAGAAATGAGAGCAAGACAGTCGATTATCAGATCAAGCCGAAGATTCAGGCCCTCAGATCTGAAGTGCAACACCGGTCGCATTTTCGGTTGTGATTCCGGTAAAATAGGAATAAATGCAAAATATAACTGCAACAAACATTGATTTGGTTGTATTTCTGTCAAACGGAACTAGGTGCATTAAGACATGAGTCCTGAGACCCATAAGAATATATGCATAACAGGGCTCAAGTCATAATGCACATAGTTCCGTTTGATAGAAATACGTCCAATTTGAATTCCGCAACGGGCGTTGGTCTAAGGAAAAAGGAAATTAAAGCATTTCTCGATGCATTCTGCAACGGAAAAGAATGCGGAAAGAATAACGGAAGAATAAAAGAGGACCATTAGACATGAATTTAAGTTAGTCAATTAGTGGGCCATAAGAGCCTAAGCGTTGCGTTATTTTTACTGTGACAATAAAATGCACAGCCCCGATTATTGCTATCGGAACGTTGAGACCAGGAGACCTCAGCCTCTGTTTGGCGGAACTATATTTTGGAGCTTTTTTCATGGCGAAAATGTTTTAACACACTCAGAGGAACTCGTATTTCAATCTGAGTTTATATTTGACACTGAGGGATCTTTCTTTCCGTATGATCAGATCATGTGATTCTTTAAAGAATGAAATAGGAACTTGTCAATTAAAGTAGGTGCATTGAATTCTTGGCACGAATGCATTGCGGGATGCAAGATGCAACGCAGAGATAACCATACAATTTTAGGGACGCGTCGAAAACAAATACGCCCTGGTAAACTTTGAAAAGGGAGCAATAATGGAGGATGGAACATAGGGAGGACTATGTAAGAACATGGAGGAATTATAGATATTGGTCAGGCCGGAGAGCGGAAACGGACATGGCACCCAGTGGAGCACTCTGTTGGGAGACTTGTGCACTATTTCATTTCCGGTCACGCTCCGCTAAGTCCAGCCTCGGTCCCCTACCCCCTCCCCCGCCCTGTCATTCCTTCACCGTTCCGTGTATTTTCCCTCTTTTGGTCAACGTTGATAGCGCTTTAACGTCCACTTGCACTTTCACGATGGAAAATTGACGAGATCTATAAAACTTAAAATAATCAAAGTCCAATAAAAATTGACTGCTTAAGTATTCGAGAAGAACGCGCACTTCCAAAAATTTCAAAAATTACATTTCTCCAACGGATAGATGCAAACTATACGAGTATTTTTGGTGTTTGGTTTTGTTTTACTTTTACTTCTCTTTTTTCAAAAAGAGACAGTGTATGATCTGAAAAAATTATCCCTAGAAATATCCTGAAAATATTTTGACAACATTCAGACGAGGTTCGAACACTCTTCAGACAAGAACATGTAAGCATCGTGAAAATATTTTGAAAGTATCCTTAAAATTCTGTGGGCATCATCTAAAACAAATGTTTAAAATATTAAAGTCCTTTTAGGGGTACTTAATTTACTGTGCACTTTGTAACAGATCGCAATCTTGCTCTGAGTCAGTTTCCCCTATTCCTTTTCCATCGGAAAATGCAAATTTGCTTGATAAGGGTATTGTTCAGGAAATCAACTTTTTACCGTCCTTCGGTAAAACGAACTTTTCTCTACAACGCACTTACGAGAAACAAAAATATCAACAACCCTCAATCATCACCTTTACACCCCTTTTTCAGTTTATTCGATGCCATTAGTTGAAATTAGTTCACTCTGGATTCTAAGCAGTCAATGTCTCCCCTTGAGACCAAAGGGACTAAATTTCATAACCGCTTAAGTATCCGACATATGTCGAACTTCTGTAATCGAATTTTTTGATTAAAAGTCAGCGCATACGGGAAAAGTAATGGAAACATCGATGACCCTAAACGCATTCGTTTTCACCCCTGTACGTCGATTCAGTTTCCGTTTTTGTTCGAAAAAATGAACAAAAAATCAAACCCGAGAGGGGAATATCGAAAGGGTGAAGTTCGGCAGCAAATCGCCCACATCTCAGTGATTTGTGGAGATGGAGAGGGGTGTTTTTACAATTGTTGGTCAATAGTGTCGTTTTGATTCTTTTTCACAATACTCCTTACTAAAAGCTATCTGACCTCCTAAATTTTCAGTTTTCGTCGTAATTCGTCCTATTCCGTTCTACTGGGCCGATTTCCATTATTTTTGCAACCATTGACAATTGATAGTCCGTCCACGAACCTGTTCTATTCAGATTTTGGGAATATAAAGCAGGAGTATTTCACGAGATGAAGTTGTGAAGTATCACATTTAAACCGTGTAAAAGTTTTTTTGTCACAGTTCGTTCTCAAGATCAACCGGGACCAATTTTCATGATTTTTGCGGCTATTAACAAGAGATAGTCCGTCGATGAGCTCGCTCTGTTTAGATTAACGTACAGGAGTCCGCGAAGCACCATCTAGGGGTTGGGCCACGTAGCGGGCAAGAGGCGTACCCCTAGTACATTTATGCGGACACTCAGCAGAAACTAGGTTGGAAGGTATGCAAAAAAGTCTGAAAAATAAAGGACTTACCTATTTATTGATGAAACACTTGGTACATTATCCTGAGAGCAGATGCCTTCAGCTAGCAACCTATCACGAATCTCCCAGGCAAACATGGTCGGATTCTCTCGTTTATAATTGGCTATTGCATCAACGACCGGCGCTGTTGCTACTTTCGGCTTACTCCCGCCTATCACACCCGCTTTAAAGCTTCCTGTTTCATAATACCTGCAACATATGAATAGAGAACATCAAAAATCTCATCTATCAACTGGACATGTTTGATTGAACGGAAAGTAAAGTTCGCTTCATATCGAAAACCAAAGTTTTTCGAGTCAAAATTCCGAAATCTTCCATCAGAGAGACCAAACTTCGGTTCCTATGACTAAAGACTTCGGCTGTCTGAGCCCGAGTTCAGTGTCTGTGAGGAATCCAAGTTTTCTTCTCAAGGTACTTACATTGTAAGCGACCGTCTTCATCACATTTACATTAAGTGGTTTCGACGTTACAAATAATTTTGACTATGACGCCATCACCAATCACATCTTGAAGTCCACTTCTTAAGCAGTTTTCAAAATATTTGAAGTTGTCGATTCAACATCCTGGGTGTTGAGAAATTGCCCAGCAAGTCTTGGCAGTTGATCTCACATCCTTGTATGCTAACTTGAGTTCGTAGGCAGTCACCCCAGAATTTCTAGGATATATAATTTTAAGTAAAATTTGTTAACAACCAGGATGCAATCAACATATCTATTTTTTACCAGGGTTCTGTAACATTGTTTTTTCTAGATTTTTTAATTTTTTCTTTTTCGACAGATGATAATGACCGGGAGACCGGTCGAAACGTCCCGTGTCTTGTAAATCATTTTGTTTTTCAGCCTCGTTCCCGCCTTTTCCTGTCCTATTTTATATCTATGTTTTCGGGCTGCCATAGTGCACATTTATCTTTATCTTTTTTTACATATATTCGATTACTGGGAAAATCCAATACCAGATTCTACCTTCAACATTCTTTCCCCTCAGGGCCGGATTAAGGGGGTGGCCACATGGGCCGCGGCGCATGACGGCAAAATCAGGGGGCGGCAAATTTTGCAATTTTTATAAATGCAGGTAAAAAAATCGGATTCAGAAAAAAATTACAAACAAGAAAAGGTGACAAAATCTCTCATTTCCTTAGAGTTCATTAATTTCTAATTTCGTCTTATTTCCGTGACACAAAAGACTGCGCACCTTTAATTAGTTGAGTTAAGAGAGAAAACAAACACATAATTTGGCTTGGAGCGGCGCGGCGCGAAGAGAAATGATGACAAGGACTTGAGATGAAAAGGAGAAGCCCTCGCCGCGGTGGTCGGCATGTAACACATAATAGTGCCTACGAGACTGCATGAATACTTCACGCATTGCGTCAAACACAGTGCGGTCAACAGCGGTCGGCGCGGCGTGAAACGCACAGTGCCTACAAGACTACATGAATACTTCACGCATTGCGCCAAACACAGTGTGGTCAGCGCGGCACGGCGGCGGAAGTTATAATTATTAAACTACATTTATGTTTGTTCTTTCTTAATTTTTTAGTTCATTTCTTACAAATGAAAGGCCTTGTCCCCACAGAGATAGGTTCACGGAACTGAACTTTCGCGCGAAGTTCCGTGAACTTTTGCTAGTAGTGTTGATAGGGCTTACGCAAAAAATGTGTCCAACACTAGTGAACGCGTCTTATGCACCCTTCTTTCTCCGGCACGTTCACTTGATGGTTTTTATTGATATTTCAAAATGAATGAGAAGAGGGCGGCAAAATATAGGCGGCCCATGGGTGGCAAGTAGGTAAATCCGGCCATGTTCCCCCAACCTCATCTTTTATCAACTTTTGATGACAATACAATTTTTTCTTTTCTTTCTCTTCCTCTGTCTATGAGGGTGTGTGTGTGTTTTATCCTCCCCTTCTTGGTCCTCCATAGATAATCAATCTACTCAAGTCCTTAGTCCTAAGTTTAGTCTTAAAGTCCTAAAGTCCCAAGTTAAAAGTCCTAAGTCATGTTGAATGAATTTTGATCAATTACTGGTATTTGATTCTACATCTGAATGGCTGTGGATACTGAGGATGGAGAATATTTTGCCACTACGGTTCTAACGACGACAGTATATGCGGTAGCGTAATTAGCGCGGACTCGGATAATTGCGGGTACCTAGACGAGCGGATAGTTTTGAAAAATGGTAGGAGCGGTGCATGCTCGCGGCTTTGTTCGTTGCCCGAGCTCGGCGGGAGAAATATGACGGGCGACCGGGGACCGTATTCGGACATATCCCTCCTAAAAGGAACTAAGTTACACACGAATCCTATGCACATAAGTCCTTTTATCGTAAATACGTGCATTTGGGAAAGTTGCGGGTGGACCCTGGAGCGCTTTGTGCGAAAGACAGAACTACCCTGCTAAGCGGGAAGACGTAAGTGCGCGAGGAAGCGTATGGAGATAGGCGGTTCTTGGGGCTCAGGGGTCGGGGGTGGCGGGGGCGGCGGGGGTGACTTGACGCGGGTCCGCGATCCGATGACCAGCGAGCGCCACCGCAGTGACCACAATGGCCATTGTGTTTTATTATTTCATGAGTCACATAATTCAGGAAGCTCATTCATATCTTCTCTCCACATACGTGGCCTCCGTGAGCCAACTTCTTTTTCATCTTTTGTGTCGTCGCGAATCCCCCGCGGGGGTGCCATTCCCCCCCCCCCCGGCCGAGGGGACCATACCCGCGGATTATCGCCGGATTCGACATCCTCGGGCTCCCCGCCCATCCCTCGCCTTTTGCCGCCTTTTGTTTTTATTCTCCGGGCGTCCGTTTCTTTGCCACCGCTAATGACCATCGTGCCCCGTGCCGTTGCCGTTTCGGCCCTTTTTAATCCCTTTTTTTCGGCCTTCCTGCCGCGCTAAGGAAAAACGCCGTATGAGCATTCAGGCGTTGCCGTATCACCTTCAATGAAGAACGAATTTACTGGGAAAATTCTAAATATTTGTCTTACAATTTTCAGAGAATTTTGCTCATAATTGAATCTAAAATATCTGAAAATTTCGATGAAAAATATGCAAACCCCTCTTTAAAATACATGATTTATTCCGGGAAATTTGGCAACTCTCGAGTGTTCATACGGTGTTTTTCCTTTGCACGGCAGCTGGGGGTTTTTTTCTGCGGGGTCCGGCGACCGCGCCCCCGCTCCTTCGTTTGTTCTCTTACTTTTACGATTCCCGATCCTACAAGTCCCTGATTTTGATGTAAGCAATTTTCCGCGAGGGCCGCGAGGGGCTCCTGCTGTCGCGACCGCGGAAGTTGTTCCGTTTCCGCGCGGGGGTTTTTTAGAGTGTTGCTCTGATTGTGTTCCTGTCTAATGTGTGCGGCCATAACTCTCGGCCCAAGACACGGGAACAAAGGGAGGACCCGTCCGACTTGGGAGTCGCCGAGGATGAGTGCGCTTTTTAAAAAGCTCCACCGTCCGCTCCGCTAACTGACCGTTGGAAGTTTTTAGATAAAATCCCGCTTTCCTCCCTAATGACAAAATCCAACGTCATTATCTCGCAGCCACGAGCTCATTTTTACCCGCATTCGAGTCAACTTTGTCATCTTCGTGCAGCTGCATTTATTCTTGAAACAAAGGCTCACAAATTGCATGACCCGAAAATAGGATAATCATAGGGTGGCTGAAAACCTGACTGAAACAAGGCTCAACGTTTTTAAAAACACTGAAAGCCCTGGCAAAAATGGTAAGTGTAAGGCCAGTTGCGCCCTGTCCACAACGCTCTCGTGCCATGCCCGCGGCTCATATATCCCGCATTCAGTTGGCGCAAAGTTCTCTTTGCTCAGTTTAAAATCCCGCTTTTCAAATTCTTCAAAAGGAATCACGCCCACTGACTACTTTGTTTCTTATGCAGCTTTTTAGAGCACACCTTGTATTTTTCACGAGCGCATATTTCTGTTTGATAGAAATACGTCCACTAGATCAACATTTTAAATTTGTCCCGAAAGCAATTGCTACAGATCCAAAACTTGCTGGCAACACGTCAGCCGAGTGCCTAAGAATCTGCCGCGGGGCGCTTAGGTAGCTAACCTCCCGAGTGAGGCCGCCCCTGGAAAAAACGGAGTTGGAAGGGTCAGACGTCGGGGGGATGACAATATTGCGAGGATAAAAATGACAATGGTAATAATAATCGTAATGAAGGTGATGAGGGCAATAAAGAGGTGGAGGGTTATCGGGAGCCCTAATAAGGACATCATCATATTTTCATCGACGGCGAGGCGGCGCGGTTGTGATGGTGGGTGTGCCGCCGGCCGCAGCGAGGGGACGCCACTGCTAACTCAATTTTGCACTTATCCGCCACTCGTCGGCCTCTTTCGGGGGTGGTTCCCGCCCCTCCCCCTCCCCTTCACAGCCCTCCCCGCCCGGCCGCCCCGTGACATTTGACATAGAGCATACACACACACGACCGCGCCAGTTATCCTTCTAAAATTATTATCCAGTTGATCAAAATATGAAATTCTCCCCCCTCCCCTCCCCACTCCCACCCGGAGCTTTTTATTCCTCCCCGAGTGGAGTGGCCGATTGTTCCAATTTATTAAGACCGCTTCCTCCGGAACCCGACCCCAATCTAAACGCTCCTCATCGAATTATTGCCCACTTGGTTGAATTTTCATATTTCAGCGTCATGGTGATGGTGCTTCCGACGGCGTTAGCGCTTATTCCTTATGATTCTTCTCTTATGATTCCAACTATTCCGAGATGCAAAATAATATCGTCGGAAATCAGCAGGCTCACTCTTGAAATTGGACGGATTTCTGCCGAACGGAACGAGGGGCAGGTGGGAAAAAGGGGTATGCTCGTTAATGGAGGATCGTAAGAATGAATGGTAATTGGATCTTTCGTCCTCTGAATCCAGTTCGTTCCAGGCGTCGATAAAATCACAATTAATATCTCTTAACGGTATAAAATCATGGTTTTTTAAGGGGGATTTCAGCTACTTTCCTCTGCATTTCACCCACTTAGCATTCTCCTTTCCGCAGGGGAGGGAGTGCGGTAGAGGAGGTCTAAGACATCCTCCCCTGAAGAGCGCCTATCTTTAGGACGCATGACAAAATTCAGCCTCGAGCGCTAAAAATGTAGATGGAAGCCTAAGAAGAAGGGTCCCGTGTGGGAGCATCCTTGTTCCCCGGTGTGAGAAACTGAGCTTCAGCTCCGGGAGATGAGGAGCCTTTCTCGCGCTCGGAACGTCATAATTCCGACGTGCGACGCAACGCCTAGCTGCATCGCGGCGCGGCGTGTGCATCTGTTTGCTTGCCGTGTCATTAAATCTAATTAATTAGGAGTGTGACAATTTTTCCGAGGGCGCGGGCGATTTGCCGCTCGGCTGGTCCTCGTCGTCCGGTTGGTCACCTCGCGTCGCGGTCCCACGCTCCTCCTTCGTCGACGTCGACGTCGCGACGTCCCGAAATCCCAACTCGTACGTCTCGAATCCCGTCCTTGCGTTTCCCGCCACAGCTTTGACGCAAAGTCGGCGCAGCGTTTCATCTCCGCTATAAGCGACGCTTCATTTCTTCTTCGCGGGCCCCCCCTCCCCTACCCCCGCCTCATACTACTCCTCATTATTACTATGCGTCTCATTAAACTAGCAAACCCCCCCCCTCTCCGGCCCTCGAAGACAGTTCTCTAACGTGGAAGTATTTCGTGGCTACCCGGACCAAGGAACATAACTGCAATAAGTCTTTCGTGCCGAGAAAAAACGCCGTATGAGCCATCAGGCGTCGCCAAATTTTATTTAAAAAATCACGAATCTTCAGAAAATTTTTCGAATATTTCTCTTCCGATTTCTCCGTTGATTTTCTTCTCAATATGATCTGAGAAGTCTGGAAATCGCAAGGGAAAATATTCATAACTTTCCTAAAAAATGAAAATTATATTCAAGGAAATTTGGCAACTCTCGAATGTTCATACGGCGTTTATCCTTGGCACGGCAGAATTCTACGTTGCCGAAAATCCGTTCGTAAATTGTATTTTCACTTGGAAATTGTTGGCCGTTTCTAACTGAAAATCCCCTTTTATCTTCCCTCTGATCACAGGCAAAAATTAGCTCTCTGGACGAATATCGGTCAGTAACACTCCTGTGAAAAAATGAGTTTTTCAGGTCCAAGGTGCAACCTTGGAGTCGATACGTTCCGTTGTCTGGGGCACAACGATTAATGTCAGGAAAATTATGTGGAAAGGAATAAAAAGCAATAGGAAATACGTGGCATGTGGATCTTGCGAACATGGTTCGTTTCAATTTAATGCATTTTTACAAGTTCTGTGAGGTTGACTCTTAAGTGAAACTGAGCTTTTAACTAATTTGACGTTGTCTTAGATTTCTGATATAAACAAACAATTTACTATTTATTTAAGAAAAATATGGGAATATGATTTTTGGTAATTTTTCGATCGAGACCTTAATGTTTTCCTCAATTCTAAAAACTGAAACTAATGCATTACGAAGAAATCAAGAAAACTACTTACCTAGATAAAATTTTTGATACACAACCATGGGATACCCGGAGTTGCCTTGAGATGTCACAAGGTCTAACTCCATTGTGGGCTAATTCGACTATCCTTTGCCTAACTACATCGGGAAGAGGGCGTCCATTGACGAACACCCCTCCCAGTTGATTCACTCCACCATGACCTGAGAACAAAGAAAAAGAAAACAACCGTGTGAAAAAATGCCGAATAAAACAAATCAATTCCATGTCAAAGACGCATTCTGCTCTAAATTCCTTCAAAATTCACAATTTTCCCTCAAAAAGTGAATGTTTTTAAATCTGAAATGACACATACGTAAAAAAAAACCATCGTTTGAAATGAAAAATCGAATGCTATATTACGAATTAGTCACGTCAAGAAGATTTCCTGTAGATGGGCAGCTGCAATATTATCCTGATTGTGCTGCATGTTATATTATTTGATCGGCAGGGGAAAATATGAACTTTTTTAGTTCAATGCTTCAATAAAAGCATTATACTATTATATTGTGAAAAACCGTATTCTTAGAAATTTAAATTTAGCTGTCATAACTGTACATGTCGCAGGAAATTAGCAATTTCCGGCAATTTCCGATTCACTGATAAACAAGCACTTAGAAAAACATAAAATTCCAGAAATAAAGGAACAAGATTAGAGTACTAATTATTTTACCTTAAATAATGTGAAAAGAAACTTTTTCGTCAGTAAAAACATGAAAGTAACAGACACACTTAGGAAAACGTGTAGTGCAAAGCATGACCCTGGTTGAGCTTGGACCGGGCAGGCAACTAAACTAACTCTGAGACAAAGCGTAGAGTATCACAGAAAATGAAGGCGACCCAAGCCGAAATGCAGCTATTGAGGGTCACTACCCATTAAACCTTCATCATACCTATTCGCACTATTACAATGATCAAAACAACATGAATGTCGCTTACATGGCGATTAGGAATCGCCACATGCAATATGATCGTGTACTTCTACATTGAAAATATAGAGTTTTGTCGAAATATAGGGGTCCAAAATTGGCAAAAACTTAAAGGGGAAAGTAATTTAATAAGATTTTTTTCATATACAGACGTTCGTTCCTTCTATTATAGAATCGCTGTGAGAGCACACATTACGCACTTCCATTGCTGACTTGCCAATTGCCTATCCTGCGCGGCACAGGAATCGCCTGACAGGCATGTTTATTCGCGAATTGGGTTGGAGAGCGAATGAATATCCGAGGTTTGATCGGATCCAGCGATTGTTGAACAAACCTCGATCGATCGATAGCATTGATAACGTAGATATTTATCGATCAAAACCATTCGATAAGGATTCGACAATCGATCCGCTGTCTGGTATCAGAGTGGAGAGATGGACAGCGCTTGGACCTTTACCGCAACGTTCGATGTCCTCTGCATGGATAGAAACCGTCAATTAGACCCAACCCCCCCCCCCCCCCCCCNCCACCCGATTTCACCCTCTCTATCCTCCCTTGTTCTACAAGCTTGAAGCCAAACCCGAATCAATGCCCCCACCCCGTTTCGAAGCCTTTGAGCTTATGCAGAGCTTCCAAATTCAGATTTGGCTCATCGTGAGTCCAATAGAGATCTCTTCATTTTTATTAGCGTCGAAATGGAATTCGTATATACGCTCCATACCATTATGTGGGTGGTTTCAGGACAACTGGAATAGTTTTGTCGCCGTAACAGACAACACATTTTTCGGTCATATTTTTAGTGGTAATGATAATCACTCGAATTTTTTGCATTAATCCACACAGGGTTACGTTTTATAACACTTTTAAACGATTTATCGCTCTATTTTTCGAACAATTTTAATATATAAATGGTCGAAAATGTGCTATCTGTGCGCTGACTTTTTACCGTGAAACAGACAGCACATTTCCGGAATTTACATACTATTAATTGAGAAGTAGAGCAATAAATCATTAGAGAGCGTTATAGTACGTAACCCTTTGAAGATTAATGCAACAAAATTCGAATGATTATCATTTCTACTAAAAATATGACCGAAAAATGTGTTGCTGTTACGGCGACAAAACTATTCCAGTTATCTTGAAACCACCCACACACTGCACGGAAACGAAAATCACGCAGAAATGGCCATTCTCGAGATAAGAATGAAAAAATACAGTAAGAAAGGGGGAAAAAATAACGTTTTCGCGAGGACATGTTGAGAAAGAGTTATCGTTCTCTCATGACGATACTCGAAGAGAAAACCAATATTCCCTCTCAAGTCATCTAAAACTAAGAAGAAAGGATGAGATCGGAAACGAACAATGGTTGAGCAATAGATGAAAAGTGAAATAAAGTCAATGAAAGGAAACGAGTTACAGTAACGGAAGCGATAAAATATCTTTAGTTTCGTTCTTACGGAGCTGTAGTAAGGAAATGTATATTGGAAAAAACTGGATTTGCCGGAGCATCAGGAGTATATGTATGAAACTCAGTCCAATGACTTTTCTTCTGATGCACTTTTCATATAGAGTTTTGTGCTTTAAGAATGCATTAGGAATTTACGAGTTCCATAATTAGAATGGATTTCCAATTTCTCTGACAGACCCTCTTCTTGTTAGTATTTTATTAACGACAACTCTATCAAAAATATATGATGACTAGCTGCTCCGGGCGCCCTACGGGCGCCCTCCACAGCTAGCAATGGTGGGGCAGTAGCTTAATTGGAATCGGAGCAATTAGTTGAATCTATTTAATAATGATGAATAAAATGTCTGTAACAATACGTGTTGATAGCAATACGCAATACTGCAGTTAATAAGTCAGGGTCAGTCAAGCCGCAGAGAAGAAGATGACAGGATATCAAGAAGCTGTGAAGCGGAGCAGTCGAGGGATGGTGAAGGAATGTGGGTGGCAAGTGACGAACTGACGAACGACGATGCGACCCAAAATTCCTTCTTTGAGGTTGGTGGGAGGAGAGCTATACGAAAGAAAACGGAGATAGCCGAAAGAACTTGGCGGGAGGGGTAGCTGAGACCGTAGAGGGGGTACCTAGGGACGGGCAAGCAGGTAGCGGCCGGACGACCGCTTGAAACAGCTGAACTTTACTCGTCGATAAAAGTAAGAAAATTTAAGAAAATCGAAAAAACAATTACAGCCTGCAAATCTACAGATCAGAAGCTTTCATTTAAAAAAAACCCCATGCAAATCGGTACGGTGGTTCTCTCAAAGTTAATGTCCCAAAATGCGGACTTTAGTCTGAATAAATGGGAGAAAATTTGAGCTCAGCTAAACTTCACTCGTCGATAGAAGTAAGAAAATTTGAGAAAATCGAAAAAACGATCACAGCCTGCAAATCTACAGCTCAGGAGCTTTCATTTAAAAAAAAGATCACGCAAATCGGTCCGGTGGTTCTCTCAAAGTTAATGCCCCAAGATTCGGAACTTTGCATTTTAATATATAGGATTATCTCGTTTGCCACTCTCGTACTTAATAGCATAATATCAAGCTGAAATAAAAAAAGTGTCTAGATCGCGATGCTCTGAAAAATCAATTTTATTTCGTTAAATGATGTGCCTACAGAGCAAACCAATATTTTAACTTAAAATTTTAAACGATTCAAAATATCGATGCAATTGAATTCAACTTGATTGGTTTTCTCCCAAAGATAGGAAAATATACAATTAAAGAAATGTCGAATGTATCAATTCGATTCACGTGTTTTTTTAATTCGGCATAATTTAAGGGGAAAACTGCGAGGAAATTGCAAAATTCTGCCAATGTATTTGTGCTTGATTTCCATTCCTCTGAAATTTTTCCAGAGGGTGTTCTTGAAGATCTGGAGGGGCAAAAAAGATAAAGAAAACGAACTTGCTGCAATTCAGTTCAGCAGATCGAACAGTTCGGTAATGGGAAAACTGAATAATTTACTCGTGTGTACACCTCGGTTACATATCATCTGAGCAGTTTGGTTTTAGGAAACTCAATTTTTGCACTAAGGGAAAAACTTATGTCCCACGGAATGAAATTTTGCTCATATTAAACACCAAAGTTTGTCGATTCAGCTTAGGTCAGGAAAATTAGACTAAGGTTTCGGTCGTTAATACCGAACTTGGGTTACCTGAGTCGAAAAATGTTGGTGTTGAATAAGAACCGAACTTTTGTCCGTCTCCTACGGGTCTTACGCTCAAACATTTCCTCTAAGAGCACTAAGACGCCTACTATCCCATCACTTAATGCGAAAGTTAAAATGGTTAATTTCTGAATGCATCAAGGAGTTTTTTATGCTTCACATTAATCAACCCCATTGACTCGATTTTTTGTGGAGCTTTGAGGGATGCTCACACTTAGGCATGCTGCGCAAACGGCCGCCACATTGCCGAGTTTGAAATTAAAATCCACTTTTTCGATGGACTCGGGGCGGGAAATCGAAGGGAGTTGCGCAACGGCGCTTTCGGCGTAATTGCCGCATTTCCGCCGAAGAAGTGCCCAGCGGTTGATCCGTATTGGAACAGGAAGATGTAAACCGCACGGAGGAGGAGGGGGGCGTCCGATGAATGGGGCAAATGAGTTAGGAAGCCGCGAGTGCGGGGCGGGGGAAGGGGGGTGGTTCCTTCCCTCGTGATTGGCGGAAACGACTCGAGTTATGGAAAAAACAACGCAAAGTCGTCGGGAGGCCACGTGCCCGGGAGCTCGTAAAAAAAGCTCACCACGTGGCCTAAGTAATTCGGCCCGAAATTAAAGTCATTCGCTGAAAACGCCATTTGTCTTGCACGTTGCATCGCTAATCGCGTAACACGCGGAATGAAAGTTAAAGAAAAAAGTTCCAATGAAAAGTGAGCGGTTGAGATCGAGTGAATGTACCAGACCTCGCGAAGAAATTAACCGCTAAGATCGAGTGAAAAATATAGTAAAAATAAAACAACAATGTGGAAACAACTCACTGACATAATTTAGAGTATTGTGATTCTAATGTTACGTGGGAGGGGAGGGGGTGCTGCCCACTGAGTAACCGGAGGGGCAAGTCTGCGACCTTCAATGTCGAAATTTGCAATTTTTCTTGAAAGTTTTGCAGTTTTGCACGTTGGAATCACAAGTTTAATTCTTTAAGATTTTTTAATCAGCGCACACGATTTTTTTTAAAACAGGGCTATTTTAAATTTTGGTTGCAAATATCTCGGCGAAAAATATCGTAAAGATTTCCATTTTATCTCATAAAATCGCCGTTTTCTGGCTGGGTCGACAAGACGCGTTTTGAGAAGCAGCAACAGCGGTACCACAGACATTTAGAGCTCGAGAGCCAGACTTAAGCTGCATTCCATTCAGAAATCAACTGAACCGATTATTTTCAAATTGACAATAGCGCCAAGAACTCGATTTCGAGAAAATCAGAAAAACTGTATCATTCGACCAGATCCAGTCAGTCAAAACAGTGAATTCGATATTGTTTTATCACCTTTAAATATGACATTTTTAGAGTTCCGTTATACCAACAGTTAAGACATATCGAATCCATCTTTTTCCTGTTTGTGACATCCATGAGCCGGCTTGTCTTAACTCTCCCAATAAAGGGACTCTAGGTATTCTTAAAAGTCGCTCTGCCATGAAATGCGTCTTCAAATAGACAATAATCGTTCATTAAAACCTCATTATTGAAATTTTGGCACTCACCTGAGTCCCTTTGTGGACCTCATGGAGTCACAAACGGGAATAAAGATTACACAAATTGAAAGTTTTTCGTAATCTTTGATCGGCTCATTCTCAAATTCCTTTCGTCGTTCCTTCTCTCATTCCGTTTTTTCCTTACAGAACCTGTGATTCCCCGGTCCTTTCTAGATCTTTGCAATCGGTAAAAACGTGATCTTTATTCCCGTTTGTGACACTGTGGAGACCTAAAATACGGGAACCAATCAGAAATGAACTGACATTGTCTTAACTCTCAGTATGAAGGGACTCACGTCGTTTGGAAATTGATCGCTTCAATTGAAATATGGATCTGGCCGAATTTCCATAATAATTTAATAACGTGATGAGCCGTGCAGCGACTAATAGGATTCATTTTTTTCCACCAGCGAATAAATGGATTTCCTCTGGGAGTTTTTAACATGTGTTCCGGGATATGATCCCGGGAAAATGATGCGAGCGTCGAGGGTGGCGAGTAATTTTTTGCCGCTCGTAATAACTATGACCGAGTAGTAGAAGTCAATTGTCGGGCAGCAATGACGGATCACATAATAATGGAGAACAATTCGATGACAAAGGGGGAAACGAGATAAAAAACGGAGACGAACCAGTTAGGGAAAAAACGAGAGAGGGGCAGTCGAAATGTTCGGTAACATGGGCGAAGGGCGGCACTGATTGTTGCAAACTCGGGGAAAATATGCGCACTGTAGTGTCCATATCCGAAACGCAATGGATTCGATAGGGGTTAGCGGCAGCGGGTCGCCACCGACGTTGACACATAGCTCTGAAAAATCTCCCAACTCCTTCTTTTAACTCTCAAATCCAGCAATGAGAGACGTCCAAAAAAAGCTTTGAACAATTTTTCACGATAAAAGCCAGACATCTAGAAATTGACTCATATTTTTACTTCCCATTTGGTTCACTTCACCAGAGAAAAAACTATCAATTGGAGCTTTGAAGATGTTGTTTCAGTCGATAATTACCTATTTTTCCGAATCTGAGCGGCAGCTCATAGAGCATTGTGAGTTTATACCTCACGCTATCGTGCCCTCAATTTTGCAGACGCAACACGGACGTCCATCGAGCACGAATAGTTGTATCTCTGCGCCGTTATCAATGCGCGTTCTTTTTTTTTGAAAATGTGGTTGCTATTACTTTTTAGACCTCCCTCATTTGGACTGATGAATGTTGGGATGAGTTCGCTAGACGAGTTTTTGAAAATTAGGTTAGGATTCCTAAACCAAATTCTCAAATCTTTTGTCATCGGCCATTATCAAGCGAACCGGAGCATTGACTTCCGAAAGTTACATTTACAATTTAAGGAACATATTAGGGCGGGGTCTCTGACATATCAATAGCTAAAGGGCGAAACCACGTATTTATGTTCGTGACGTTTCAGACTTCCTGTCATACTTAATGTTTTTCAATGAAAAACTAATTTCTCGATAGCTTGATTTTTCTTCTATATTTTTCAGAAAATTCGGTTTATATTTCAAGCTATGAAGTTGCGAAAAAACAAAAACAAACATGAGCAGACGTTTTGAGACTCCACGATGGAGATACATCCTCACCTTCCGGCCAAAGTATCACAAGCGCCATGCTACGTTTAAAAATTTCCGCCGCCATTTCATTTTTTCACAGAAAAATTGTTCAAGGAAGCTGTCCGAAAATCTCACTGATTTTTCTTCGTGCTGCTGATAAAATTCAGTGAAATTTTCTAACAGACCCTACCAAGAATTTCTCTGTGAAAAAATAAACTGGCGGCGGAAATTTTTAAACATCGGCCGGAAGGTGATGATTTGCTGGGCACTTTGAGCATGGACATTGTCTCTAGGTAGAGGAGCGTGAAATGATGAATTTGGCAACGGTGGTCGGGGCGACTCAGCTTAGGGGCAGGATTGCGGGAATCTATTCATTTTTAAAACCCCGCCCCCCTCTCACCCGTCTTCCCGTCACCCCGCCAAAAAAGTTTCCTCTCATAGAGTAACGATCACGTTGTAAACAAGGAAACCTCGGGAGTACATTAATCTTGCGGCTGGGGCTAAATCAAAATGGCTGACAGTGCTCTCGAGCCCCGCTCCTGCTCCCTGGATCTCATTCGACAAAAAAGAGAGAATAATAAAGGTGGGTCGCTGCTTGCTGTCGCACTTCATACCTACCCCAGTGGCCCATGCCCTATGTGTATTCATGACTTATTTATTTTCGAAAATTATGCAAGCATTAAATGCCCCAGCCTCAACCGCGCCTCCGTGACAACAATGAACCTGGCCCACGCCTCACAGTGGATCGAGTCAATAGGAGAGGTCCGACAAAATTTGGAAACTTAAAAAGCTTATAACTCCGATCATACAAAAATTTGAAGTTCTAATAGTAATTTCATCGGTTTCCTCGTAAAATTTTCTTTTAAAAGCACCCCTTGAAATTTAAAATGTGACGAAATAAACATCAAAATTTGCAGTTTTAGTTAAAAATTCCATGTCCGACCTCTCTGATTGACTCGATCCTTTGTGCGTCTGCGGCATGATTACTGAAATTGATAGACAAAGTTGTGGAATAGAAGACACGGAGAAAATAGAGCAATCCTACTGGTAGGATTGGGTGGCTGGAATCCACAGAGGAGGTCAGTAATAGACTAACAGGATTTTTCGGTTTTCGGCTACTAAAACCGAGTTAATGATATGAGTATATAAATAGTCATAATAATGAGTCATCATAATGATGAAAACAAAAGTTGATGAGTCGATTTTTCAAATATAAGCAATGATTACGTCTCAGGCCATGCTTTAATAAAATAAAACAATATGTAAGAGGATGTTAGGTATATTTACATGGATTTTACATTAACAAGGTGAACTAGCATCATTAGCATCTAGTATCATCGCTTATATTTGAAAAATCGGCCAATAGATCGACTTTTGTTTTCATCTTAATAGACTAACTGGCGGCAAACCACGGGAGACCTTAATTTTAGTCCATCATCTGCTTTAGTATATAAAAACAACCCGTTTCAACCAATTGGTTCGCTTCATTTTCCCTTTTGTCTTCTTTCTCTATCGCCTCGTCTATCAATTTTAATCAGCCCGCAGGTTAGTTCGGCAGGGTTCAACTAGGGTTCATTGAACTATTTCGGCAGAATGTAGTCTTCGTTTCGATGAAACTCATCGAAGTTTCGTCGAACAAGTTTGATGAAAATTCAATCCGATTTCGTTGATTTAACGATTAAAAGTGTCAAAATAAAAATCAATACTGTTAAAGCAAAATTACGGGTTATGTGAATCAATTTTATAATTAATTTATTTCAGTTTATTTTGGGAATTTTAATAAACATTTAAGTAAGACATTTTTCTTCTTCTTTTTTTAACCATTAGCTGAGCATATCCGATTATTAGAAAATCATTTTATCGAGGGAGAGATGAACGGAACTAATAGAAACAGGATAAGTCTCGGAGAAAATATTCATTAAATTTTGTTCTGAAATTTTTTAAAAAAATCCACGAAAGCCTGACATTCGTTGATCTTTTGGAAATGGAGCGACAACTTTCTTTACATCAAAAAAATTGAGGTGTAAGCCATAGTTTCTCTACAAAGGCACCCTGTTATTCTGGTGCTGCACAACTAACGACAACTCCAATGTATTACTAAGGTCGCGAGAAGAGCGAAAGCGCCTTCAATTTCGAACATGCAACACGCGCATCCGTGGAACACAAATAGTTGCATCAAGGCGCCAAAACTGACTTAGTCTAGCCTTGTGAAGCGGAACGCCTCCAATTTTTGAAAGTGCAACACGTATATCCAATGTACTGGTACATAAAACTTTTTTTTTAAAAAAAAGTTCAAAGGAATCCGCACAAACGTTCTCTTGTGAAAAATTAAATTGCCCAGTTAAATTTGGCAATAGCTGATGTGGCTTGATTCCTTTCTGCTGGACGCGGTCCAGTTGTATCTCCTGGATAAAATAAAATAGGAGCTGAGATTTTAAAACAGCGCAACAGAAATACGTGATGTGCTGCCGTGCTAAGAAAGAACGCCGTATGAACAGTCGAGAGTTGCCAAATTTCCACCAATAAAATGTTTCTTTATGGTAATTTATTCCTTGAAATTTTCAGGAATTCTATGAGAAATCGCGAACAAAATTATGTGAAAAATTGGAAGAAAGACATTTCCAATTTTTCTCGAAAATTCGCGTTTCATCAAAAAAAGAAACTAGGCAACGCTCGCAGGTTCATACGACATTTTTCCTTAGGACGGCAGTGTGGTGCCACGAAATGCAGGTTACGTGGGAGGAGCGGCGATATGTTAAGGAGGAGATGGGAGCAGCTTTTCGGGGAGGAAGAGACGAGATTTCTCGCGTGACAGAGAGGAACCCCAGGAACCCGAGCGCCCACTTCCAAGTCGGAAACGAGGCGAATCACGCGAACGGGGCTACCAAAATTGAAACCCACACCGCGAGGGGGGGGGGGGGGGGGAAGCACCCCGGAATCCGGAAGACGGGGAAAGCCACGCTTGAGCCTTGGGCTTTTATCAGGCGGCTCGCTTGTGTGCCGGGAGCTCTGCCGTGCGAAGGAAGAACGCCGTAAGAGTCTTCAGTCGTTGCCAAATTTCCTCAGATAAAAAGCGAATTCACTGGGAAAATTGTACATATTTTCCCTCAAAACTTTCAGACAATTTTTTACGCAATTCAATCTAAAATATCTGAAAATTTCAAAGGAAAATATGCTTAAATGGCCTCAAAAATAGGCGTTTTATCATGGGAAATTTGGCAACTCTCGAATGTTCATACGGCGTTCTTCCGTAGCACGGCAGAGCTGGAATTTAGCGCTCACTTTGCCGGTGCCCGGACCCGGTGGTGCAGCGTCGTGTAAAAATAGAGCGCCGCACGGTGGATCCAGTCAATCAGAGAGGTCGCACATGAAATTTTTGACAAAAACTGCAAATTTTGATGTTTATTTAGTCACATTTTTAATTTCAAGGGGTGCTCATGGAAGGAAATTTCACGAGGAAACCAATGGACCCACATTTAGAAGCCCAATGTTTTGTATAAAAGAAGTGGAGAATTTGCATGCAAATTATTTATTGCTTCATCTGAAAGTTTGCTCTAAGAGCTGATTTCACAGCATTTTTTATAATTTTTTTCTGAAATGGGAAATAGTATGAAAAAAGATTTAAGAGTGAGAAATGCCCCGCCTAGTGACGTCATCTGGCGGTATTTCCCATATAAACACTCGTACTTTAGCAGATTAGATCATTTTGTCATATCTTCTCCAATGACTGTTCAATTCATGGACCAAGGGTATCCTCAGGTTCAGTTCACTCAGTATAGTTTCCACTTAAACACGAAATTCATCAAATTTCAGACACCTGCAAATTCTCTGTTAAATTTTGTGCGACCTCGCGTATTGCCTGGATCCACTGTTCGGCGAGGCAGCCGCCACCGTCATCCCTCGCCTTGAACCACCCGAAGCTCCCATCCACCCCCCGATTCCCCCCATCCACCCCCCGATTCCCCCATCGGGTTTTCTCGAGACGCTTCGATTTTTGATCCGGCTCTTTCCCACCCATCTTTAGCGTCTCTCTTTTTACGCGCCTTGTCAGCTTTTAGACCGCGCTTTGAGCATCATTTTCTGCGTGAGCGCTGAGAAAGCACCGCCTTCCTAAAAAATAGGGGGTGAAATCGTGGCTTCACTGAATGAAGTGCATATCGCCATTTCCACGTGAGGCCCGGTAAGCATCGAGTTGTACTGCCGTGCTAAGGAACAACGCCGTAAGAGCCTTCAGGTGTTGCCATATTTCCTTCGATAATAAACAAATTTGCTGCGGAAAATTTGCATACTTTTTTTTGGCGCGTATACGTAGTATACCGCCTTTGCGATCGTTTCGACCCCCCCCCTCGATACAATAACCGAGTCCCCTAGTTCCTTACCGAAAAGTGACTACCGCGAACTTCTGAGATTTTCCAAAGCGTGTAAAAAGTTTACTAATCCGTCAATAATAATGATTAAAATTTGTTTCTCATTCTGGGGCTCGCTAGTTTATGTGTAATGAATACCAAGAGTCTACGTTTCTTGGTTTTTTTTAAAAAAACCTTAGAATGGGGCGCGCTGATTTAAAATATGCATATATAAGCGGAAGCAAGCGAACTGATTCGAGGATGGCTGACCAGTTCGGCACTCCTTGAATGAGAATTTCACTCACTCCGTTTTGTTCACAACGTTGCTTTGACATATCTCCACAACACTGTTATCCTTTTCAAAAGTTGGTACTCCTTGCTCTGATAGCCGGGGCCACCAGGATAGTGGTAAGTGCAATCTGTGATGAGCCTCGAGACTCATTAGACCACTTGCTAAACGTGGCTCATACAGGAGTCCACTAAGCCCTCTCGTCCCCACGCTCCTGATCACTGCGTCGGCGTCACGAAGAACAATGGGCCTTGGGTCCCAACGCGGCCGATACCCGTACCCCAATTACTCACGCTTCATTAACCATTTCACCGTCACGCTAGGATTCATCCAATTTTCAAAAAAAATTGTTTCGCATGTATTTAGCAATTTTTTCCTTACTCTCCGTTAAAACACAAATAAAAAGAGACCTCATTCATAAAAATCGGCCGAATAGAAGAGAAGTTACAGTAATCGAAATCCGAAGAAATCAACAAAACCTCGACTCCTCGATACGAAAAATAAAATGAAGGGGAAAAAAAGAAAGTATAAATTACAATTAAATATAATTGACCTCAAAATTTGACAAACAATTCATTTATATACCTAACGCTGAAAAAACTGGGAGAAATTACAAAAAATTTGCCTCTTGCAAGGGGCTTCTTTGTAAGAATTTTGACCTGAAGACAACGGTCGAATAACAGCAGTACTCCATACAATACACGGTGTGCCTGAACGAGTTAAACATTTTTCATACGTCCAAATCGAAAAATCTTTATATTTTTAACTACAATGTTTCTTGAATCGTTTAAGCAAAAAAAAAAAAAAAAAATTCCGTCGAGATTCTGGAACGCAAAGGCGCTTTAAAAGTATTCTGGGGCTATAATAGCTAAATCACCGGTAGTAAATTCGTTATATTATTAAAAAGAAATTGACTCCATAGTTTAATTCCTTAGTTTCTTGAATACGATTATTTTAAGCACTTAAACATTTATACCACCAATTTTAGCCATGGGGTGATTTCCTGAGAGCCGATAATATCACGAATTTCTCATAGAACCCCTCAACAGTGGCTTGCTTTTTTGGCAGCCGATTCGGCCATCGAACCGGAGTTTAAATGGAAGCTGATAATAACCCAAAGCTCTGAGAAAAATTTTGAGATGAGTATAAGAACGGTTTGTTGTAAGTAGCGAGGAGAGGCGGGCAAAGCGGCTAAAATCCTATCTAATTTTTACAGTTTTTCTGTTGAATTAATGTTGCCGCGGGCTTCTGACTGTCCACACATAGTTCTGTTCAGCATATCGATACATAAGTATTTACATTTTACATACGTAGAATCTAATTTTCACGTCGGGGAGTTGACATATTTCGATTTTTTCGATTTTATACGGAAAATTGATGGTTTTTCGGGATTGAAATTATTATTGTTTCATGAAAAATAAATGCACCCAAAATGACTATAGCATATTGATTCTTACACATTTGCACTCACAAAATTGGTTGGTAAATTCAACGAGTGGGTGCATCGACCTGGTATATCAAGTTTCTGCAATTTTTTACGGCAAATCAGTAGATTTTCGGGATGTAGATTGCTTACTTTCAATTCATGAATGAATAAAGCAACGACATGGTTGAACTTCTTTGCATGGAAAGACGTTTAAAATAACAAAATCAAGACGTATTTAATGCAATTGCATTTATATCGAGTCAATTTCTTTTCAATAATATAACGGGATTTTTACTACCGGTGATTTGGGTATTTTAGCCCCAAAATACCTTTAAATCGACTTTATCTTCTAGGAGTTCGACAGAATTTTTCCTTTCTTCGCTTAAATTATTCCGTAGCACTTTTCTTCAAGAATCTGATAAGATTTTGCTTGAGGCAGATCAAAAAACTTAAATTCGATCGAATAGCTTTCTACTTTCACAATACACGGTCTCGTCAAGGTGCGTCTTTGACCTCGCAGTGTTGGATCGTGAATTCTCTTTTTATGCTGTTTGCCTATTTTGAAATCTCTGTAAATGAAAACTAAAGGGGTTGATATGTGCGAGTTAATGACGCGCCTTATCAACACATTGTGTTGGAGTTCACTGCTTGTTTTATTTTCAGTGAATTTTGTTCTCGATTTCATCCAAAATATCTGAAAATTTCAAGGAAAAATAAATATAACTGCTCAAATTTTCCCGCCAGCCGCGGCGGCGCTGTTTAACAAGGAATAAAAAACTGAAGTGTTGCTTGTTTTTTCGTATATTTTCATTGGTTCAACATGACTTGTAAAATTAGTCGTATGTAAAATATGCCGTTTAACGCTCTAACTAGCTCCCTTTCTCTTGCTATTTGCCGATAAAAATCCCCGATTTTCTTGAAAAAACTACCCCAAAAATCCCCGAAAGTCTCCAAAAGTCTATAATTTCGGTTTTTCATAACTGGTAGACACTCTGATTTTAAAAATGAGTCCGGAGGGACCTCAGAGTAATGATTTGGCCTATTTTTTGACTGATTTTGGTTTGAAAGGCGTTGCATTCCGGGCATATTAGAGGCGATGGGGACGGGGAGCTGGGCAAAATCTGAATGGAGGAGCCAGGAGGGTGGGGGTGGGAGGTGGGGGAGGAGCGGGGTCCATTGAAGACTAATTTAAAGACAAACGTATGCTGAGCCACCGGGGAGGCGGCATCTACTCGGGACTTGAGCCCGGGTTATCAGCTGTTAACATTTACAAGGGTAGTGACTAGTAACAATTCATTAGGCGACTCCATCCCTCGACATTATGCAATAATCCTCTCCAGCGCTCGCCCGGAGCTCCCTCAGGGATTTTCTATCTTCGCCGACAATCTTTTTCGCATTTAATTGATTGCAGTGCATTAAACCCTATACCACCCTCGGAAATCCTGCCCCGCCTCACCGAGGTTTGACGCCCTCGTGTTTTTGTTTTCTTGGTCCGGCAGCCGCCACTTGTTCCTCATTCATCTCCTTCTGACCTTTAGACACGACTCTTGAGATTTCTATCCCTATCCAGGCCGTTTGAGTCTTTTTGCTTTTAATGTGCAGTTAAGTTTGAATTCAGTATTTTTTCAAGGGTGCCTGATCATCAAATTATACAGGGTTATCCAGAAGTCTGGGACCCCCCTTATAACTTTTGAACAAAAAATGCTAGAGATTTGAAATTTCGGGAATATTCCTAGGTCAAAGGGAACTACTTTTTGGCGTACCCAAAATTTTGGGGGGCGCCCCCCCTGAGGGGGGGCGGACCCTAACTTTTTTTTTTCAAATGGGAACCCCTATCTTGTGATACATCATTCGAAAGGGCTTAAAAAAAGAAAACTTTTGGCGCAAACCGATTGTCGATACCTCCATTTTTAACAAAATGGCGGCCAAAAAATGGCGGAAATGCGTTTTTTGGTTATTTACCGTCGTTGGGAACTTATTTTCCCGCCATTTTTCGGCCGCCATCTTGGAAAAGCTCGGGTATTTTGCAAATCCAGTATCGTATTTGTTTTTTTCGAGCTCGAAAACCTGTGGAAACCAAGTTTCAAGCGAATCCGACGGTAAATAACCAAAAAACGCATTTCCGCCATTTTTTGGCCGCCATTTTGTTAAAAATGGAGGTATCGACAATCGGTTTGCGCCAAAAGTTTTCTTTTTTTAAGCCCTTTCGAATGATGTATCACAAGATAGGGGTTCCCATTTGAAAAAAAAAAGTTAGGGTCCGCCCCCCCTCAGGGGGGGCGCCCTCCAAAATTTTGGGTACGCCAAAAAGTAGTTCCCTTTGACCTAGGAATATTCCCCAAATTTCAAATCTCTAGCATTTTTTGTTCAAAAGTTATAAGGGGGGTCCCAGACTTCTGGATAACCCTGTATTTCACATACTTTCTCCCTGCAGATTCTAGAATTTTTGCATTTTTCCATTTCTTAATTTCCCCTGATTCACGGAGAAATATGAAATCGCTGATTTAGGAAACAATTTTGTAGTAATAAAAAGTGTCCGACATGTTTCAACGTAAATTTTACAATGAATAAATACTAATTTAACCATAGCCGTGGTTGAAGTAGCTTCCCACCCTTGTAAAATGTAAATTTGATACACATCGGACATAATTTTTAACAATTTAATTGTTTTATCAGCGATCCATTTTTAATTATTTTCGAGGAAAATTCCTGAGGAGCCATCAAAGTTTTTTTTTTTAATTTCTCCCAGATGATTATACATAATGGGTAAATCCTTTTGTCAAGATTAAAGTGTATCAACTTTGAACTCGTGAAGTCTCAAAATTTTGAATTTTTCCATTCTATGATTTTTGGTGCCAAATTTCGAATGAGGTTTGAATGTTTCCTCGCGATTTCTATCGATTCTCTCAGAAAAATGTCTCAAATTTCTTGCTTTTCGCCATCGTTTGGGTGGCTTTGTGAAGCCGAGTCAGTGTGGGTTGCAAAATTTTGAAACAAACTGGTTTTGGGGAGAAAAGACAAGAAACCCTCGGTTTTTACGAAACACCCCTTTATTTTACCAGATATTTTTCGTTCCCTGATGAGTCCCCCCAGTTCTTAGAAATCGTGATTTGTGTGTGAATAGACTTGTAAAAATTAAGCCGATGATACATTTTTCCAGTCATCACTTGCTGTATACTTGTGCAATAAATCGCCGCGTAAAAATTCTGATGCGAAGGAAAACTAGTTTTTAACTCAATTAACACCACTTTTACGAAATGGAAAGAAAACTGATTCATAAGTGGATGAAATAAATGTTCAACCCTTTTTGTATAATGTACGAATGCTTGGAACCTTCGTGATCTGCTTGGCTACGAACAACCTCAAGAAAACTAAATTGGCTACCTGAGGGTCAATAATCTGCCTTTTAAACCACACTCTTGTATCATATTTCTTTTGTAAACGTCCACGGAAAACTCTGCGTCATAGGAATCAAAATTGATTCTTTGACACAACAAATCTTAGGAGTGTTTATTTTTTTTCTGACATTTTTGCACTAAAATAAAACTGACCAAAAATACCAAGCCTATAACCGCAGTAATGATAATTTGAAGTTAACAGTCATAGTTATGCGGAAACGAAATTTTAAGTTTTATGTGTCATGTTCAGAGCTTGAAATGATTGGAATACAAAAATGAAAATCCGCGCGCCCTCTTACACACATGCATATTCCTTGTTCCTTTACATATTTTACAGTGGTTTCCGTTCAGAGTTCAAATTCTGAATTTCGAGTGAAATTTATGAAAATTTGTTGTCACTGAACAATTTTAAAACTCAAATCCATCGTGGGAACAGCTGTAAAATTTGCCCCGAGAAAAGTTCTGGTCTTAGCTTATAAGTGAGCTACAGAAAAAAAGATTCTGTTGGTCCTTAAAAGGCTGAAACAAAACGCTTTTCATGCATTCTCTTGCATGTGGTCCACGATGCAACATTCCTAGATGCAATTATACTTGCGCTATGGACATCTATTCTGCATTTGCAAAAATTGAATCGCATTTGCTTTCTTTTCCCTGAGCCGACACAACGCGACGCGACGAGCGCCTATGCCTATAGGATGCAACTATACAAGCTCCATGGACGTCCATGTTGCGTATGCAAAAATGAAGGTGCACTGGCTACTTTTGTCCTCAAAGCAATGCTTGCCGAGGAAAATCGTAGTTAAAAATTTAGTTGTCAGATGCAATGTATGCATAATGACTCCGATAGTCAGTGTAATCTCTAAGTAAAAGGTGAGTTGTATACTCACTGATAAAATCCAGAGCAAAATTGCAGCGCAGACCGTACTTATGGAAGCCAGATCACATCTTTATGCAAAAAAAAAATATAAATTTAAAGATAACTCCAATGCCAGTTTGAGATTATCAGGAGATAGACTATTAACGTAATCAAATTTTTCCGGGCTATTAAAGTTTTCTCTCTATACTCGGGAGTGTAAATAAAATTGAGATTTACCTAAGTTTAAACTGGTCAGTTATCCGTTAAGTGCTGAACGGAACTTTTAAAATGGGTGAACTTGAAGCTTTGTGCATATTAGTTTTGGTTCATTAAGAAAATAAAAAAATGTAGGAGCGCAAATTGAAAGAAAAAAAAACTATATGTTTGAATTTTCATGGAGATATTATCATAGATAGCATATCCCGAAGTATGAAATCATATCAAGAATTCGACTGCATACTTATTGCATTCAAGAAACCGGCTTGGATATGAACATGAAGACAAATCCAAATACCAAAACTTACGCAATTTAAAGGTGCACAAGTAGAGGTGAATAAATAAATTTAAAAAATTACATGATACCACCGATAATTGTGTTAGTTCATCTTTCATGTTAATTAATTTATATGTCAAAGCTGATTTAGGGCGTAGAAAAACTCAATTTTACGCTAGAATATTTCTTGATAAAGAACAACTGAATTACTCATGCAATGTATTCAAATTTTATCAAAGTAGAAACTATTCTTAAATTGAGACTCAAAAGAAATCGAAAATATTATGAATACATGCAAGAGTGCAATTACTGAGGCATTCGACGAAAATTTCCATACGTCAATATTATCTTTGACTTTCTCATATGAAGGTTTGTTAACGGATCGTGTACAATTGGTTAATTATCAAATATACTTATTTTGGTTTTTCTTCAATTTCAAAAATAATAAATTTGATTGAATTACATTTGACAACTTGTTTTAAATTATTTACAATTTGATTTATTTCCTTTAAAATTTTATGGATGCATAATATGACCTAAAGCGTATGACGCTGATAAGTGTCGTAAAATGTTCCTTCGACGGGTATTTTCAACATGTTATCACGTTTTACCTCTCCGTTTAAAATACCTATTTGATTATACGTCACGAAAAGTCAAAAAGAGTAGGGTAACAATAAGGTGAAGCCAACACCCTTGCTGGTCTCTTTTATCAATAAAAAACCATTGAAACTTTACAAATTGTATCCGTCCTTCTCGGTAATTAACATTTATTTTTACCGAAACCAATGTGATCTACTATTTTCAACCATAGAATTTTTACGCGTATCGAACACAAAATATTGAAGAAAAGAGGACCTAAGCGCAAGAATTTACTGGGTCAACACTTTTTCGACGATCACTACTATGGGATAGAAGGAAGGCAAAATTTCAAACAAAGGAAGAGCAATAGACATAGGTAGGCATTGATCCGAGAGATATATTCGGCATTTGTTACTATTACCAATGCATTAATGAATATCTATTTTTTTACTTTTATCATCACTGATACGCGTCAAAGGTTAAATGTGCTAATAATGCTCACTTGAATGTGGTGTTAAATGTGCTGTTCATGCTCAAAATTATCGGGTAAGCGATAGCGACGGTGAAACTCTAAAACCGCTTACCTCGTTTGCGTTGTTGAGTAATCTTCACTATATTTTATTTTTTGAAAAAGAACAAATCAGCATTACTCTCTCAAGCTTTTTTCACAATTTGCTTATCACATCAGGGAAGAAAAATCACGGAGATTTTCAAGAGTTGAATCGATTATTTTCCAAATCACGTAAGCGCTAATTTCTTTATTGGTGGTGGAGGGGTTGTTTTTTCTTTGTTTTCTCTGGTACAATCAATCATGTCTGATTTTGAAATAGCCTCCTAAAATAACTTACCTTTTTTGGAATTTGAAGATTGTCAACAAAGCGAATAATACGGTTTTTCTCGTTTTTCTCATTCGCATTTTTTTTCATACGCTTACAAATGATTTGAATGATAATCGGTTCAAGCGCCCTTAAGACGCTCTTAATTAAGAATATATAGTATGACACGAAGTCTACAACGTCGCAGACCGAGATAATTGGTTTGAAACTTTCACCGTCGGTATGTTCTTAAGAGTAATATTAAAATCAAAATGAGTAGCATTGACTTTAAATTGCCCCAGTGCATCGATGTAAGTAACGTTTAAAATTGCATAAACGAAGCAACAAAAATTCCAATAAACTTGAGGATTTTTCCTTTTTCAAAGTAAAAAAGTCCTTGAAATGATATTAATTTGATCTATTTGAGATGTATCAGAATCAAACTAGCATGATTTAGAATCCCGAAAATATAAATATCGGAAAATTTTTATTTTATTTGACCTTTCTTCCTATAATATGTTTCATTGAGTTAGTGCCACGTAAAATTTGCAGAAGGTTAATATGTTTGCAAGCGGTCAATTGCATTATATTCGCCATCCTGTTTCAATAAATATGAGGAGTTGGTTGAGAAAATTTTCCAATCACCTCTTCCGCAGAGTGAATTTTTCTCTCTCTCGTCCATCTAGGGTAAATCAACCAATAGAATCGTTTTATTATATCAATTTTTTCTTTGCGTGTCACTCAAAGATGCGAATATGCGCCAGGTTGAGTGCTTGAAAGTCAAAGATGAAGGCAGAATTCTATTGAGGACATTTTAATGTACCAATTTCTAGCTTTAACAATACAATCAATACAATTTTCCCTCTGGGAACATTGCCGGGGACACCAAGAAGCAAAAATCAAAAATTGCACTTATGCGCCTTGTCCGCCGAGCCCCTCACATCGACTTGAAAATCTAGTTTTTTTACTTTTATTTTTTTTTTTGTGAAAGGGGCGCTGATCTGAATGACCTTGATACTAAATTACGTGGGATGAACTTACAAGTGTAGTATTCCATCATGTTCTGATTGTAGCGATAAGCGGTCGAAAGGTCCATCGCGGGCCTCAAAGAGAAGAGCCCGAAATTCGTGGGATCCAGGGTTGCAATTATGATGAGTTACACTTTCTCCAGCACGAAATGAAAGACGAAAGAACACACTTTTTATTCATCCTTTACATTTTTCTGCAGAGATTTTACTCCGTTCGGTTTATAACCTCATTTTCTAATGTTCTAATCCTACCATTCAGAAATAACGCGATTCTCTTCAGCTTTTTGAAATTCTTGAAAAGCTGGGTCATTTTTTCGACTTTAATTCCAGGCTCCGATTAGATCAACACTTTGGTCGCTATTCCGTTATGCTTTGCATCGAACCCGGTTACGATTTTACGATCCGTAATTACTAGTCTGGTGCACTGAATCGATCTTTTAGAGACGATCTTTTAACATTTATCTTTGAGATAAAACACTCGCATGAGATTCCAATTCTTCTTTTCTAACTTTTGCGACAAGCACTATCAAGATTGGATCTCCGTTTCAAAACACACCGGTTTTGATATTCAATGATCAATACTTTCGCGTGATCAAAACATAAACAAGCGTAAAAAAAACAACGAAACAAATGACTAGATTTCTTTTGGTAGCGGGTATAAAAGCTTTCAATTGAGCTTTCAGCTCATTCCGTCGCAAAGGGCAAAGGGAACACAAAAGCAAAATGAAAAATGATCTAACTATCTTAGAAACGGGCGTTTGCAAAAACCGCACGCACTTAGCTCACAACCAGAGAAAGGTCATTTCTAAAAAATTGTCGACAGGTGACAACGGAAACCAATATCACTGGCCCAAACTCCGTCACCACATCCTTAAATTGCAGACTTTTGAGTAGCTTTCCGAACAAAGTCTCATCGACGGACCATTAAAATTCCGTGGACTTTTGGAACAGCTCTAGGACTCATCGTTGCAATCATGGTACACGCTATTTCGAAGCACTCGAGGGGTGAACAGCAAAACAGTCTGTGAAATCCTTCGCACTAAAACCGGTTTCACTACCGCGGAAAATCTCTCGATTCAGCGATAAACTCGCAGTCCGATGCACAAAATTTGATGCTGGAACATTTATCTGCACTCACGCACGATACCGCTTCATTTTCCGATTAAATACCCTCGTTAGGTATTTTTCTGATTGCTTCATCATGAGGCTGAGAGATGCTCAGAAAAATCGCGACAAACCGCGGGGTTGTGTAAGAAGAAATACCGGGGGGCCGAAAAAGCGCGGAGCTAAGCGGTCCGTGACGATTGTGGCGGTGGAGTGGAGTGCGGGTGGCCGGCAGGGGCCAGGGGGTCGCTGGGGGGTCGCTGGGGGGTCGCTGGGGGATGGGGACGGCTCGTGCGGTTGCAGCGATGCGGCGCGGTGGCAGGTTGTTGCAGGGTGACTGTCGCCGTGTCACACATCGTTCCGAGCCCGGCACACAACGGGCAACGGGACAGAAGGAGTCACTCGCCAGGGGCGGAGCCAGCCGCGGAAGGGCGCGGGGGGTGGGTGAGGGCCGGGAAAGGGACTCTCCGGTTAGCTCCTCTCTCGGCTCATTCTCGCGGCCGGCACTTGTGATCCACGACACCTCCGCCCGGTGTCATCCCTGGCCCCGTCTCGCGGCCGCACTCATGATAGGCTTCAATAGACACGCTCGCAATATGCGTAATGCTACCTTTTTATGGAAAAAACGCCCTATGAAGCTTCAGACGTTACCTTTCTTTTGAAAAAGACAAATTTCCTCGTAAACTTATGAATATTGAGGGGGAAAAACACTAAGAAGTGACCCGAACTGTATGTAACAAGGTGGATTGCATTTTGCAAAAAGGAACCAAGAGCATTCCAGGGCCGGATTTACCTACTTGCCGCCCATGGGCCGCTAGTATTTTGCCGCCCATGGGCCGCTAGTAGTTTGCCGCCCCCTTCACATTCGTTTTGAGACATCAATGAAAACCATCAAATGAACGTACCAGCGGGGGAGTGGTGCATAAGACGCGTTTACTGGTGTTGAACACATTTTTTGGGAAAGCCCTGTCAACACTACTAGCAAAAGTTCACAGAACTTTGCGCGAAAGTTAAGTTTCGTAAACCTATTTCTGAGTGGACAAGGCCTTCCATTCATAAGAGATGAACGAAAAAATTATGAAAGAACAAACATAAATGTGGATTAATGATTTCAACTTCCGCCGCCGCGCCTCGCAGACCGCACTGTTTTTGACGCAATGCGTGAAGTATTCATGCAGTCTTGTAGGCGCTATGCGTCTCACGCTGATCGTACTGTGTTTGCCGCAATGCGTGAGGTATTCATGCATTCTTGTAGGCGCTATCCGTTTCACGCTGTTCGCAATGATCGCACCGTGTTTGATGCAATGCGTGAAGTATTCGTGCAGTCTTGTAGGCGCTAATATGTGTTACATGCCGATCGCCGCGCCGAGGGCTTCTCTTTTTCATCTCAAGTCCTCATCATCATTTCTCTCTAGGCAAGTCGCCGTTCCAAGCCAAATTGCGTGTTTGGTTTTCTCTTAACTCGACTAATTAAAGGTGTTGTTTTTTGTATCACTGAAAGACGACAAAAGTAGAAATTACTTTACTCTCAGAAAATTAGAGATTCTGTCGCCTATTCTCGTTTGTAATTTTTTTTCTAAATCCGAATTTTTTTTTATACCTACATTTAAAAAAATTGCAAAATTTGTCGCCCCCTATAGATTTGCCGCTATTGGCCGCTGCCCAATTGGCCACCCCCTTTATACGGCCCTGGAGCATTCCAGTGTCGCTAAGATTGTGCAACGTTCTTCACCCTGCAATTATAAACTGATCATTGATACAAGTTTTATCTTTACGTTCAATAAACTATGATTCAAGACAAAAATTGCCTTTGTACATCTGATTTGATTTATTATTTTAGTATTGATTGCAAAGCATGCACGCGACACAATCAACATTAGAATGCTCTTGGTTCCTTTTTGCAAGATGCAGTCCAAATGGTCCTGGGTGATCTACTGATTATCTGTATTAATCACGACGAAACTATGTGGGCCCTCTTCAAGAAAGTCCCTGTTTGAGGGACGACTATGAACACGGCCCTTGGTTACTTGCATATTGTGACTCTGGTAGGTTAGGTACAGGAAGCCTCCAACTTCGAAAAAATCAAAGGCAAATTTTGGCTTTTAGTGAAATTAAAGTTAAAGAAAAATTCAAGTAAATTACTCTGCGTACTGGTAATCCATAGGATACCAATAATTTGTCATGGTGGTAAATAATTTCCTTTTTAATAAATAAAAAATACCAAAAATAAAATTATAAGTTCACAAATTCTACGGACCTACGTTTTTGAAAAAAGCGTGTTGCAAATCTCGCAAATTGCATGCCAACGAAGGGACTTCAAACTTTTTTGATATGCCTAACGTTATTTCCTCGCAATTCCCCCTTGCATGTCATTTCACAACCTCTTGTGTACAACGAAGAGGCAAAATTTTGAAAATCTTTGAAGAAGTTCGATCAGAAATAACTGGCTCAACGTTGAAGAGACGGGAGTTCTGATGGACTCACGAGATACCGTACAACGTTGAGGCGTGAATGATCGACTATCGATATTTTCCCACTTGAAGCCATGGTAAAGACTCGATTATTGAGGTGCTTGTTGTCGATCGATACTTTTGAATAGGTTTAAAGGGGAGATGGATCGATATATCGGAGAGCAGACGACGGGAGTGGTGAAACCGGGAGCGATACGAGTCCGGTGCCCGGGTGAGAAACGGAGAAGGCGCGGTGCGGCGGCTCAGAAACTAGAATCGTGTGAAAGAGCATGCAGGTAACTTGTAACCCAATCCAATTGAACTTGACAAACAATATGCGTTTTTGCCTCTTGCTCTCGCTCCTCAGGAGCTAATTGTCGGCCGACCACCACCTCTGTCCAACCCTTTCCCTACCCCCGCCCTTCCCCTCCTCGACAGCACCGCCACCCCCTCCTACCTCCCTCCCGGGTGACCTCGACGCCGCAGCTTAATTCCAACTTGTTACCTCGATCCAGCTTCTGACGTCTCAAGTCTCCCACTCGGAGATCCAAGCTCCTCGCTAAGACATCCTTGTCGTGGCTTATGGAAATTACACAGCCGCTCTCCTTTCCACTCGGGCAAAAATCCGTTTTTTTTCTTCCTTTTTTCTTCCTTTTTTCTTCTTTTCATTGGATTGATATTTATCAGGTTTCAGGTTTTGGAAAAAAAAATTGTAGCCAGTTGAACGCTGTCACGGATCTACACGCAACGGACGTTTTGAAAACTTGCCGCTGGTTATTGAATTTTATAGATGAAAGGAAAATTAAGCAATATAATAGGTTGAGACGGGTGGTTAGTTTAAAGCAAGGGAGAAACGTGGAACTGCCCATGGGGTTCCTCGTAGATTGCTGTTAGTTAGTTTATCCTCTGTCTCGTGCAGTGGCGTGGCGTGAATGATCAATTATCGATATTTCCCCATTTGAATCCGTGATGAAGAATCGATTATTAAGGTGCTCGCTGCGAACACCCTTTTTATCGATCCTTTTCGATAGGTTTAAATGGCATGGCAATCGATTTATCGAGGATTGCTCCATTCTCTCTGTTTATCCTCTTCGCCTGTATTTTTCGACGATCAGCCTACTTACTTTTTTGCGATAGTAAGAATATTCTAACATATTTGGTCTCGTATAATTACGTACCTAGAAATAATTATAGAACTAAGAGACACTTCAAAGCGCGTTGATGACGGCGCAGAGATACAACTATTCGTGCTTGATCGATGCCCGTGTTGCATAAGCAAAATTGAAGGCGCGATGGCGTGAGACGTGAGACGTGAACTCGTAATGCTCCGCTCAATGCTGCTACTGAGATCTCGCTCAGATTCAGGAGAAAAGTTGAAAAACGAGGCTAAATTACGTCCCTCCTATCTTCGGCTGTGTTGTTCATATAGTCCTTAAAGTACCACGACAAATAAGACAAACGGAAACAAACATCATGCGGAAACAGAGCAAGGGAAAGGGCGTGCGTTGAGACGGCGCTGAGATACAACTATTCGTACTTGATGGATGTCCGTGTTGCATCTGCAAAATTGAAGGCGTCACGCGATTCATAAAATCTAGTGGGAGGAATATCAAGGTAAAAGAGAGCTCTTATAATTTTTAAAACCAATTCATTTGAGACTTTGAAAGACTTTCCTTGATATATCACGATGATAATTTCCAAGTTTGACTATTCCATGATTTCGTCAGGTGATGAAACGATGTAAAAGCATGCTTAAAAACATTGAAATTGAGGCGAACAAAAGCAAACGCTCTCCGCCACGATGTTTAACTGTATTACTACATGTATTTCAAAAATAGTGATAATAACCATTAAATATACAAAAATATTGATAATAACGATTAAAAATACAAAATAGTGACGATAACCATTAAAAATACAAAAATAGTGCTAAAAGTACTATCATGGCCCGTCGCGTTCATTTTCGTTCGCTTTATGGATTTGTAAATCTCCGAAATAGTGATCACACTCAGACAAAGATCTTGGTCGCTCTTGGTAGTTTCAGCGTTTGTTCAGTAAGTCTGAATATAATGTCTAATATTACGAGTGAATATTATACTTTCTTTCAGGTATCCAAAATACATGAAAATCTCAAAAAGGCTGAGAAAACAGTTTCGAGTATACAATGAATATATCGCTATCTTGGATCGAGCTTACGCTTTCGTCCAAAAAAGCTAAATGTTTGCCACAAGGAGAGCATCTGAAATAATGAAATAATTATGCGAAAAAAACCTCACCGGTGCTAGAAAAGATTCATGTCCAACATTTCTAGGCGTACACCCGAAGTGTTAGACATACATCCATCCAGGTTTACCTCTCAGCTCTAAATCGACAGTTATGAGATTTAGGCATTTTTACCAAAGCGTTCGAATATCAGACAAAAACTCATGTTTTTCGAGAAAAAAACACTATAAACGCTCATGTCCCTAGCATATCCTTAACATCAACGGAAATAAGATGCAATAACAGACAAAACCTTAATAGCGGAACATAATTTCTTGTAAAAACCCAACTATTCGAGATGGATATTCTTTTTTTCAGGTAATAATACGGTTCTTGTTTTTCGCACATTACGAAATAAAATTGAATACATTTCTTTCGAAGACAGTCAATGATATCTGAGTTACGTATTACGGTTGAATCAGCGAAAGAGTAGCCTGAGGAATTCTCAGAAGGATTTCCGAGGACAGCAACGAGAGAGGAGACACTGGAATGATGTCAAGTCGTCGCTTAGCCTAGGAAAAAGGGAAACTTGTCTTTAACCTTGAATCAAAGCAGCATCGAAAATTAAGCGGTGAAGATTCACGAACCAGTCGTTTTATTAGAATTTCTGTCGAATGCCTTTGCCGCAGTTCAATTTTAAGAGTGTACAATTCATTTTGTTGATAAAAAGCTTTTTGATACTTCGAAAAAAAAGATAATGCCCAAAATACGATTTTTTGTGCGTATTTAATGGCTAAATATTCATCAAGAGTGTACCTAGGGGGCGATTGCCACCTGCCTTCCCTCCTTCACCGAAATAAAGGGATGCTGATTGAAATTCCGGATTTAATGAAAAGTGTGCGACTACTCGGGAAACGCTGAATTAACCGCCGCATCAGATAGTTTTACATCTTGACATTGCGGAAATAACTGCTGTATCGATTAATTCAGCGTTTTCTGAGTTGTCGCATGCTTTTTTACATCCAAAATGTTAAAGCAGCATACTTTTTTTTCGGCGTTGAATGACACTTCGGGTGAACCTGAAACTCGAACCTGACAACATTCGGCGAGAGCAACATTTTCCGGCCGCATCGGCAACCCGCGAAGCCGGCGGTCGAGCGAATCTGTTGACTGTCACCATGGCGGGGGTGGCGGGGGGGGGGGG
>NW_017550915.1:526192-544399 GCF_001854935.1 Bemisia tabaci | reverse complement strand
AATGGACGGGGCGGGGAGGAGAGAGACGCACGCACGAGCCAGGAAAATGGGAAACGGCCAAAGGAGGGAAAAAAAGCTCGCGTTAATCAAAATATGATTCGCGGGTCCTTCATCATAAGCGGCGGCGGGAGCGCGCAGGCCCGCGCCGCGACGCCCCATTGGCCGGGGGGCGGAGCCGAGGGCGAAGCGCGGCACAGCTTTTCGGGAGAGAGGTCGCCTCCCCCCCCCTCCCCAGCGCCGCGCCGGGCTCAAAGCACCGGCATATCTGAGGTCCTAATCAAGTTAAGATAATGTTATGGATAGCGAGGGTTCCCGCTAGCACTTATAAACTCAAAAACCCACAGATAATTTGCAAGAGCTAATGAGCTTTTTTCCCTTATTTCCGTCGCCCGCCTTTGCCGCCCCCTCGCGCCCCCCTCGCTCCCCGCCCCGTGTTTTTCCTCGCCGGCGCCCGGTCCGCTCTCGCATTTCTTTCCCCGAGCGAAAACCGCGGATCTGCGCGGGCTCAGCCATGGAGTTACGTTGTTTTAGCCGGGAGCCGGGATCCGCGCCGCCCCCACCTTGCAATAATGTCTCGTTTTTAAATGAATCATTTCCATGTGGAGTTTATGTCCTTTGTGCTCGGGTTTTCTCCGCCCCCCCCCCCTGCCCCTCCGGAAAGCGAAAAATCAAACCGGAGAGGTAAATACTTTGCTGCTTCCGAGATGTTTCCTTTCCGTTCCTTCCTCAAAGGCGACTCCACTGAATTTAACGATAGCAGATTGAGACTCATGAAAGGGAGATTCTCGGGCTTGTTCCTAGGAAAAATGGACTGCATTTTGCAATTAGGAAATACAATTTCTGACTCGTCTGTAAAAATCGTACGTTCAAAGGGAAACTGATTGTACATACGATGTTCTTAAACTGAGGCAGAACTTGTAGATCCTAGTTGCAAAAGGTGGTTCAAGTAAAACACGGAAAGCCGAAATCATGGCACGCTGAAAATCAGGATGAGTGCTTTTTGTAGTTCTACCATCGGTGTTTGAACAGAATGGCGCACACTCGAAATTTTCTGCACTGGGTCTTTTTCTAAAAAGAACATATCTTTTTTTTGCGAATGAAATGAACGGAATTGAATGTGCTTTTACAAATGAAGAGTTTAAGCATAGAAAATACTTGACTTTTATTTTGCTGATGTCAAATTTGATACTATGGTTTTCTGTACCTCACCAAAGGATAGAATAATTTGTAAGGATCGTAAAAGGGAAGTGTCAAAGTATGCAAGTGCGGTGCTATAATTACCTCGAAATACATCAATCTCCTGAACGCCGCAGCGTTTTAATATCGTTCACTACTGCTTATTTTTTTTATTTCTTGTGAATTATTGTATTTCATCCGGATTGAACATTTAGAGGAAGTAGAATCGACCCGGAGAAGATATGGATATCATGGTTATATATTTTTAAAGCATTTCACCTTCAATTTTTAGATTACGGCTTAAAACATCTTGCGCAGTGCCATAGTCACCTGCTCGACAGTTCGGATCTATTAGCAGAACTAAGTTTTTGGAAAACAAGAGATCTGCTTGTGGAAAGTATTTTTTATTTCTCTTGAAGGAATTATACCCTTCACTGAAAACATATTATGGCAGATTTTACCACACTCTGACACAGAGATTCGAATTTGATAATAAACATCAGACTCTGCGGTAGCATTTACCATATTATGGTAAGTATCACCCGAGTTCAAGTGAACACGGCTGTAATTCTGTTGTTTTTTCACCAAATAGTAGCTCTGTGTAAAATATCAAGTAGACCTAAAGTAGATGTTACCATACTTCTTTTTCAGTGTTGACTATATGTTTCATAATCTGGGGTAAATTTACAGAAAGTTTAAGCGAGTTAAGTATATACACTCCGATCCTCTGTCCATTAAATAGAAAACGAGAAAAATTTGGCAATTCGAAGTGCATTTAGGCTGACTCGGCTTAAATTTGTAAACTGGAGAAACCCTCACTTGAACTTATTTCCATGACATGGCCATTAAGAAAAACAGCGATCCTTTTAAGTGCCTTAGAAGAAGGAGGTTCAATTATAAATCACGTAAGGAATGAGCCAATTGTAAGTCTCCTTCGAAACCACCTAATGCGACAAACATCATCAGTCTCGAGAAAATATCTCTCGGAGCTGAAATATGAAGGAGACTTGTGGCGAAGAGTATACACTCACAATTCTCTGATGAATATTCCCTTCTGAGCAGTGAGCCGGCTGGAAAAAAAAATACAGAAAACGGGACAGAAGCGAACGCATTTATTGGATTAATCCCTGCGGTTGATTGATTAAACCCCGTAAAAGAATTTCCTCCGTCCGCATCGCCGCAGACGGAACATAATGTACACGACGTAAGGACGTAAGTGCGCCTCGAAATGAGCCCTCTACTGCCCTGTCTAAGTCTTATGAACGTTCGAAGGCTGTCAGATTCCTCGTGATAACATATTTATTTTCCAGGAAAATGAGCATTATGCCTTGAAAGTTCAGATATTTTAAATTAAATTGCGAATGGAATCCTCTGAAAAATAGGAGGACAAATTTCCACAAATTTCCTTAAAAATACATATTAAATCAAAGGAAATTTGGCAATGCCTGGCCTGGAGCCTTATACGGTCTTCCTTTAGCATAGTAGTAGAATTCACCGTTTTCCAGTCCAAAGGACGTGACTATATTTCAACGTTGCAAAAGCTCCAGTCGTAATTGGACGTATTTATGCTAAAAGGAACTATGCTACACGCAATTTCCTATGCACATAGTTCCTTTTAGCATATGTTCAATTGTTATTTTTACAAGGAAACTATTGGGAATATCCAACTGAGATTCTCACTCGTTTCCCTTCTGACCGCGGGCATAAGCAGTGAATTGCGATATATTGATTGTTGTACCATTTGAACCTATGGTAAAGAATCGATTATTAAGGTGTTCGCTGCGAACTTCCTGTTTATCGATCCTTTTCCATAGCTTTAAAGGGCACAGCGATCGATATATCGCAAAGTACGCCACGCCACGGGCAAAAGTCAGCCAAATTCTGGACTGATGTTGCACATTCTTATTCTTAAAAACGATGAATTGTTGGATTGAAGTTTGGAACCTTGGATTGGAAGTAGGTTTCTCCGTCTGAAACGAACGACGGACCTCACGGCTCGCGTTGGAAAGGAGTTAGGTCGTTTTGTCGCAGCGGACGACGGCGCCCATTTTTCCCCGAAATGAAAGCAACAACGGAGCAAGGAAATAAATTGTTTATTCATTTGTAAACTTAAGGAGCGACGACATGAAATGTTTCCAGGGGGGCGTCGGCATTGGGGCGCTGTCAAGAGTCAACATTTCGTTGAATGTGTCCCCGAAGAAGGCAGAGAAAAAGCAACGGGTTTCATTCCGCCCGCGCCACGCTCCGCCGCTTGGAGTCATTACCGCAATTTATTATATTCATTTTTCTCGTTTTTTCATTAAATAGAATTGGATGATAAATAAAGAATCAATCAATCATACAATCAAATAAGTAAATGGATACCCCTCCACTCCTACCTCCTCCTTCACCTTTTTCCTTTCAGCCAGACATGTCGAGATTGAGCTTTCCCAATGAGTCTTCCATCATACGTTTCCTCTTTTTGCGCTTATCGTCGTTTCCTCGACGGAGAACTTAACCATATTTGGACGTATTTATGCTAAAAGGAACTATGAGCATGGGATTTTACGTGCGACATAGCTCCTTTTGGCATAAGTACGTCCATCTCAATATCCCCACTCACGAATTGGACTCAATTTTAAGGTTAGGAACTACAACTCACCTCTAGCTCTCTTTAGAAACAACACATGCACCATTAGTTTCCCTACGCACATGTGTGTTTTTACGGATGAGCCAAAAATTGTGGTTTCTAATTGCGGAATATCGTCCTATTATTATATTTTTACCGAGAAACTGTATCAGCGACGTAACTAGGGAACTTTTCGCCTTTTTCATTTTTCCCCTTCAATTTTTGCGCCCCCCCCCCCAACGCTGCGTCCCCCGCCCAGCAAGAGCGGCAGGGGTGAAAGTTACACCCCTCAACTGTAGGACATTTCGGGTTGAAATTTGAAATATGTCACGATTACTCTTTTGATTATTCGCAAAAATTAGCCACATTTTTGAGAGATATTGCGCAGTCATATCATTGTGAAAAAGCCAATTGTTTGAGTCAATTTTGCAACATTAGAAAATAGTTTCAGTACTTCGTCTCGGAATTGACGTTATACGCTAATTAATATTACTTGCACTCGTTCAGGTCTTCAAGAACGCTTTTTTTATAAATATTTTTTTTTAAAAAACTAATAAGCTATACAACTGCCCAGCATATGGGATCTTCTGTGTGGGTGGTGGTGTGTGTGTGTGTGTGTGGACGGGGGAGGGGAGGACCAATAGTCCTAACTAACTGGCCGGGACAAGTTAAAAACTACGTGTGTGAAGTATTAAGCCGCTACAATTATGAATGAACCAAGTGAGCGTGGCCGAAATGCTGCGAGCAACTATTACACCCTCCAAGCCGATCATATTGCCTATCGAAATGTTGAAGGCGAATTGGTTTGAACGAGTGAGGAAGGAGTATTTAGCCGCTACAGATATGGAAGCAAACATGAAAACTTTCGAAAGCACTGCATGACGGTGCTATTAACGTAAATTCTATAAAATTAAATATTCCAATGCATTCAATATTTTTTTAAAATTTTTATTAGACGAAGGACTCAGTATTCTGAACTGAAAGATGTCTACTGAGCTATTCGGTTCGCGTATAATAACCGATTTCTCTCTCTCTCTTTAAATATAGGAATACTGTAGCATAGATTTCTCTTGCTATCCTAGACTTGGCGAGGTCCCGTTCCGCGGAGATGAGGGTAAGGTAGCAGCGATAGGGATAGGCACATAGCGACGAGGGACGAAGGGGATGAAGATATGCCAAGATAGAAGCGGTGAGCATCGCGTGGCCAGAAGCACCAAAATCGCCCAAAATCGCTCGAAATCTGGGGGAACGACACTCGAGGCTCAACAAAAGGCCCGGCGAATGCAGGCGTTCTGAAGAGGCCAACAATTCAAGTCAAATAATCGCGAGATGTCACCCTTACAATTACCCGAGTATTATATACTAACTCCTCGATTGTTGGTCCAGAGTATTAAAAAGGTGTCCGACTCTTGTGCTCGCTCACCCTCGTTCCAAGGCTCTTGCCTCCGGGTGTTGGGTGTCTCACCGTGGGCCCAGTCCGAGTCAAATCCTCGCCAAAGTTATGCTACCCACTCTAACCGGGCCGTATTCATGCTTGCTCCTTAACCAGCTCCTTTTCTTAGAAAGCCCTATTTGGTTTACATTTTGATTTAAAGCTAATCCAGGGAGATCCTTGACATGGCATCATGGAAAAGACAATTGAACCGATTATTTTCCAAAACACGTAGGTGCCAAAATCGCGAATGAGGGAAAAATAAGAAAAACCGTTATGTTCGCTTTGTCGACAATCCTCGAATTCCAGAAAATGTATGTTGTTTTAGAAGGCTATTTTAAAATCAGACCTGTTTGATGATACCAGAGAAAACAAAGAAAAAACAACCCCTCTACCACCAAAATAGAGATTGACGCTTAGGCGATTTGGAAAATAATTGGTTCAATTGAGGGCCTTGGAGGACAAGGCGAGTAAGTGCAGTTTTTAAAGAAATTAAGATATCAATGATTACAAGTAAAACTAGTTTTAATACATATTCTGTGAAAACCTCGCTCCCAAATTCCACTTTTTAAGAATCCATGTAATTTCAAGACTTTCTTTTCCTCGAGGTAGCAAAAACTGGATCTATGCGCCTTGTCCTCAAGCCCCTCAATTGGACGTATGTCTGCCAAACGGAGCTATGTGCATTAAGACATGAGCTCTGAGACCCATAAGAATACCTGCAAAACGGGGCTCATGTCATAATGCACATAATTCCGTTTGGCAGAAATACGTCCAATAATTGTTGCCACTGCGAGTAAAATTCAGCAGTATAACTTCAGAAATGTATCCTCGTAAGGGATTACAATCACTTACCAGCATAAATAATACAAAATATGGAAGAAAACTTATTGCGAGTTTGGTCAATTAAAGTTTCTCCAAACTATAGACTTTTTTCTTCCGTTTATTGTACTTTTGGCATTGGCAAAGCATTGTAATCCCTTGCGAGGCTCAATATACTAAGTTATACATGCTATATATACTCGAGGGTCAAGGTTTGCACAAATTCTCAATTTTAATATCCTCAGTTCAGGATTCCTTTAAGGTATGTCAATAAACTGTAGAAAGCGCGCGTCTCGGCTTGCGAGGTTGCATGCTTTTTGCCATTGTTTATTCTGTGCATGAAAACCCACATAACATCAAAAATTCAAAAACTTCCGCATTTGTTTTTTCTGTGCGAAGAATATTCTGCGAAAATTTCAAGCCACGATGTTGGTTTGTCCTCTTTAAACAAATTAGATAGGAGCGTCGATAGCAAGTTACGCGATTTTGCCATTTCACCGTCGGTTAGGTGTTCATAGCTGGTCTAGTTAATCGTAGAGGGGTAGTTCTGTTGCTTCAAAGGCATTTTTGAATCGATCGTTTTTCGAGTCACCATCCTCAGCTAAACCGCCCACTGCGTGATGCAGTATCTGACGAGGGGAAGATCCGAGTTCATTCACAGGGCAGGTAACATGGAAATTCGAATCTAGTGGTAGATCAGTGGCGCGGGCTCCCAACACCCGGTATTCACGGTTATTATTCTCTTTCATCCGCCGGCTGGTCGAAGGGACTCAACGCGATTGTGACATGAGCCCTAGATATCATAGAATTACACGCACGTCAGGGTTCGTCTGAAAAATAGATAGGCCTTTTTGTGAGGGAGCGAGGGTTTATCCGATCCGATCCTTGACTTTTGGCACCCTCTCGAGTGCTCAATGTGGAGCATCCACCCTGCGGCTCTATTTAACGCTTCATTTAAAGCTCATCAGAGCCACTCACGGCCTTCTTCATGCGTCCCATCCTCCGTCTTTTTTCCGCCAAACATCAAACTTTTTTCATCTCCTCTTCTCATCACCCTATCTTTTGCGTTTGATGAGCTAGGTACAGAATAAAAGAACTTGGTCGTCGTTTGAAACTAAAAATAACAAACGACAAGCTCTAAGGGTCGTATTGGAAGTCGCCCTTTAAACAATTCCTTTCCTCGGGGACCTCCTCAACATAGGATACATGTTTAGGGAGATCCTTAATATTCCACAAATTTAACGAGTCTTAAAACAGAGTAATTTAAGTGATAGATCCCTGCAAGTCATGAAAAGAATTGGTTACTGCAGAAATAAGAATAAAATGGAGCGATCCTATTGGTGGAAGGTGGTTCGACAAACCGAAAAATCAGTTTGACGAACTGAATTAGTTTGGATGATACGGAACATCGATTTTCGGTACGTGCGACCGAACTATTTTTTCAGTGTAGGATCGCTCTAATTTCCCTGTGTCTCCATGTCTATCGCTTTTTCCATATCAATTTCAATAATCAGCCCTATCGTCAAACACGGATTTTCTAAATCGAGGAAGATGGAAGGAGGCCGCCACGAAAGTCCTTTTCCCGTGGATTTTCTCCCGGATCCGTCTCTGCGGCCGGCCGCTCGCCATCGGGAACCCGTACTGTTCAAACATTCCCGCGGTGAAAAGTGTGTGGTCGCATCTTCACGTGAGCCCCGGAGAGGACGGCGTCATGCAGACGAGGGGGCTCACCGCGAGGGGCACTTAGGCGTTTCTACGACTCCGGCGAGGATTTTCTTCGGATTTACAAACAGAATGCGTAGGCGGCGCGGTGCGGAGCAGCGGTCTCCGTCGGTGAGCAGTTTGCGGTTTGGTCGATTTCCTGAATCGGTTTCGATGTCTCTGAGAAGAAGTGTCGGCCACCTCTCTCATGTTTTTTATCGCCCGGTAATATAACCCGCCTCCCCGCCCTCGCCCTCCCCGCGGCTCGCTCGACCCCTCCCCTTCCCCGAGGTTCNGGGGGGGGGGGGGGGTAGATTTAAGTTTCCTTTACGACCTCGCGCACGGACTTGGAGACGGAGACCTTGATGCCACAGACGTTCGGAAAAAAACGAAAAAAAAAACAACGAAAAATCAGTCGACTGACTTGTTTAGGCAGACGTCAAAATTTAGTCGTCCGAATGTCTTCGTACGTGCCAACGACAAGTTTTTGCTCCCTGAAATTTTTTGTAAGGATACCGGATTTCATTTGCTCCGCATGTCACCAGAAATTATATTTGCGGATATTTCTTCTTCATTTACCTTTTCTTCATACTATTTTCTTTTTTCTTTTTTCTGGGCGGAGCTTTAAGCCTCACATACTTTTCACGCGGAGAAAATTATTTCGATGAGCAGCCTTCTTTAGGATGGTCCAAAAGTCCTGCACCACCAGCACTATGCATCACCCCTATAAAGTTGAACGAATTGGACTGTACATATTTCCGTCGTGGGAGGAACATGCGAGTTGCTTTTCCTCAAAATATATTGTTTCATCGGCAAAACGTATGCTCTCTCTGCTGCCAACCAATGTCCAAAACTGATGATGAGTTAAGCTGGCAATGGCGGATGGACATCGCCTTGGGAGCCTCATCCGTTCTCATCCTCTCGTCGATGGATCTGGATCTCCACCTTCGCTCCGATTCCGACTCCTAGTCGAGCAAGAACCGCATATCTTCACTGGATCTTCACCGGCGTTACGTGCTTTTTGCTCAGGAGGGCAGAGCGTCTTCCGTGATTCAATCACCCCTGCTTTACCGTGCTAAGGAAGAACGCCGCATGATCATTCGAGAGTTGCTAAATTTCCTTCGATAAAACGTTTATTTTTCAGGAAAACTGTGAATCTTTTTCCTATGGATTTTCAGACATTTTAGATCACAGTACAAACAAAATTATCGGAGAAATCGGTAGACAAATGTTCAAAACAATTTCTGAAAATTATTGATTTGCCAGGGGAAATTCGGCAACGCCTGAAGGCTCATACGGCGTTTTTCCTTAGCACGGCAGAGCTCATGACAACTAAATCGCATCGCGTAGACCCCACCGCTAATGCCATCACTTATCTCATAGCGCGCTCACGCCACGTTTTCATTTACAGAGTGCGATTCCTCGGTTTTTAACGAGAGAATTCGGGAAAATATACGTCAATTGGCAACATGGCGCCCATGCTGGTCCCCAGCCCCCCCCCCAGCCCCCTGACAGGGGGGACACGTCGCGTCACGGACGGAATTCAACTCTTCCGTGCTGAGCAAGAACGGCGTATGAACCTTCGAACGCTGCCAAATTTAATTTGCTAAAATTTTCCTGCCAATATAACCCGTAGCCGCAGCTTCAGGAAAAATGATGGTGAATAATTTGGACGTATTTCTGTCATAGCTAAGTGCAGCGTTCTGAGCTAAGTGCATTGCGACGTGAGGCCTGTTATGCATATATTCTTACACGGAGAAAAAAAACTCGTGCGTGGGACCCGAAGTTTAGGTCATATGGATCTCTGAAGTTTTCAGATTGAGCATCTGAACACTTTAGGTCTAGCTGCCGAGGTTCGGATCACACATCTGAAACTTCAGTTCTTACATCTGAAGTACTTCGGTTCTCACATCCGAAGTACTTCGGTTCTCACATCTGAAGTACTTCGGTTCTCACATCTGAAGTACTTCAGATGTAAGAACTGAAGTTTCAGATGTATGATCCGAACCTCGGCAGCTGGACCTAAAGTGTTCAGATGCTCAATCTGAAAACTTCAGAGATCCATATGACCTAAACTTCGGGTCCCACGCACGAGTTTTTTTTCTCCGTGTATGAGTCTCAGGGATCATGTTTGAATGCACATAGTTCTGTTCGACAGAAATACGTCCATTTACCAACTCAATATGCTTGAAAGAGGCCTGATGGGCATGTTTTAAATAATACATGTACAGGTCGTGGTACCTGACTTCAGACGTGAGACACAATACTTAAAAAAAATGGAAATATTTAAGTCAAAAGGAACCAGCACTATCACTAAAAACTTCTTTATTGCGGCATGCGCCCTGAGATCCATAAGAAAATTAATATAACAGGGCCCATGCCACAATGGTAATAGTCCCTTCTCCTTTTAATACGCCCATTGAAACTTTATCGGATTATCTCGGAACAGAGAGTGTATTGTTCAGCAAAGATATCTATGAGGCTTTGATTCGAACTTATGCATGTCACAAGCTTCAAGTTAAAGATCAAAACGTCTCTTATTAAGTCTAGAATCATGTCGCAATTTCGTTTCTTTACATTGCACCCAAATAACTCCACGGGTGCATTAGACTCACCGACTGACATTTTTTTTACGTAACCCATGAATTTCAAGCATTTTTTGTGGAATTTTTGTGCAATGGATTTCCTGGTCCTAACTTTTAATTTTGCACTACCTTTTTGTGACCCCTACTTTTTAAATGTTTAAATTCTGTTGTACCATATTTTGATCTCTCCTCTAAGGTGTTAATGGCTCAATTGTTAAAAGCACCAAATTAACGTAAATACCAACCAACCAACACTCCTCTAGGCAATATAGTCTTCGGACGCATTTCTAAATTTGGAGTTTTTTGACAACTAACTAAGGTCCGGACCAGACGGTCAAACACTGTCTGGCTTGTCGAGACCAGTTTCGACTTGGTTACAACTACCTACTGGAACTTGAAATCAACAGAGAAGGCGCCAAATGAATGAGGACTTTCAGGAAACAGTGGAACAATGAGAAATGCGAACTGGTTCCTCTTTTGGGAGAAACATAAAACGCCTTCCATATATGATGTATGCAACTGGCGTGCCTACGCATTGCTTGCGCAGCCCCGCTCAGATGAGACGTTACCGTCAGCTGATGGTGCGTGCGGTTCGGGGTTTTTTAGCCCTATATATGAGGAAATCCTCTGAGACAGTTCTTTCCTGCGAGTTTGTTGCGCGTGTGCTCGCAACTTGTATCATTACCTTCACTCTTCACTTTTCTTCAGTCTCTTTTTTGGAGAAGTAGGCAACTTACGTGTAAGGCTGTAAATGCTGCAATTGCAACGTAGGTGAAAAATGTCTAGTCTTACCTGTAACAAACAAGAAAACAGGCTACTTTAATGACTAATTAACATAATATATGGTGAAAACTGTGAAAAATCACACACAAAGAGAATCAGTACTTATATGATTAATATGAGTTCAAATACCAAGGATCGTATTCATAGTCGTTGCTTAAACAACCTCTCCTCTAAAGAGGCCCCATTTGGTTTACATTGTGATTAAGAGAGAGGAAATCCTCGAAATAGCATCACAAAGGAGACTCTATTTGCCAATGTCGAACAGAATTCAGCAATCTTACCTTGCGAGAGATTACAATGCAATAGTTTGTCCTAAAAAAAACACAGAATACGGAAGAAAAGATTTTCTGATTTTGACAAACTTCAAGCTGGGTACCAGCCCATCTTAAATTTAAAAAAATTGGCCTCCGGCCAATTTATGCGCGGCGCTTCGCGCCGCGTACCGGCGCTACGCGCCGGCATTTGGGGGGCTTCGCCCCCCCATCCGCTTAGCGGATTGGTGCGGGGACCGCACGGGACTTTCCCGCTCGAGGCGGCGCTTCGCGCCGGCATAGACACTTTTACTGGAATATTTAGAAAAATACTGCCAATTTTACAAAATCATAAAGTTTGATTGGAATTTTGATCACAGGATAATAGTTATGAAATTTTTATTCAAACCACTGAACTTTATTGTAAATGTCTTCGCGATATGTGATGAATTCATATATTCGGCCTCGACTTGTTGATTTTATGAGGCATCTTCAATTAAATATGTAATTGATTAACAAAGTCTCCTGTCAAAGATGGCGATCCGTAAAAATCTTAGCTTTTCTACGATTCATTAGGATCCATTAGATTCATTGACATCATACTTCAGATACGATTTTATATTATAATCTCTCCTTAACCACGGTCAAAAGCCATCAAATATCTACTTGAATGGGTAGAATGACTATTCGATGTTCAAATAGTCTTAAATCTAAACGGTTTTCGCTTAGCATCTCCCAAATTTTAAATTTGGCGGGCGAATCTACCTGCTGGAAGGTTCACCACACGCCCGCCAGGAGCGCCATCTCCTTACCGCGTATCCCTGTAATTCAAAGCGAAAACAATAGAGAGCGCTGAGAGCGCCATCTCCTTCAACCAAACCTCGGGTTCTAACAATTTATAACCTCCTTTATTAAGTAACAAGCATTAAATCAGTCATATTTGTGCCGTATTATTATATTATATTTGTGCTTAGTACCTCGTAAAAAGGAACCGCGAAAGATGGAATCTGCCGGGATTCTAAATTCATTAACAACAAACATATTAGTATTTAATAAAGATGTAAGTGTCAGTTCTTGCGTCAGCTTGATGACTAATAGTAACTATATATTGTAAGTACTTACCTACCTAATTAGTTGTCTAATTTTGCTTGGTGTATACCTACGGAGTAATTTTGGAAATAGTATATGATGCATTATATAATGCATTTGAATTCCTAGGTTTCACCTGACTCAAAGCGTTTGCTGCTATTATCTAGAAGCGTTCCGACTCATTTATCAGAGAATTGAGCGTTTCCTATCGGCCCCTCTGCAATTATGAGATTAGTCCAAGAATCCTTTAGGAACTTAAATTAATGACTCAGATGGTGCTTTTGAGCCAACTTTCAAATAATTAAAGGCATTTTTTCAAAATCTACAGTCCATGAGCTCTCCGTGTGACCGAAGTGCTCTCCTCGCTATATGACGCGTAACCCTTCAATTTTTAGTTTAGTCCAAAGACCTCATAGGAACTTACATTATTGAACCAGGTGGTGCTCTTATGCCAACTTTCGAAGAAATGAAAGGCATTTTTTTTCAAATTTACAGTCTTAGAAAATGAGTTGTTTGTGTGATGTCGCGGAGCAAAGTGCCCTACTTTTGGGCCTCGTAATCCCTTGAATTTTGAGATTAGTCCAAAGATCTTTTAGGAACTTAAATTAATGACCCAGGTGATGTGCTTGATGCCCACTTTTAAAGAATTAAAGGCATTTTTCAAAATTTACGGTCCCTCAAAATGAGCTTTCCGTGTGATTTTGCTGAAAATGGACCTTTAACCCAATTTGACCCTAGCCCCCCCAAATTTTAGCGTACCCCAAAATCGTTGGACGTGCATAAGGAGACCATAAATATGGTGTTCTGTGAGAATTTTGAATGAAATCGAACAGATAGATTCTGAGATATCGCTGTAGACAGATTTGGGGGACGCCGGACGGACGGACACACATTTTTTCAAGTATGGTTATTTTGACTCCTGGGACCTTAAAACGTCTAGAAATGATGAAATTTCAACTTTTTTTTTTTTTTTTTCTTGGAGGATGACAATACTTCCTCTCTACCCTAGGGGAGCGAGAAAGTAAAAACTTGCAGTATATTTTGTATCGATTCTTGTACTTTTTGTAGTAGTGAACTGTGTAGCCTCCTGCAAGGATCCATTTCCACAGTTTGTGCTTTGTGCTGCTGAATTTGATTTGTGATTTGCACAAAGTGTCCGTTTGATGATGCGATTTTGAAGGTTTTCTTAAACTTTCCATGTAATTGGGGCTCCTTAGCCTCGAGGGCTGATTATTGAAATTGATAGAAAAAGCCATAGAAAAAGAAGACAGAGAGAAAACTGAGCGATCCTGTTGGTTTAAAAAATTGGTTTTTATAGACTAAGGTCGAAAACGATGCACTAGACTAACTAGTAGCTCTCTCGTGGGTTGCCGTTAGCTATTCTATTACTTACCTTCTTTGTTATTGCAACTGTCCGTTTCCACCGATAGGATTCCTTCCCATTTCTGTTTGTCTCTTTTGTCCATCCCTGTATCTAACAATTTCAACAATCAACCAGCCGATGGCTTAAGGGGGCCTTACCGTACATGAATACAAGTCCTATTCTTGTTGGTGGTATTGAGAGAGGTCACGGCATCATTTAATTACTTGGATCTGCGGGCTGATTGTTGAAATTGATAGACGAAGCTATCGACATAGAAGACATAGGGAGTATGGAGCGATCCTATTGGTTGAAATGGGTGGCTCCTATAGGCTAAGGGAGCAAATCATGGACTAACTATAGGGTCCCTCGTGGGTTGCCGTTAGTTAGTTTAATACCTACCTCCTTCGTCTATTGCAACCACCCGCTTCCACCATTAGGATCTGTCTTCTTTGTCTATAGCTTTGTCTACCAATTTCAACGATGAGCCCGTAGATTCGACACAAGAGTGAATCCCGATGTGACGTCATCACTACTAGCGCCTATAGCTACAGAGACACCTACAAGTCGGGGATGGAAGGCGGCGGTGCGGTGGCCGGGAGTCTTGGAAGCGTGACGCGTGAGTGAATGGCGCGCGGCCCGCGGCGTTCATTCACTCAGACGTTCATTCATCCGCGCGACTCACTCTCACACTCATGTTCACTCATACATGATAGCGTCCATGTTCACGCTCGCAGCAACGCATCCAAGAAGAATGTATCGAGCCTCGATAAAGAATTTCGTCTACTAGTCAATGGAGTGCATTCTTCCTGCCCGCGCCACCACGCACAGTGGAACAAAAGTCCGACAAAATGTTGTTATTTTAGGAGAATTTATACTCGTTAATACGGAACGCATGAATTAAAAGTGGTCTCATTGGTTCCTCCCTTATGAAGCACCCCTTAGAATTTATAGTGTGGAGAAATAGGAATCAAAATTCACAGTTTTAGTCAATAATCAAACGCTGGAGCTCTCTCATTAGCTCGTTTCATTGTGCGACGCCTGGACATGCTCGCCAGTAGTTCGGATCGTGGTCGAGGCTCTTTCAATGGGCTCTTTTGCCATGGTGTCGAGTTGGGCGTTTCAAGGCTTGCTGAGTTGCTGCCCCTGGTAAAAATTGGCAGTAGAATCTGTGTTCCAAAATATCATACACCTACGGCCGGCTGTAAGATTTCCAATAGCTTCTATAGCCGTCTACACAATTTCTTATAGCCTTTTATAGCCGATGGCGATTAAGCAACTCACAGCCAGGCGATAAAGTGTATGCTAAATGTCACTAATTAAGGATTCCATATAGGACTTAGTGAGTTTTTGGACCACTCCTCTCTTTTTGGGCCGTAGTATCTTGATTCGTTTTGCGAGGAAAGCTCCGTACTTTTGATGGATGCCTGCCATTCCCTATATATTAGAGCGCCTTCAGTTTCGTATGATACTGTGCAGTACCTCTGGTGTGAAATAGTTGCTTCAAGCGCCGTGGCACGCTGCGGCGAGGCAGGCGGGCAGCCAGCGCGAAACGCGCATTGGCCCCTACAAACCTAACAGGGATACTTCACGCGCTGCACAATGCGTGAAGTATCCCTGTTAGGTTTTTAGGCGCCAGTGCGTCGCCGCTCCGCTTTGTGTTAGGCTCTAATATTTAATCTGGCGGAGTCAGCGTTATTCAACTCATGATTTTGAAATATTTGCACATCCTGGATGGATTATTCTCGTTTTAATCGATAAAAAAAAATATGTATTAAAGGAAAATATAACGTGTGTTTTGTAAAGATTAAGGTTGTTCCGTATCGAACTTAATGACTTCCAAGGCACACAAATTTCTACACAATTTCTTATAGCCTTTTATAATCGATGGCGAAAAAGCAACAGCCAGGCGATAAAGTGTAAAGCCCGGCGATAGTTACTACAGCCCGGCTGCATAATTTTTTATCGCTTCGTATAGCGCGGCCGTATGCTTTTCTCCGCATTCTACAGCCAGCTATATGATATTCTGTAGCCCTCCTTAGCCGGCTATAAGAATTCGTATGGTATTTTGAAACGCAGCTATTATCGCCAATTTTTACCATGGGCGCTAAAATTCGGAGTCGGAATTTGTCAATGATACGAATTAAACTGCTCCTGGGAGATCAAATTACATTATAAATAAATTGAAGGCGCATCTATTTTCGTTTGCACCTACTCTAAAGTTTGTCAAAATCATAATTGGAATTTTTTTTCCGTATTTGGTTTTTTTTTTCTTTTTTTTTTTTTCGTGGTAAGCATTGAAGTTTAATACGAGGATCTAATTACAAAGTTACACTGCTGAGTTTTAATTCAGGTTTGCAAAAAGTGTCCGTTCTATCGTGCTATTTTGAGGACTTACTTCAGCATCCCTTAATGGCATGAAATAGGAGCTTCCCAAGGAAAGGAACAAGTATGAATAGATATTTAAAGTGTGTTTTAAGCTGATAAATGATAGAAAATTGAAGGGGCTCAAGGGAAAACTTGGCAACTTGGACTCGTCACGGTTGGTACAGTTAATTTTGATTCTTTACTCCTGGACGCTGATCAATGGCTTCGGTCGGCGTCGTCTTCAGGTCTGTCGTCTCCGTCACGCTTGCATTTTTTCGTGTGAAAACTCGGATTTCACACCAATTCGTAAACGGGAATCATAGAATTATCGCTACAATCTGGCAGCATGTACGTCTGATTTGCTGGAGCTGCTGCGACGCTGCGGCCTCCCTCCCTGTTGGGTCCCCGCTCGGCGTTTTCCGATGTCCTCCCACACCACGTCGCTCCTCCGATGTAACGGGGTATCTCTGTCCTACCATGAGCCCCGGGACCGTAGAGTCATACGGAGAGCAGGGCTCATGTGAAAATTGAGTCATGCCCTTACGTCGCAGGGGCGACGACCACACTGCGACCACCGTGCCGCCTGCCGCGTGGCGTGTAAATGAGATTGCCGAGTGCGGAGTCACTAAACTTCTTCCAACAGAATTCCTCATCCGAGAGCATGTGTCTCTTTCAGCGGCGAATCCGTGGGAAGGGGGCATTATGGAATGGCTCGTCTCCTTGGGCCAAAAAAGGGGAGAAGAAGAAAGGAAAGGGGGAAAGGGAGAGATAAATGGTTTCAAAACAGATGTATGTAACCAAACTTTGAAATCATTCACAAATTGTATGCTAAAATTTAATGTGGGTGGGCCTATTTTCACAAAATTTTCCGGGAGAGGCCGCCTGGACCCCTTCCCTTTAGGGAGGTTTTTTATCAGAATCCCCCCTACGACTTACTCTGGATCCGCCAAGGGACTCTCTCTTCAATGAGATCCGAGCCCCCACCCCTGAATCATCATCCACCGCTCTTATTTAAATTGGTTTTTGTTGATTTTGTTCCTGAAGTTGCGCGTTTCTCCAGTTCGATTCGAGTTCAGCAGACATGAAGCCTTTTTTATACTTTGGTAGAATATACAATCCCGCTTTTCCATTTCCTCATAGAGAATCAAGCACATTTTTACATTGTTTCTTATGCAGCTCTCTAGGGCACACCCAATGTTTCCCACTCGTCTATAGTTGCGTTCAGCAGAAATACGTGGAAATAAAATTGTTTACAAGTGGTCTCAAGAATATATGTATGTATTAGCCGCTTTTACGGCAAGCTTGGGCGCTCTGCGACGCCTACCCGCCACAGGAATCTGTCATGGTAGAGATCCTCCGAAGCTGGCATCTCTTCATCTCTTCACGGATGCCCTCTACCCATTATTTGGCTGGACGCCCTCTCCGTCGCCAACCTGGGGGGACCCACTCCAACACCCTCTTCGGCAACCTGGTATCAGCCATTCTTTGCACATGCCGATACCATACCAATTGTTTAGTCATGATATCGTGCACAATTTTCCCCCCAACGCCCAAGAATGTTGTGTCGGGTCTCAAGAATATTGTGTTATTTATACAACTCTTGTGGAGTCCTAGTGAGAAAGTGTTTTCCTCTGACTTTGTTTCCTTGAGTCGCCAACATAGTATAAGCGTCTGGCGGGTGTCATTTTTAGGCGAATCTGAGCTCTGACGAAAGAATGCTTTTTGATTTAGGGATGCGCGCGCGCGGCGAGTGATGCGGCCATAAATCAGGAGCGCGAGAACACGTGTCGCTGGGTAGGAGGAGTCAGCTGGAGCGGTGTGAGGTCCGGCGCGAAGCCGCCAAGCTCGGAGGTGCGGGCCGCGGGCCGCGGGCGCGTGGAGGTGCGGGTGCGGCCAAGCGGCACCAATTTGTCGCGTTAAAAGCAAAGCTACTGAGCCGGCTAATTAACAGCTAATATACGACGTCTCTTTGATATCCCACCCAACTCCAACTCCACCGCCTCCAACTCCGACGACTCTTCCTCCGCCTCCCT
>NW_017550915.1:493811-522679 GCF_001854935.1 Bemisia tabaci | reverse complement strand
GGGGGGGGGGGGGGGGGGGGGGGGGGGGGGGGGGGGGGGGGGGGGGGGGGGGGGGGGGGGGGGGGGGGGGGGGGGGGGGGGGGGGGGGGGGGGGGGGGGGAAGGGCGATTCGAGGATTTTCCAATTTTGGTTCCGGTAAAAGCTCTGTCGGCTAATTTGCATGCTCTCCTCCCACGCGGTGGCGGTGTGGAGCGTCGATTTCCCGGCGTCCGCTTGCTTTTTGAGGGGCGTCGATCTATTTCGAATGGGATGCGATATGAGAAACCGACTCCCACAACGAATGAAACACGCCTTCTAAAGGGACAACAATTTGAAAAAAATGACATTACTGATTTAACAATTTTATGGATAAAGAAAGTGTCCAACATAACCACCCCCGTGGTTACATCAGCTTTCCGCTATTGTGAAGTGCACCTTTGAAACATGTCGGACATATTTCTTAATAATTTAATTGTTAAATCAGCAAACCATTTTTTTCCGTGTATCATAGAGAGGAGTATATCGACGATGATATTCCCGAGCCATGTACCTTTTGCAAACAATTAGTCAAGTCGGGCGTTTCGTCGAAATGCCCGGGCGAATAGTCATATATTCTTACTTATTAGATTGAAATTCTGATTATTTTTCTGATTTCGGACAAAATAATTCATTGCTTCTGTAAGAGAGAGTTCTAATTAAAAATGTGCATTATACAATAGTGTTTTAGACAATTATTTTCTGCACGAACATTCATCTTGAAAATTTCGACATTCTATCAAATACAGAACTCTCAACATCTGAGAATATTAACAAAATTTAAATATATTTAAAGCATTTGAAGAGGAAAAAATGAGTAGAGTTCGTAGTTGATGAGTTATTTTCCCCAATATTTTGGAGTCTCGTGAGCTCTCGGCCATAAAAAAATTTAACAGTCAAAATTTGAATATCTGCCTGACAATTTAATAAAATGCCGCGGTTTTGACTATTTGCATGCAAGATGTCTGTTTCAGACAATTAGTCGAATGAGGTGTTGCGTCAAAATGCCTGTGCTAATGGTCAAAATGAGGAGCTTGAAGACGCATAAATGCAGTTTTTGAAAATTGAGATATTTATGATTTCAAGTAAAATTTGAGCCAAGTCAATTTTGCACTTTCTTTAAAAAATTCTTTCCCAAATTGCAATTTTTCAGCATCAAAAAGTTAGTTTGAACTTTCTTTCCGCCACAAGGATCCATGTAATTTCGAGACTTCAAACACGTATTTCTCGAAATAGCAATATCTGCACTTATGCGCTTTGTCCTCTAAGCCCTTCAAATATTCTCACTGAGATTGAAAACCTCTTATTCTTCTGCTGCTATCAATTTGTATGTTTGAAATATATGGTTTGGGAATTTTATTTAAAGTGATGAGAAACATAATAAAACATGTACAAATATTAGGAATCCAAAACCACAACAGTACCTTCTCTTTTTTTGTGTTTAGAGAGCTGTTATATGGAGGATAAGTTGGATTGCATTTTGCAAAACGGAACCAAGCGCATTCCAGTGTCGCTAAGATTGTGCAACTTGTCTCATGTTGCAAATAAAAACTGATCATCTAAACAGGTTTTATCTCTACCCCGATGAACTATGAATTCAAGAGGAAAATTACATTTGTAAAATTTTTTTGCGAAGAATGTAAGTTGTACAATCCTAGCAACACTGGAATTCTCTTACTTTCGTTTTGCAAAATGCAATCCAGTTGGACTTCAATTTTTCAGTCAGGAACTACATCATTTCTGGCCTAGTTTAGGAACAGCATATGTGCCGTTAGTTCTCCTATGCACATACATGTTTTTAAGGATGAGCCAGAAATTGTAGTTCCATAACCAGAATGAGATTGACTGGATTTGCGTCGCTACATTTTTCATTTATTTAAAATAGAACCAAGCAAATTGATGGTTGAAATTTGAAAAAAATGATTGTAACATTTTTTTATATTATGGGAGAAATTATTAGGGATTTTTCAGGCGCATAATAGGACGTTAGGTAATGTGAAATAAAGACAGGCCACTTCTGGTTAAAAACGTATGCAGTAATATTGCTTCTTTTTCTTAAACAATAAAAAAAAATGTCAAAATAAAAATTTAGGAGAAAATTAAGGTATCACTAGAGATCGCGGCAATGGCTCATCGATGTCCGAGAGGCATTAAAAAGCACCTTGTATCGGGGAATGCAACTCAACGTGTCCCTGCACTGCCGAATTGCATAGCGTTTTTTTGAAGGCGCTTTTTCGTCGCCGCGTGGAGACGATGACGAGACTCAAGGCCTTCGGGCCGCTTGTGCCACGTTCCAGCACTTGCTTCGCGCTCTTTTTCCTCGGTAAATTCGAACGATTGACTAAATGACATTCTTGGTTAATTTAATTTTTTACATTTGTGAAATTTCGCGGAAAAAGATACCTTGGCCTAAGGAAATAACATTTTAAGTGGAGCGATTGTTATCAAGTTTAGTCCAGGTGAGAGGAGATTTCAAGATTTACACGGAAAAATGTTTTTTTGTGTTCTAAAGAAGGAAAAGTGGGCGTTTTAGGTAATTTTTTTTGTAAAGTTGCATCAATACCCAAAAATTGTGTTTCCTGATCGTGCGCGGCAGATTAAAATTTTAAAAAAGTCTCTACTCGGAACAGTATTTATAGAAATGCAAATTTCAGTCGCTATAACTCTTTTCAGGTTTGAAGTTTGTGTCTGGGTCTTCCCCCAATAAGTTTACCTACAGAACACCTTTCTACATGCTGTGGAATCAAGAACTCAATTTTGAGTATTGTGGACTAAGATCCCTTCTTAGTTGGCGATCAGATTTTTAATTTTATTGGCTTGATTTTATTCAAACTTCAGGGTACCGATTTCAACGATCAAAAAATAACTTTTAACTACCGTCGTTTTGCCGATCCAAATGTTTCATGATTTTAAAATAACAGCCATGACGCTTTTTTATCCGACGGATTTCAAGTCCACTGTTACATAAAGAATGATTCGAGATTCGATCATGAAAATGATTCACATAAGCATTGTATCATGGTAGGTATGGTAACTGTGTACACAGAGTGAAAGTTTTCGTTAGATCGATAGAAATTCCAATCAATAATTATGACCGAGAAATCCCGTTGCGTTACCAGGAAATCTCCTTCTTTCAATCGGTAAATCTTTCATCTGTAAGTTATACGTCCTATGTCCTTTTGAAGATATTTCCGGTTAATTTCCTGTCCAGGAATCAATGAATTGAAACGTTTTCTCAATGTATTCCAAATTTAGGAACTCATGTTCAAAGGCAAATTAGGCTCAAGTTGCTAATAGTTTAACTGCGCTTGAAAAATGTTCAATGGTCTTTTACAAATGTAAGCCGCAATTTTTGATTAGTAATTATGATAATGACTGCTTTTGGTTGATTTTGAACATTACCAGTCAATTTATTGTCAGTCCGCGCGTAAAATTATGATGAGGACATTTTTTGTGTTGTACTATGTCTAAAAATGTCTCGTCGTCCATTTTGAACAAGGGTTTAAGTGAAAATTTAGTTCATTCGTGACTTAGTTTGGCTTAAAATTATTCATGGCCTTTGTCATCATGTTCATTCACCCACGAAGACGATTCAATACCTGGATATTGGGGGAAAAGGTAGACACTTTGCGATATTTGCTGCGTGCACTCAGAGAAAAAAATTTCACTCAACATTTTCGGGAATAAACTCCTTTTAAATTGCGTAGATCTAGGAAAGAAAGTCAGTAGAATTTTTTTTTACTTTCAAAGGGTACAAAATATCAACAACATGTAAGGAGTATCCGATAGTCGCTAGAAACTTGGTGGCTCTATTCTGAGAAGCCCCCAATTAGATCCCACCAATGGTTGACCGAGGCACACACAAAAAACGAAAAGAATGAAGAAATAAAAAAAAATAAAAATCGGAGGAACGGAAAAAACACCAAAGACCAACTTAATTGTGTGCTCCAAGGCCAAGCGAATTACCGATCGCCACGGTGGAGGCGTAGCAATATTCACTGCTCAGGAGCAGCAGTTGCTGTGGTCCTCAGCCACTGATTCAAATTTCTTCGTCCGCCTCCCTTCCAGAATTGTGTTGATATGACATCAATTTACTCAATTCAGATTTGTCGTCTTAGTTTCTTCATCTCATCATACAATGATGTTATACTAAATAGTAGAGGCCTCCAACCACTGAGAAAAACAACACGTGAAAAATGGTATAGAACAACCACATTCAAGCTATTTAGGAGATGTTATGGATTCAAAAGACGACGGGTGCACGCGAAAGAAAGCATATTTATCTCCAATTGCAACATTATGCACCAAATTTTTTTTTCTTTTTGGGGACACCGTTTTTAAAACGCTACGCACAGTTTTTCTCACGAATTTTCTTAAATGATCTCAAATGTAAGCATTGAAAATTTCGACGCGATATTTTCGTTTTATTCTATTTTCTTTCTATGTAACAAAAAGAAGAAAAAGAAAAAGAAGAAGAAAAAGAAAAAGAAGAAAAATTGAATTTCATGCGAGTTGCTGAATCGTTGCAATGAGGATCCATATTTTCCCTTTATTTATGGTAAACACCGGAGCAGAGAGTCAAAAATGATGCCAATAATCCTAGTTTAACGGTGGCTTTGGCGTCGCACGAGCTTGGGAATGGGACGCAAAGGAGTCATCTTTGCAGTGTGACGCGCCTTTCATCCGGAAAGCGGCATTATGCCTACACTGAGAAAAAACTATGGTTTATAAACCTATTAGAGGTAAATATGGAACACCTATAATAGTCGTAAATAAACTAATGATTCTCGGTCTGTGAACCATACTAAGGTCTCTGTACCTAATTAAGGTACCCCGTACCATAACTAAGGTATATGTGCTATTATTATATGTAGAGGTACTACTATTAGTGGTGTTCCATATTTACCTCTAATAGGTTTATAAGCCATAGTTTTTTCTCAGTGTACACCCATGGTCGAACAGTTATCTCGTTACGCCTGCCTTGAATGAAACCAAATATCGACGCCTCAACGCGGAAAAAATTGTTCTTATCATCGATTGCAACTTTACAAATCTCTATTCATAATTTATTTTTAACCAATTTTATTTTAAAAAAAGCTACACACATTTTTTCCCAGAAGTTTCCAATAAATTTCCGGAATGATTTGAAATAGAATCACAAAAAACATTGACGCGATATTTTCGTTCGTTCTGTTTTCTTTTATTAAACCAAAATTAATTTTACGCGAATCAAGTTTCAGAATCGCTACACCGTTTGAACATCGTCCGAGTTGCCGAAGCGTTGCAATTATGATACTTATTTACACTTTTATTAGTGGTAAAAACCGGGCAGGGACCGCCAAAAAAAATTACCGTGGTCCTAGTTTAGCGTTGCGCAAGCCAGGGAAGGGAGCACGGTTGAGTGTCGAGTCGTCTTGACAGTGTGATGTGCCTTAAATCTAGGTAGCGGCAATGTGCTTATACCAGTACCTAGTCGAATAGTTATCGCAAATAACGCTCGCATTGCATTTGGTGCAATGCGAGAAGTATTCACGCAGTCTTGTAGGCGCTAATATGCGTCCAACGCCGACCGCACTGTTTGCCGCAATGCGTGAAGTATTCCTACAGTCTTGCAGGCGCCAATAAGAGTTTGACACCGACCGCACCGCGTTCGGCGCTTATTCGAACTTACGTTAGGATAATCACGGCATTAAACAAAAGGCCCATGTTGTGTTTCATTGCCGCATGCGCAGTCCAACGTTGTCTCCTTTCTCCCGAAAAAATAATTTTTTCTGAGAACAGTTAAGAAAGTTTTCTATGTTCGCTTTTGTAGATTAAGTGACCCATAAACAAATTACGAATTTAAGCACTCTAATGTACGATTCTTCAACAGAATTTTAGGCAGAACATGATTCGCGTAACGAAATCTACTGAAATCAACTTCTAGTTAGGATATTAACGTTTTTATTCTACATTGGTTACGGGAACTTTGAAATCTTATTGGCTGCAACTGAAAATGGGAGTAGTAAAAGTGATGAGTTGGTGTTAGCGCGGGTGCCTAGGAATCGGACTCGCTTTTGAGTTACTTTCCCCGCGGAGTCGGAGTCGGCGCAGAGACACGAACGGAGACAGAGACGTTGACGTCGACTTGGACGTCGGGTGGAACTCACTTGGAAGCGGGAAGCGTGAAGGCGATTGACTTGTCGTCAGCCGGCTCCAATAACGTCGTACCTCTCGCGTAACCGCCTACGTCAGTTTCCACGTGAGCCTTGCTTTACACGTAAATCCACGCTCCCTGGGACTCAGCGAGAAATCGAGATACGCCCTTTGGTTGGAGGGGCGACGATAATTGCACAAGACGCCGCAGCGCCACTTGTTTGAGTTTGCGGTATTTCGTCATTGTTTTAGCGGGGGCAATAAAAAATCCGCCTGATTAGAGCGCTCCGATGTTTGACCATTAAACATTTTTCCGATTATTACCCAACGCCCGAGGCTTCCCCTCATTTCCCCGCGTGCGGCGGCGGCGTAACTGCTCCGGCCGGAAATGCTCTGAGGCAACCTCTCTTTCCTGTCCAAACAATGTGAAATACGTTAATTATAATTGAAAATCTGAAAATTACTAACGCTGTGCAGGAATCAAGTGCGGAATTTTTCGTTTTAAGGGGCAATCTATGAATCGCGTAACGGTCTAGGGGGTGGACAAGAGAAAAAAAAAACGGGAAATCTGGGAAAAAAGGCTTATATACATCAATAAAAACCCGAGACGTCCAGACTCAAAACCGATTGTGAGTCATTTTCAGTCGGAAAGCAAATTGAAAATTAAAAAAAAAAAAGATGGAAAAACCTGAGACCTAGTGCATGTTGGTGGCCGAGATCCGAGTAAAACAAAACCAACTGACAAATAAACAAACTAACAAACAAACAAACCTTCATGAATTCGAGGGGGTGGGTGGGTCTTCATAATTTTGTGACCAAGCGTGTCAAGGGGTGGAAGAGGTGGCAAAGCTCAGCGTTACGTGACGGTATGTACACTGATTTCAACCCCTTTTTTACGTCTTTAGTATTTACTTACTTTTTCCTTATTTTAATTTTCTTCTCTCTTCAAGATGTATCATATTCTCACCATCATGTATTGTTCTCAATATTCATTTTTTCACTTGTTTTTTTCACATTTCTTCTCAACCAAGTTTTCTTTCCTTGACTACACATATTTAGGCGAATTTGGTCGAAATTTTCATCCAGATCGGCATGCAGGGTTGCAAAACGAAGGAGAAAAGCGCTCTGCTGAAGTCGAGAACGAAACGCAATTGCTCGACGAATTTTCGACAGCAGAATTCGGCCCCTGGATTTGGAGGGTGTTTTGCCACTGATTTGGCAACACGGGGAGCGTGTGCAATTTTTCGCGCGGTCACAACGCAGAGCGCCCGCGGGGGAGGGGACGGCCCTTCCGCGGAGTGGGGGAGGGTGACAACGGAGTACGGGCGATGGCGATGAAGCGGTGGATCCGAGGAAGCAAAGGTCAATGTCGATGCGCGGATCTTGGATCATGGATGGTTCATCGGTCGCCGCTACCGCTTGCCGCCGGTCACCGCCGCCGTGGATTACCGCTCCCGCACCCGGCAACCGCCCCGAGCCCAGATAACCCCCAGCTCCTGCATCCCAGGATTATGTCTCCGGCATGACGGACCAATAACCAAAATTAGGATCTCATACCCGCTCAGAAGGCCAAGGGTCAACCGGCAGATCGCTTACCTCCCATAACAATAATCCTATCAGTTATAATTTATCTTACTGATAAAAAAAGTACTGCATCTACAGTTGAGTGGGCAATAATAACGGTGATTGCAGCTGACATAAGATTTTACCTTTACATATGAGATGTAACAGCCGAATAGGGAAACTTACGATAATAGTGATGACGATAAAGTGAGCCACCGATAGTTTTGCTTAAGTGCAAAATATAGATCGTTCAGCAGTTTAAACATTTTCGTTTTTGATTTATCTGTCTCGAGGGAAACAAACCATACTTCCATTTTCACACACGGTAAAAAATTTTGCAGCCCCGCACCCCGAGAATTGGACGCATTTCTGTCAAACGGAACTATGTGCATTATGACGTGAGCCCTGTAATGCATATATTCTTATAGGTCTTAGGGCTCATGTCTTGATGCATATAGTTTTGTTTGATAGAAATACGTCCAATTTTGACAGCTGGAGCCGAGATTTGCGTTCCCGGCTGACGAAATTCAGCAGAACTGCCGCATCCTCGGTAGAATATGTCATTTTTCTGGTATGAGTCCATCGAATTTCGGCAGCCGAGCCTCAAATCTCACCTCCAGGTGCCAAAATTCTCGGGGTGCGGATACTGCCGCAAAATTTGTTGCCATGCAAAGTTTTTCAGGAGCTTTCGGAAGAGGGTCCATTTTCAACGATCGCGTTTGAGGAAAATGCATTTGAAGTTTTCATTATTACTTTCTGGCAACTGACGGTGACTTGTGCGGTCAGAAAGTAATTATTGGAAACTTCAAATGCATTTTTCTCGAACGCGATTTTTGAATATGGATCCTGTAACCTGTTCCAAAAGCTCCTGAAAAATTGAAAGCTTTCAAATAACGGCGATATACTTCGTTTAAAATGTTCTGTTTAAATGTTCTCCATCCTTCTGTCTGGCGAAAGGCAATGCAATATTGTTAAATCATAAAGCTGAGGGGAACGATCGGGTTTTTCTTTGGTTTGGCATCGTGGAGCTGAGCCTGTGGACTGGTGTGGCGTCGCGTCGGACCGAGGCCTCGAGGCCTGTTTTGCCTCAGGCTGACCACTCCGAGCCNNNNAGCATACTATGTCGCACGGTAGGCAAAAATGGTACTTTAAGTCAAAAAAACTCTTGAAGAATTTATGAATTTTATTTTATTGCGATTTAAAGTCGTGGAACTATAAATCAACTATTTATGCTTTGTGTGAATTCGTCTTGTGATTTTTGTTATCTTAGCTGCCTTAAAATCAACGCCTGACTCTTTATCACAAGTTTACTGTCACACAGAACCTCTAGCAGCACTGGCCTATGGACATATTTAAATAAAATTTCACTTTAACGCAATAAAATCGCGGTAAATTCTTTACCTTGAGATTGCAATAATTTAAATCATTAGGTCCATAAACGCCGCGATTGTAAACAATCGAGAAAACGAGCTCCATGTTTCAGACTGATAGGCAATTCGCAATGTAAAGAAAAATTGCAATAATCAAAGTCCCTTAAATTAGTAGATAGGTAGTGTTGTGTTGCGTACGACGCTCCGATGCGGTCGATCAATAAATTTACTACCTAAATAGAAATCATTGCAATATGTGCTACTTGGGACGACGAAGTATGAGAAGGAGCAAGGAAAGACAAAGAAGAAGAAAAGAAAACCTCTAGTTTTCGAGTCCTACTCGTACAAAAATATCCGGTATATAAAGCTCTTGAGAGTTGTAAAAATTTGGCATTTTAAGCGAGAAGTGAAAGATTGAAAACGCATTGGAATTTGGGGCCGTAAAAAAGAGGAATGGATGCCACTGCGCGTCAGCTAGCATCGGCGTCGTCGGCGGCGTCCATTGTTCAAGCCGAGCCGGAAATGACGTAATTGTGCTCCCACACTTCACTTGCGCTGTTTTTCCCAGTCCCGTTTCCCAGAGCGTTTCTAACACAATTTATTATAGAGCAAGCGCCTATTATCCTTTTGCTATCTCCTCCGGCCGCTCTTTGTAAATATCTTTGCAACGAATTTCCAACTTCGGGATTTTTCCGCGCCGTGCCACCGTCGCCGCTGCCTCTTCGCGTCTCCAAGGTCAACGAATTGAGCCTCGCTTCCACGAACCACGCGCGACTCCACGGTGCCGCGCAAAATGGACCGCGCGAATTTTTTCGGCGCGGTCGGGTCTAATAATTTTAAACCCTGTAAGACAGTTCGCGTCCTCGAGGTCCGAGGTGGCGTACGGGTTTGAAATTATTGCACCAGAGGCACTTTATGAGGCCATCTTCACGGCCTCCGCCTTGTGGAAACGTAGCTTTACCCTCCGAACCTAGCTTTCCTACCAGGTAACGCACTGCCGTACCGATACGGAACGGATTACCATGTACCATACATGGTATTGACGCTCTCTGTTTCATTATCCAGTTTCAGACCATTCATTGGGTTCTTAGGGACCTTAGTTAACAGAGTAATTCTTTCTAGCAAGAGCAATGAGTTGTTCTGTTTGAAATTGAGAAGAGATTCAGAATTTTAATCTAAGTAAGCATGCAAGACTATTTGCCTGGGCATTTGACAAAATACCCGAGTTCACTAATTGCCTGCGATATACTTAAATGAGCGTTTCCTCACAAAAATGAGTAAGTCGTGCCAAGACTACCCCAAATACACACTTTGAACACGACGGGTCGTAAATATTGTCATAATAAGTCACTGTGGATAATTTGAGTTCCTATAGGTTGGCTGCTCTTTTGGGCCCTAAAGGCTTATTTTCCATTCTGCTCGATGTCCCCAGCTTCAGAAAGCATATGGACGTGTTTATGCTAAAAGGAACTATGTTCCCCGCAAACCCTATGAACATAGTTCCTTTTAGCATAAATACGTCCACATGGATATAGCTTTAAAACAAGGCTCACGTGGAAATTGAGATACGCCTGTGTCACACTATCAAAATATTCCGTCAAAATATGAAGGTCAGGTGGTGTGATTGGCTTATTCGATGACTTGGACCAATCACAGCACTTGACCTTAACATTTTGATAGTGTGACACAGGCAATACGGCCTTTCGTCAGAGAGGCGACGAAATGAGCATCGCAGGCGGAGGCGTAAGGAAAGTCAAAGCGCCTTCACTCCTGCTCATATGCAACCCAGGCATCCATGAAGCACGAATAGTTGCAAGCAATGCGCCTGCACCTTTAACTTAAAATGAAGGACGTGTCGAGAAAGTAAAAGCGAAGCTAGGTATCCTCATAGAACGAGTATTCACGAACTTTTCCCTTAAGAGAGCCCTAGGGTCCAGGAGACACGAATTTTGATGATAAGTAAATTTTGCACACATTGCCAACCTTCCCATAAATAAAAGTGAAAGGCTCCCGTTCATGCGTGTATAAAATATTTCTTTTGAATAAAATGCTCATGCATAATTAGCATTAATACAGTTAAAACACAAGAATTTTTTTTTATACAGAACAAAATTATTGGTTAATTACATTCATCGTTAAGACAGTCGCAATAAATGTGCATGGTGGCTCCAAGGAACCAACGAGTCCGTAAACGTAGGGTTCGGATAATGCGAGGACAACGTTGTCATATTTAATACTGCTCGTGTAACGATGTGTATTTTATATCAGGAAATCAAGACGGGCTTGCAACGCTTTGTGCGAGCGAGCTCACGATTCGTCGAAGTTTTTTGGGAGGGGGAGGGGGCCTGTAGCGGCGGTGAAAGACCAACGAATTCGACCAACGGTGGAATATTAGGAACTGCAGTGCATACGAAGGAACGCCGTATCAGTGGCGGAGCGTGCTTTGGGATCTATCGATTGATCTGCCATTGAAACCTATGGAATAGAATCGATAGACAGGGTGTTCGCAACGAACACCTTAATAATCGATTTTTACCATAGTTTCAAATGGAGAAATATCGATAATCGATCATTTACGCATCACCTCTGCGCCGCATGTCCATTCAAACGTTGCCGAACTCACCAATCAGCTTGCGGAATACACAGCTTACTGCTTACTTTGGAGTATCCAAAAATTTCAAGGCAAAAGATTTGCACGTATGTCTGTCATTTTCCCAGCGCCCCCTACAAACCCCAACTACAAACCCTAACAATACCACTGTCGCATATGAAACCACACCCCTTCTCGGCATTTCGCACTGCAACATTTCGAATTCAATCCGATCCACTCACAGACGGATCGGCGTCAAATACTTCAATTTTTATATTATATGGTTGTAATATCATGTGGAGAATTTAATATCACATGGAAAAGTCAAATTCCAGAATGCTGACGTGCATAAAAAAAGGAGCAGCTAGGGACCTCAAGGGCGAGAAAATTAAACTAAAACCGCGCGTGGGTTACTCGAACGGCTTCTAAAGAGAGTTTCCCTTCGAGAGCTCGAAATCACAAATTTCGACATTTTGTCCAAGATTTAGCTCTCTTGGAAAATTTCCCGCCGAAGATAAGTCGAATTCGCAGTTTTCGAAATTTTGCCATTGATTTAGCTCTCTTGGCAAAATTTCCCGCCGAAGATAAGGTCTCTTTCCGCAGATCCGGCCACATATAGAGTCCCATAGAGAGAGCTAAGTTAACGCGGCTTATGGATGTCACAAACGGGAATAAATATTACACAAATTGGACGTATTATGAAATCTTTGATCAATTCATTCCCGAATTTCTATTTTCGTTCCCTCTCTCATTCCATTTTCTCCTTGCCGTGGTCCATTCCAGTTTATAATCTTTGCAATTGGTGAAACTGTAATCTTTATTCCCGTTTGTGACACTGTGAAGGTCTAAAATACGGGAATCAATCAGAAATGGATTTACATTGTCTTCGCTCTCAGTATAAAGGAACTCTAGTCACATATAAAGACTTATGGGGAAAACATGGCAACATTTGAATACTGATAAGGAGTTTTAGCGGTGGACGGTGGGAGCGGGTGCGGGTTTGAGCCGGNGGGGGGGGGGGGTATGTTTATGGAGCGGAATGCTATCCTTTGCTCGTTGGACTCTCAACGGCATAAAATCTGGAGCGTGAATCTATAACAGCTTAGGAGCTCTTTAGTGAAATTATGTTGAGATTAGAATGCATAACGCCGTGATATTTGCTTGAAAAATTCCGCTCGGCGCTTTGGCCGCTCGGAGCGCGCAGAGTGGCCAGGAGTGGCGGCATGGCGCTTGCCACCCCCGCGCGGGGGAGTCCAAGTCGTGTCGGCACGTCTCCACCATACTCACGCCCAAACAACGTACGTCCCGTAAGTTCCTCTACGTGGATATGTGCTTTTATGACTGAGCCGCCAGAGCCGTGTACTTACACCGAGCGTGCCCGGCCAATCACAGCTTTGCGGCAGTTCAAGTATTCTCCCGTGCTAAGCAAGAACGTCGTATGAGGGCCTGCAGGCGTTACCAAATCCTTTGATAAGATACGAATTATTCGGAAAGCTGTGAATACTTTTCTTCTCAGACAATTTTAATCGCAATTTAATCTAAAATATTTGGAATTTATAAGAAAAAATATGCATTGTTTAAGGAGTGCAGGGCCAAATTAAGGGCACATGGGCTACGGCCCATGGCGGCAAATCTGAGGAGCGGCAAAAATTTGCAATTTTTTAAAGTGTAGGTATAAAAAAAACGGATTTATAAAAACAAAATTACAAACGAGAAAAGGCGACAAAATCTCTCATTTCCTGAGAGTATATAGTAATTTATAATTTTGTCGTCTCTTAGTGATACAAGAGACAGCACCTTCAATAAGTCGACTTAAGAGAGAGACCAAACACGCAATTTGGCCTGGAACGGCGACTTGCCTAGAGAGAAATGATGACGAGGACTTGAGATGAAAAGGAGAAGCCCTCGGCGCGGCGATCGGCATGTAACACATATTAGCGCCTACAAGACTGCACGAATACTTCACGCATTGCATCAAACACGGTGCGGGCATTGCGGACAGCGTGAAACGGATAGCGCCTGCAAGAATGCATGAATACTTCACGCATTGCGCCAAACACAGTGCGGTCGGCGTGAAACGCATAGCGCCTACAAGACTGTCGGAATACTTCGCGCACTGGTGCGCGAAGTATTCCGGTGCGGTCTGCGCACAAACACGGTGCGGTCTGCGCGGCGCGGCGGCGGAAGTTAAAATCATTGATCCACATTTATCTTTGTTCTTTCATAATTTTTTCGTTCATTTCTTATGAATGGAAGGTCTTGTCCACACAGAGATAGGTTTACGGAACTTAACTTTCGCGCAAAGTTCCGTGAACTTTTGCTGGTAGCGTTGACAAGGCTTTCGCAAAAAATGTGTTCAACACGAGTGATCCGGCCATGATTGTTTTCCTCGGAAATAATTTTTTATCAGGGGAAATTTTGGAGCATTTGAATGTTCATACGGGTTTTTTCTTAGCTTGGCAGTGTTGCGCAAGATATTTTGGCCGACTTGACCGTATTGAATGGGTTATTAGAAGAAGGACGTAACCCTCGAAAGTCAAGTTTCAAGCAAGCAATAAAAAAGTTGATTTCTCCTACGATTCTTTTCAGTTCTGCCATTTGATGACGGGTTCATTTCATGATGATTTCATCCCGATTAACGAGATTTCATTGCCGTGGTTTACCACCTTGTTTTCTACCGTGCTAAGGAAAAGACCTGTGTGAGCCTTCAGACGCTTCCATATTTCCGTCAATAACAACCGAATTTACTAGGAAAATCGTTGATATTTTCCTCTAATTTTTTCAGGCTATTTCGTTCGCAATTTTATCTAAAACGTCTGAAAATTTCAAAGAAAAATACGCATAATTTTCTTTAATAATACATATTTTATCCGGGACAATTTAGCAACTCTCGAATGTTCATAGGGCGTTCTTCCTTAGCACGGCAGTATTGCTCGGCGACGAATGTAATTTCCCATAAACTCAGTGTATTTTTTTTTCTCGTGGTTCTAAAATTCTATGAAAGAGCCCAGATCGGTTTTCGAAAATGACTAGAAAAATTTGCGAGGTCTGTAAGTTCCAACGAGGGATCCTGTGACTGAGGGCAAGGAGCTGAGGCTTGGGGGTGGAAGGGCTCCGTGCTTCGAGCGCTACATCTTGGGATGCATATTCTATAGCCGAAGAAAAATCGATTGGTTCCACCGGGTAAATTTGTCATGGGCCGTATGAAGCGGAATCGACAGACAAACACCGATCATCACCTACCGGCTACCGGGGATCATCAGAAATCTTCGAGGTAACCCAGAAAATTGCTTGCATTTCTGACGCTGTGACGTCAGAACCAACAGAAAAGGGCCGCCGTCATACGAGACCAGAGGAAAAAGAGAGGAAGGGATCATGATGCAAGGGAGTCATTATCAGAACCGGCGCGCCGATAATCGAAATTGATGGACAGAGCTATAGACAAAGAAGACAGATCCTATTGGCGGAAGCGGGTGGTTGCAATAGATAAATGAGGTAGGTAATAGACTAACTACCGGCAACCCACGAGAGACCCTATAGTCAGTGCATCATTTACTCGCTTAGTCAATAGGAACCACCCACTTCAAGCAATAGGATCGCTCCAGGCTCCCTTTGTCTTTTTTATCTATCGCTTTTTCTATCAATTTCAATAATCAGCCCGCAGAAAATGACTCATCTACGTTGCCATGGAGGCAAAGAGAGCCTTCACTCTCAAATTCTTGAAATCGAGTTGCCTTCAAATTTCGTCCTATTTAACTTAGATGCAAGTGCTGATGCAACTGAAACAGCAAAGGTTGTCTTATTTGTATGAAAACAAGACCTACATATAAGCAAGCCATAAATCCATACAGAGTGGGTGCCTTTCGGGTTGGAGGAGGGGGGCTCGAGATGTCAGCCGGATTGCCTCACGTATAATTCTTGAATATCCGACTGCCGCACTTCCACTGGGACTTACAATAGCCCGGTTGATAATTCTGCACTGAAATACGCCACAACCCCCCCCCCCCCCCCNTCCATATCTTCTAGGGAGCTCGGCCTCGACCCCTCCTAAAGTTGCCACCGGATGCTCCGGTTGCGACGACCGTTGGCGGATGGTGAGGATGAGAGTGAAAGTCGGGTTGGTCAATTAGGGGCCGGATAATATGCCGGGTAGTAACTCTGTACGCCGCGGCGTTTCCCAAGACTCATGGAAATCCATTGCAAATTTGTCACCGACGTTCGCGAGGAAACAAAAAATGTAGAGAGGATCGAGGGAAAGAGGGGTTGTCCGATCCGGGTGGGGGTGGGAGGGACTCTGAGTGCGAAAGTGTGAACCGGGAAGAATTTGCAAGTCTACAAGCGAGGCTTATCTTTAATTCGTCGCGGGGAGCAAGCCAACCATGAACCGGTGTCGTTGCACGGATATGTGCTGCTTCTCTGAGTAAGAACGACGGAAGTCCATTCGAACGTTGCCAAATTTCCTCTTAAGATATTTATTTTTTAAGAAAATTATGAATAGTTACTTTGAAATTTTCAGCCGAAGTTTGGTAAACTTGTTTGACACATTGCATTAACTAGTGGGTAGGTCAACAGGCAACTAAGAGATACTCAACAGTCAAGTGATGACTGGTGCTAACTTTTACTTCTCCATAAAGAAATCTCGAATCCCCAAAAGTAAAAGTTTCCACCTGTCACCAAAAGGCTAGGAGGGGGCTGAGCTCAAACGGCACCGACGAAAGTGACTTGTGAGGGCGGCTGTCTACGTCCTATCACTACTATCTCCATTCTGACGTGAAATCGGACATGACCTCATCATTTCGGTGGTGCGCTTTGAGCTGAACTTAAAGTTGATAATTTTATCAGTGGTGCCCAAGTTACTGTAGAGAATGCCATGAAGGTAGACTTCTGTCAGATTAGGCGAGAAACTAGTGTGTATAGTGGTTAAATTGGACTTTTACGCTTTGAAGAACAGCGTGCAAATAAATTCAACCTAAAGGAACTGAGAAAGAATCCACGTACTATGCACATAGTTCCTTTCGGTGTTTTTTTTTTACAAAAAAAATCGGTTTGTTTTCAAAACGAATCGCTGAGCGTGTCCTTAAGCATGCACCTAATAGATAGGCCAACAGTTGAATGTTGAGGTCCCGAATGGAAAAGCCTCCATTGCCAAGTTACGAGGCAATGGACCTTAGCAATGCCTCTTTGTCTCTGGAACCTGATGAGCACCTGATCCATGTTTACTAGCGTGTGGAGTGTGCACTCACCGGGAAGCTCGGCCAGATGACGAGAAGAATGTCGGGGGAGCGGGGCTGAAATCTATGCAGGATAATTAGTGCGGAGCTCCTTGTTGCCTCGGAGGAGCTAGTTGAGTGGTAAAGAAATCGAAAAGACTCCTGAAAGTACTGGCCGGGGCTCGGCAACGAAATACTATTTACAATTAATTGTTGGGAGCTTATTAGTGACCTTAATGTCAAGGACATTCCCATAATCCTTGCCCTGTATCCTATGCCGATCGTGCGTGTGAAGATCCCACAATTGTTCGCGTTTGCCCACGTCGCTGAGCCGCCCGGAGTCTCCGCTTAAGCCGCTTGCTCAACTCCTCGCTCCTTTGACAAAACCACGTATCTTCATTCCCACGTGAGCCCTGCTCTGCGTATGACTTCATGCTTTTCGGGGCTCACCAAGGATTAGAGGCACCCCCTTGCGTCAGAGGAGCGACGAACTCGCCTGTCCGATAGCGACGCACAATGGATCGAGCCAATTAGACAGGTCGGACATTAAATTTTTGACTAAAACTGCAAATTTTTATGTTTATTTCGTCGTAATTTAAATGTCAATTGGTGTTAACTGTAGAAAATTTTACGGGAAAACCAATGGAACCACTTTTAGAATCTCAAAGTTTTGTATAAACGGATTTATAAGCGTTCCAAGTTTCCAAATTTTGTCCGACCTCTCCTATTGACTCGATCCACTGTGCGACGAAACGGACGCCACATTGTAGCGGCCCATTGGTAGATCTAGAAAGTTGGCAACATTGCTTTCTTTCCGTTTGAACCTATGGAAATGTATCGATTCTTGGTGTTGGCCGAGTGCTCCAAGAAGAATCGATTATTCGACACAGGTTAAAATCCTAGAGCAACCGGATGAATCATCAATAATTATTCGGTAGTCAACGAGTGACGATGATTCCTGCAGGTAATTTTACCCTAATTCAGTTGTTTTACCCTGTTCTTGGTAAATATACGACTTACGCTATTAACTTTACCCTCTCGCGCAAATAAGACTATGGAACTACCCGACTGAATGTCATGTTATCATAAAAGTATACACCCGGGCTTACAAATGGAGAACAATTTCCGGGAGCATCCTTAGCCACAGGTAAGAATTTCTCAGTGGAAGGAACATGGCATAGGAAATTCATTTTGCAATTTCCTACCTTGAATAGTTTTCAAGAATCAAAATGGGTGAGCTTATTTTTCCCAGATGACCCCTGTCTCGAAAATTGATGCAATGAGCAGTTCGCATTACGCAACTCTCAGTTGATTCTCAGGCCCATGAAATTCTCCATGTTAAATGCGCAACAGTTCGCTTATGAGCGTGTGTCCAGTGATGACACACAGCACCGTTGCCGCGTGCTTTGAGAGAAAAAATTCAATTTATTAATTTTTTTATCATCAAATGAATTGTTGGTGCCAGCTTATTCGTGGGTTAGAATGTACAAAACCATAAAGACGTCAGAATTAAAATTTACCCACGACAGATCACTTATTTATCCATTATCGGATGCAGGTTTTGCATTGAAAATTTAGAATAATTTTGTCCGGCAAGAATAAAAGTTCTGGCAAATTTTGGAAGAAAATTGAATTTTGTGAGTTTAATAATAGACGAATCAACATTTTTCAACATTGAAATGCAATAAAACCCCTCTTAATTTTACCTCTTTAGAAGATGTTAGGTATCGCTTCACGAGGAATTTTATTATACCAGCTAGCGGAATCATCCAAGAGACTGTAATAAAAAAAAATTGTTCCGAACAATTAACCAGAATTCGCTGGTTGATACCTAATCACTTTCCTTTCTCCACTTACAGAACTAATCTCCTACCCTGTGAATTTAGGTCAGTATAAAATTTCTAAATTTTCAGAAATACTGATGAAAATATTAAAAGTGACACTGAATCTGTTCGCTATTAGAAAGTATGAACTGACGCAGAGCTGGAAATTGAGTTTTGTTGGTTACTACCTTCCGGCAAAGTTGATTTGAAAACGAGTTCTATTCAAAATCGTCAGTCTCTCTATGTTTCTTAATACTTCTTCAGTCAGGGGCTCGAATTACGATACTAGACCAGTCCCCTAAAGATGCAAAGCTAGACCAAGCTGTTTTTACAAGGGTTTCCAGTTGATACAATTGAAGTTTAAATCTGGCAAGGAACCCGCAAATACTGGTTATAAAATTTGGCTACATGGATATAATATCATTTCGACCCACGAACCGAAAAACGAGGGCAATGTTAGTCAGTCAGTAGAGAGCACCGTTGGTCGGCAACGCTTTTAGAGAAACGTTAAAGACGGCCTTGTGAAGAAATGAATCACAAAAAAGAAAGGGAAAAAAACTGAGAATGAAGTATCTTGTGTTACGTTACTATGAGAAATTCTGCATACGTTGTAAGCTGATCTAGGCCTGAGGAAGCTTCGACCTTGGAAAATAGGCTCACGTGCACAGCGCACGCCTTCACTCATGAGCAAACGAAGCTTTCGTAAACCCATCATCCAAGCTTTGCTTTTGGCATCCGTCTCGTTTACGGGGAAAAGAGAACTTCTCCGCTTAATCATAAGCTCAGATGACAGATTTTTTTTTTTTTTTTTTTTTTTTTTTTTTTTAGCAAAAATCAGTAAAAATTCGACAAAGTATCATTCATTGGTTTTCCATCGAAAAATAAAAATAAGACACGAAACCTGCTACGCCACAAATGGAATTACGTGTTTTGCAAGGTTCACCATCGGATTATATTCTATTCTGTTTGTTTCCTCTTTTTATTCAATTGACCAAAGAGGCGTGATCTCCATAAATTGAAATACGTTTTGCTATTGGGAACTACGATGTCTGGCTCAACCGCAAATATACATATGCTTGTGGGGAAACTAATGGTATACAAATGTTGTTTTTAAACTAAGCCAGAAACTTTAGTTCCTAATTGCAAAATTTATTCCAATGATTATTTTTTTCTTCCATTATTTTGTCGCAGCAATTACTCCAAAATTCACTACTGATAATCTAGATGTCCAGAACAAGATAATAAAAAGAAAAAAAAACTCTGAAAAGGCACTAATATTTTTTAGAAAATGAACCCAAGTTTGAGACATGTCGACAGGAGATGAAATAAGTCTCGCGGGCAGGAAATCCGGGCGTGGAAAAATAAAACCCCGAAGAAGACGGTGGCGGCGGGGTGAAAATAAGCGAGGCAACGGTCCCAACGAACTCCAGGCCCGCGCGGCTTTGATAATTGTAGCCGCCAAGCTCCGCTCCCAAATGGAAATGAGAAAACTAGCCCGCTAAGCAAGAACCCCGCATCTTCGCGAGGAATCCATTACGCTTACGCTGTTTTAGCCCAACACGGCACAAAGGTGGATTGACGTCCCGGTCTGGACGAGGGAGGAAGAAAGACGACTGACGCGTCGCGTCGGGTGCGAGAGAGACGTCCATAGTGGGAGGAAGTGGGGAGGGGCGTCATTAGAAAGAGAGGTTAAAAGACAGTTTAATGGTAGTTAAATCGGAAACTCCACCCTAGGGGCTAATGATAAGCGTGATGTCACTTCCGGCAACACTGTAACAGACAGTCATACAGTCATGCGCTGTTGTCGAGTTTACTCAAGGCAGTGAGATAGATTTCTTTCTAATTTTGTCATCGTCCACGAAATTAGGACCAAAGTCCATGGAGGACGATTTTTTTCAAAAATAGGTTTCGGCCGGAAAATTGAAATTGAGGCTTCTGGCGGTTAATACCCTCTTTCCAATGTGTAGGTAGGTTGCTCGATCTGGCGGGTTAAGTTTGAGCACGCACATTTAGCCTCCAACATACATGGTAGATTGACATTTTAACATAATTTTCCTCAAAATTTCCTACTTGGAACTGCGAAATTTCAGAAATTTCAGGCGTTTCGGGTGTTAAATTGATTGGGAAACACTCTCTCATGCCTGCGTTTCAACTCCTTCAATTTTAGTTTTTTAGCATGTAAATTCCTATCTTCATAGGGGATAACGTTTTAAGAAAAACGAGCCTGAAGTATGAAAAAAAGCACTAAGACTAAAACTTGCGAAAAGTTTAAACTGATAGCACACGGCTGATTTCTTTTTTTTTTCGCAAAACATACCTTGTAACAATTCTTGTCCATGTTCACAAATAGCTTAATTTTTTTTAAAATTTCTAGAATTTCCTTAGCTTCTCGAGGCTGCAGTTGTCATTGTCAGTTATAGAGGACGTTCAAAAATCGCTTCTGATTTAATCTGATACGAAAGGTCCAATCATCTCTAATTGTAAATATCAAAAAGGGTCTTATAGCTTAGTCCGCCTTCAGTTGAACGGTTAGGCAAAACAATGACACTCGTGTTCGAACAGTCGCATCCTTAAAGTTAGACATGCATCTGGCTCATTCCTTCCTGCCTTCCTTGAAAATTAACATACTTTTTGCTGCTAGAATTGAGATATGTGTTGGGCATTTTTTTGTCATTTGTAATGAAATCAATAATCAAGTGATGACCGATGAAACACGAAACATTCTTATTAGCGAGAAACATTCGGAAACACTGGACCACTCAGGAGGAAATGCGGCTTAAAGTTATGCTCCTGTTTACATTGAAACCATGGAATAGCGATAATAGATCGAGTGCCACGGCTACTAAATCTGTCTTTGGAGGCTCCCGTAGAATGAACGTCATGCAATAGGAAGTCGCGAAGGCGGGGTCCCTGAACAGGTTGTCACTGATGACGATGAGGCATCGGCAGTGTAATGTCGAGTAATGCACCAACGTATGCGTCAATATGAAAGAAGCTAAAGCTCTGGACGACACGGCAATATTGCGCTATGAGTAGAGCGACGCGACGCACTGCGACAACGACAACGTATATATCCCTCTGCCGTGCTAAGGAAGAACGTCGTATGAGCATTCGAGGGTTGCCAAATTTCCTTCGATAAAATGTTCATTTTTGCGGAGGGCTTTTGAATATTTTTCCTTGAAATTTTCAGGAACTTGAGGTAAAATTGCGAACACAATTATCTGAGAAATTGGAAGGAAAATATTCATAACTTTAAGAGGAAATTCGTGTTTTATCAAGGGAACTTTGGCAACGCCTGAAAGTTCATACGGCGTTTTTCCTTAGCACGGCCGATGTGGCCTCGTGGATGTGCTCCTTCCTCCCGTTGGCTCCTCCTAACTTCAGCGCAGCAACGGGTCACTTTCATTTATCAGGAGAGACCTATCCCGATTGTAACAGGGAAAGCTCCGTATGAACATTATTGAAACTTGTTAAATTTACTCGGAGAAAATACATATCTTTGAGGAAAGTGATGAATATATATTATTGATTTTTTCCGACTTTTTCGTTCAAATGAAGCAGGAACGAAACTCTCCGAAAAATTGGAAAAAAGTACTTAAAATTTGCCCAAAAACTCGTGATCTGTTATAAGAAGTTTGGCAATGTCTTAATGCTCATACGGCGATATTTTTTAGAAAGGTAGCGATGTTAAACACTCTGCGCAGCCAGTGGGAACACTGGAGAGATTCGCAATGCTCTTTTACAGCCAAAAAGTGCGAGCATTCGAGCAGCGACCAGATTTTTTAAAATGCATGGCAATCATACGGCACGGATGAGGCATTTTCTTTTAGACTTTGTGGATAGATCTACTCACCATCTTGGCTTTGGTCATCGGGAATCAGCATAGCACAACTTAAAGCTGATCGGCCATATTCTTCAACATAGAACAGAACAGAAACAAAACATAATTAATGCTTAGATTTTTTATTGTTTTTTTTATGTAATTGAGGAATTCTTCGATATAAGCACGCAGGGCCGCAGACGCGGTCTTTCCGGAGAACAGGTGATTTTTCATTTTGATGCATACGATGCAATTTCAAAATCTTTACAAAAACCCGAATTTTAAGTACAGCCCCCCGGGTTCCTCAGTGTCAATTATCTAAATAACCTCTCTTTCCGGAGAATCTACGACAATTTTGCGTCCAAAAGCATTTTGATAAGGGGCTCCAGCCTCATACGGAAGGATGTATCTGTATTTCTATTCGTGAGCCCTGAAAAGCGTAGAGTTATATGAAGGACAGGGCTCACATGCGTATTGAGGCACGCTTTTTTCCGTCAGAGGAGTAGTAATATACTTTTGCCCAATTATTGGCGCCTAAAAATGGAAGAATAAACTAACTTAATCCTCACAAGATTATATCATTTGGACTACATTTTGCAATCGGGAGGTACAATTATTGGCTCATCCGTAAAAACACTTAAGTACGTAGGGGAAGTAATGGCACAAACGTTGTTTCCAAACTTGGCCAAAAATTGTAGTTGCCAGCCGCAAAATGTGGTCCATTTGTTGTTGATTCACCTCAAAACTCTTCGGTACATGTAAGATTTTTCGGTTTCGGGCAACAACCAAAACAGAGGAAGAATTAATTTAGAAAACGAAACTTTCCACGACTGAATGAAACAAATGTTTCGATTTAAAGGCGGAAGCTGCGATACAGTGGCTAAGATTTATTAGTAGTGGCTTAAAAGTGAAAAGGTCGTTTGAGTGGGTCGAAGCCACTGCGTAAGCGAGTGTCGAGAGAAAATCCAGCGGGCGAGAAAACCCGTGTTTATTTTTCATTTTCACGGTTGACTTGGATTCACTTCGGTTGACTGTCAGTTGACTGCGATTTGACCACGGTTCAGTACGGTTGCAGAACTACGTGACTAAATGCAAATGCAAATGAGAAAGAATCGGGAAAGGAGAAGTAGGTCTAGCAGCTCAGTGAAACACCGCACAGTTGCCGGCAACTCTCATATCCATGGCTAAAGTGCCAAACCACATATCTCCAAATCGGTGTCTCAAAATCCGTAAATTTTAAAATATTTAAATTTAAAAGTCATGCCCTATTCGCTATCGTTTGAAAAGAATCCGTCATTTCATTTTGCACGATCGGTGAAATGAGCTTCATTAGGTTCGGATTTTCAACCTTTAAATTCTAGAGTTTAAGTCACTGTGCGACGTGGCGCAGCCTGCTTTAACATCCAAGTAACCGGCACCACCAAACTCACAGCCCGAAACAATGTTTTTTCTTTCTTTTTCTTTTTTTCTCCTCGCTGCGCTGAAATTTCTCCCCTCAAAATCCGGTAAGCTCTAATTTTGAAAATTCAATTAGGTATGTAGGACTTAAAATAAATACATAATAAATCACAGGGTCTAAAAATGGCATCTCTGATAAAAGTATGTAGCCAACCTTTATCAACTTAACAAATATTGTCAGTTTATATGAAAAGTAAATCTGAAAATGCATTGTGAAATTTATCGATAAAAGTTGGTGTTTTCTTGTGTTTCAGACGCTTTTATGAAGAATCATTACTCCTGAGAAGAGGCGGGATAGTATAAAGTGCAACGAATATGCGACATTTAATAATTATAATAAATGCATCTTATAGGTATACATTTCTCGCCTAAAATCGTGACATTTTGTATGCAAATCCATCGATGAATATACACACTTTTAGTGTGCTTTCCGAAGGTAATACACTATTTTTATTCATACTGATATATAAACCTACTCGATTAAAATAAGTTCAACTATTCACATTTTCCTCGAAAAAAGGGAGGGAAAAAAGAAAAACAAAAAAGAGGATCGATTACACGACTTGATTGCGTAATCTTTCTTTCGGTACTCATTAATTACCGACAGTTTTCTGCAGAAGAGGGCGAGCTCTGATAATAGGAAATAGAAGGAATGGGAAAATTCTCGTAGACTTAACTTCAAACTACACGTGGATAAATTCCTAGAAACATCATGCGAATTGATAGACGCGCACAGCAGCCACAAGTGATGCCGTAATGAGTTTAACGACCGGTATTTTTGAGCGGTAACTTTACGTACTCCCAAGTGCGTATTTTTGCCCACCCGTAAATATGAAGGCGAACACAGAGGATGTCTCCTTTGAGAATTTGTTGTTGCAAGGAAGGAAATATATTTTAGTAATTTCAGCGAGATAAATATGCGTACTCCCTAGGGAGTGTTTTTGCGTATGGGCAAATATAAGAATGGGAGAATCCACGCGCTACGTGCTTTAACGAAGGCATCATTGCTGCGGAGAATTAAAAACTAGTCACTTTTGTGCGATGACTATTTGTACTCTTGTGCAGTTTATTGCCGGTACAAACATTTGAAGGCAAATCAACGAGCAGCGTGTTCTTCGCATTCAGCTCGGAGATATATTTCAAAGGGATGGAAATGTAATGAATTTGATTAAAAAAGGATAATTTTCTTGGTGTGTTGTTTGTTCGAGGGTTCGCATAGTGTATGATTTTTCTTGTGGAGTTGAGCTGTCTTGCGCAATAGCTTATGCGTTATTATGTATAACTAACAAGCAAGCCTCGATTCCCAAATCATATGGCCTTCACACGGATAAAATTAAATTGCTGCCTTAACAAGTTTGTAGCTAAGAAAAGTGTCCCACATGCTTCAATGTTGATTTTACGACAAGAATAAATGCTAATTTAATCCCTCTCGTAGTTAAATTAGCTTCCCAATCTTGTCAAATGTACATTTGAAACATGTCGGAAATATTTTTTAACAATTGAATTGTTAAATCAGCAATCCATTTTGTTTCAGATAGCTTTGGCTAAAAACTGCTCGTTTAAAGTTCGATCTGGAATCCACGATTAATTAGTCAGAGAATTGTCCCGGGAGTGAAACAGAAGTGAATCCGCTTGAGCGAAAGAGAAAATTGAGACAGATTGACTGACGGAAAGTCTGAGAAGAAATCAAGAGATCTGCTAGAGGCCGGCTGATCAGTCGCATCATCAGGATCATTAGTCGGATCAAGTCGGATACCGATCAGACTCATGATCAGATCTGCTGATCATCTTCTGGTCTGCACGGTAGGTTTGTCAGTTCGACAGCTTGTCCATTAAGTGGTCCGCGATGTTGCGTGGTTGGGCGGTTCGTTCAAGAGTCGATATAGATTCGTAAAGTAACAAGTGTTTCCGACTTGCTGTTAGTTAGTCCTCATTTGTCAATTGCAACCAACCGCTTCCACCAATGAGATCCCTCCATCTTCCTTTTGTCTTCTTTGTCTATCAATTTCAATAATAAATATATAAATTGACCCATTTCCCAATGCACGAACCGTTAGCGCAGCAACTTGGCGGGCAAAATAATTATGAAACCAAGAGCGCCTGAAATTCGAGCGCATGCATCACGCACATCCCTAGAGCACATATAGTCGTATCCGGGGGTTACATTTACGAAAAAATGGACTGCATTACGCAGTACGAAACCACTATTTCTGTTCAACCATGAATGTACTCTCTTGCCTGAGAAAACTAATGGCATACATAGACAACATTTTTCAATAATAAATAGCCTGTCCAAATTATTAGCCCTTTATTAAAATCTAAAGTTTTCGCATCACTTTCTGGTCTCAATTCCATATCATTAAAATATTTTCATTAAAGCATTCCCTTTTTCAGGCAGACCAATTGCTAGAAATAACTTATTCTTTACTGTCTTCATCTATCTTCGTCGCATATTTCCTTCTTTCCCCCTTACTATTTCTTTTTTTTATTCTTCCCCCAATGTTGACTCCTTATCACACTTACTCAGTATCGATCTCTCTTTTTCAAGATGACTTTTTTAGATGAGGCACCTTCCAATGACCATATTTATCAACCAACTACTATCTTCGGCTCATTTTAGACACAATATATAAGTACCATTGGTTTCCAAATGCAGATAAATGCTCTCTTGAATGAGCTGGAAATAATAGTTCTTTATTGAGACATACAGTCTTAGTGAAGTGTGAAGATTGAAAAAAGTACAACCCATACCGTTATCATGCCATAAAAAATCATCCCTAATGAAAATCGATGACTTTTTAATGAATCCGAAACAATTGACAACATACTTATTTTCCGTCATATCCAAAACTGTGGAGGGAGCGTCCGAGGGTTCTGGAGCAAAGCTAAACTTGAAAAACAAAAAGAGTTGCCAGGAACTGTATACTTCTGTAAGGCCTTATGTACTAGGATCCTCCACGACCAACCATTAAGTATATGGATTGGTCTCAATTGAGTGCGCAACTCTGGCACGGCGGTGGCTGCGGTGCGGCGGTCAGCGCGTCGTATTTATGAATGACCACTCTTTACCAGGGTTGCCAAAATAAGCCCGGAAAAATCTCCGAATTTTCCACTCGACATCACGGGAATAAATCTTTCCTTTCAAAATGGCAACACCGCCACTCTCCATCCAGCTCCTGGCTTTTATTTCATTCGCTACGGTTAGATCTGTTCGATCAAATTACCGATTCAAATCAATCTCTCGACTTGGCTTCTCCTATAAATCTTCCACTCCTCTTTCGTTTTCATTTTCTCCGTCGTCTTCTTCTCTTTCTCCGCTCTTCTTTTTCCTTCTCTCATCGAATCCTCGTCGCTTTAGTCTCTCGTCGTCGGATGCCGAGTGACAAGTGACAAATTTTCATAGGCAGGTTTTCCGGATACGCCTTCATCACATCCTTCCCCCTAGCTCCCCATCTCCCCATCGGCCCATCTCTCCATCTCCTCATTTCCCTGTTCCTTCATCCCCTTTTTGCCTGTGTTCATATGTTTCGATCGCTTGAATCTTGATTTTTAATGCCTGAGGTTTTAGAACTGGACGTATTTATGTTAAATGGAACTATGTGCAAGATGGGGGTGAGCTCGTTAGTTGAGGGTCATAAGAGTGAATGGGGATTTTAAAGCGCCAGTGACGTCAGCGGCAACGAACTCTTCGTCGTCGTCGTTCTCGCTCGTCTTTAACTCATGAGCCCTGCCCACAACGCTCATATCACATGTCCACGGCTCACGAGTTAGAACTCAGCTCCTTTTGATTGAATAGAGAATTCCGCTTTTAAATTTTCTCAAAAGGAACTATATCCACTTTTACATTGTTTTTTATGCAGCCTCCATGAGCACACCCCATCTTTCCACTTCCACATAGTTCCTTTTAACATAAATACGTCCAACTCTGTCTACTGTGCATTCTGCTCATGGTGATTCAGTGATTCTAGGTCGTATTTAAAGTCGTTACTTTAACAGTTTCTTTTCTTAGGTGCCTCATTTGGTTTACACTGTGATTAAAGGAGGTTTGAGGTGATCCTGGACGTAGCACCATAAAAAGAACAATCTTTGCCAACCTCGCGTTAAAGAAAGTACGAGAGTAATTTTTTTGCGGATTTTGCAAATTTTAAAGTGAGTTCCCATCTAATTCAAAGGTTGTCAAAATCATAGAAATATTTCTTCCGTAGTTTGCACTCTTAGCAATTGCAAATAATTTTAATCCCTGACAAGGTTTTATTTCCAAAATTAAACTGCAGAATTTTACTCAAGGTTGGCAAAAATTGTCCTTTTTATGGTGCTACGTTTAGGATCGCACCTCGAACCTCCTTTACCAAAACGTAAATTAGATGGGGCCTCCCAAGGAGTGGACTTGCATACTGCCCTGCTAAGGAAAAACGCCGTATGAGCCTTCAGGCGTTGCCAAATTTCCCCTGGCAAATCACTAATTTTCGGGCAAATTTTTCAATATTTGTCTACCAATTTTTCAGACAATTTTGTTTGTAATTTGATCTAAAACTTCTGAGAGTATCAAGGAAAAATAATTATACATAATTTTCCTCCAAAATCGAGATTTTATTGAAGAAAATTTGGCAACTCTCGAATGTTCATACGGCGTTCTTCCTTAGCACGGCAGCGTAGGGAACGACTATGAGTCTTACTTTCCCTTCGCTTCGTTCTCTACTTATGATACCCCATAACACAGATTGCCTCGATAAAAGTAGAGATTTGGCAGCGTCCAGCTGCTGTTGATACGTCGTTTTTCCGCAGCACAGGTGGGATGTGCTCACGTGGTTACGATTGTTTGTCAGCGCGAGTCCGATGACGTCAGTTGGGAAAGACTCACTGATGCGCGGTTTTGTTGCAGGC
>NW_017550915.1:478403-492377 GCF_001854935.1 Bemisia tabaci | reverse complement strand
CCCCTCCTCCTCGGCTCAATAAATATGAGCAGTGTGAGTGGGTCTCTTGAGCTTGAATAAATTATCCCCGGGGGGCCCCTCGCTCGCCTCAATCGCCTCGGCCGCGGCGTCGGAGTTCGAAATTTCGTCGCACCTCTAAAGGGCGTACCTTGATCTCCGCATGAGCCCCAGAGAGCATTGAATTAAAGGTATTACAGGGCTCAAACGGAGATCGACATACGTTCTGACGTCAGAAAAACGACGATTTGTGCACGCTATTGGGCGGTTTCACGATAACTGGAATAGTTTTGTCGCCGTAACAGACCACACATATTTCGGTCATATTCTTAGTAGTAATGATAATCTGATAATCACTTGAATTTTTTTTTGCATGGACCTACGCAGGGTTGCGTGTTAAAACGCTTTTCAAAAATTTATTGCTCTACTTTTCAATTTTTATATGTAAATGATCGAACATGTGCTGTCTGTTACGCTGACTTTTTACCGCGTAACAGACAGCACATTTCGACGGTGAAACTACCAAACCACGTATCTCGGTTTGCGACGTCGCAGACTTCCTGTCATACTTTATTTTTTAAATGAAAAACTACTTAACTTCCAGTCTTGAAAATTTCTGTGATTTTTCCTCTTTGTGCGGAGAAAATTCCTTGAAAATTTCAAGGAATGATATTGATTCAGTCTACTTCAAAAAAATAAAATGTGAGCGTAGATTTTTAAACACCGCAAACGCGTTACGAGGTTTGGTAGTTTCACCGTCAATTTTCGGAATTTACATACTATTAATTGAGAAGTAGAGCAATAAATCATTAGAAAGCGTTATAGTACGTAACCCTTTGAAGATTAATGCGACAAAATTCGAATGCTTATCATTTCTACTCAAAATATGACCGAAAAATGTGTTGCTGTTACGACAAAACTATTCCAGTTATCCTGAAACCACCCTATTACGATGCACACTAAAATAACACGGTGGTAGCGTTCGGACGTGAAATTTTTCACTAGAACTGATATTGGATTTATCACATTATACATTTTAGAAGGTACGTGTACTAATAGAGGTATACGAGAATATCAATGAAGCCTTTTATAAATTTCTTCTTTTCGTAATGATAAAGATACGAGCTTTTGATGTTTCCACACGGCATGTTCAACCTCTCCCACTGACTCGCTCTTTCGTGCGGCGTTGTATGTGTTTGTATTTTGACACTTGAAATCTTGCCGTATCATAATGCAAAATGAGCCTATTTTACGTGAGTGAGGCAGCAATGGAGAGGCAAAGGATCTGGTGGAGGAGTGAGGGTGTTTGGAGGTTTTAAAAATATGTAAATGGTCTTCGAGGCGGGCTTAACTGGGTAGTTCCAGCCCATTCTCGATCGACAAATGGGCGTAGGATTTTCCTCTCCTTCATTTCAAACGGATGACGTCCCAACTCCCATAGAACGCGTTAAATGGCCGCAGGAGTGTTCTCTCGGATAGTTTTCGCGGAAGAAACGCATGGATTGATTTTTTAGATCGATGAAACGTATTTGCGAATGAAGTTGAATTTGATGATTGATCGATCCATCGAAAATTACGATCTGCTCAGCGCCCTCTTTTTTATTGGAGAATCAGGGGGTACGCTCCCCAGTCACTACAAGGCCTAACCCCCCGAGAGCGTTTTGCGCCTCCAAGGTTCATTCCGCGGGCCCTCGTGAGACAACGTAAATTGAGCGAGCTCATCTACAAACTAACTTCTGCCTGTAGCCGAAAATATCATGAAAATCGGCCCAGAAGATCATGAGATCGGATCTTTTGTTGGCCTCCTGAGGTGTGGTGGTTGTAGCGCTTGCTTTATGAACGGGAGGTCCCGGACTCGATCCCCGGCCAGGTTACTCGAATTTGATAGTCTCAATGAACGGTTGCCTGGGCCAGATTTCCGAAATTTGAACAGAAAGGCCTCATCTGACCCGTCGATAAAAACCTGTCGATAAAGTCGCAAAAATTATGAAAATCGGCCCGGTACAACGATGTAGAACAAACTTTGACTGCAGGAAATGAAAATATAAGGGATCAGAGAGCTTACAGTAATCAAGTATACTGAAGTAATAATGATAAGTTTATGAAATTGTTCTGAGTTTACCAGCAAGATAGAATAATTCAAATCCAAAATATTGTTACTTACAGAACCGAGTTTTGGAAAGAAATCCCGAAGCTCCCCGCGGCTCTAAACCTTTCTATTTTTCTTAGACCCCGCGCACTGACACTAAATCGTTCTCATTCCGCAGCGCAATCAACTTACTCTCAAAGCTCACTTGTATTAGCGCATGGAGCTGTGCGATCCGATCATGTCGAACGTATAAACAAAACAATAAAAATTAAAGAGTATGAGAAGTTAATGACACGAAGGGCTGTCATTAGGCTCACGATTATGTTAGCTCCAACAATTAGATGATATTAATCAGCGGGGCTCAACGGAGCTGACTCGAGAAAAAACCCCAACAAAGCACCGTCTCCACAGTCGCGCTTGGCAAGAGACACGCAACTCCGCTGGAAACCCGGTGCACATCCGTGGTTTTTTCTTACAACTCTTTCGCATTTTTCATTATCCTGCAATTCTGGAGGTCTGCACCGGGGAGCATCTCGCAGAAATGAGGCAAAGACATAAAATGGACCACCTAGGTTATCCTAGCTGCCTTTCCTTTCCCGTCCTTCGTATTTGTGTCTTCATTAACTTTCTTTTGTCAATAATTTTTACCGACTCTCACCCCATTCAACAGCGGGTCCTTGCTCCCATAGACTGTATGTAAAGATTGTGTGTACGAGACAGCTCTATGGGAGTATTTGTGCACTGAGATCATTAAGTTTCGCCGGAATTTTTGAAAATAATTTCATCGGATACGAAATATTAAATTTTTTTTTTTAATATTTCGTAAAGCATGCTTGGCGAATTAAGGACTGGAACTTCACCGCGCGAGGTACGTAGATACTGAGCAATTAGGTTTTGAGTGGGTGTTTCGTGGATTTTGATCGAATTAAGGGCAAATGAAGAGTCATGAAGCGTGTATAAATTATCTCACACTTAGTGAACATATTCGTGAAGTTGGCACCCCGACTTTTAAAATTTAAAATTTCCTCTTCTGCTCATCATTTGCTCTTCTCAAAAATCACTTTCATTTGTTTTTGCTCAGGCATGAGTAACACACCCCCCCCCCCAATTTAAACTTGAACTTTCAGAGAGGTCATTAACCATGGTACCCCAAGAAAAGAAACATTTATTTTTGACTCTAATTATAATTTTTGGAACTTCTTGGCTTTGATTTCCCCGCGAAATGGTGTGGACCCAGCAACAGCAACCTTGTTACATAGAGTACTCGGGTCACTTCTTAGTGTTTCCTTTTTTTTTCTCATTGGGATGGCGTTGCGCTCCTTCGTCCGAGAGACATACGAAACAGGGAGCAAAACAAAGCCCGAAAATGGAAATCCTTGGACTCGCAATCATCGAATCGAGAATGGAATTGCAGTTTTTATTTCCGGGTTCGAATTCGAGCACGGCGTTAATTTCCTCCGTTCGTTTTGATCTAATTTCCGATTTCGGCGACGAGAACAAAAGCGACGGCGGGACGAAATTAAGCTGGAAATTGTTTCGTGCAGCTATAGAAAAAAAGAGGAAAGGTGGTGCGCGAAGCCCTGTTGCCCGGCTCCGAGCGGGAGGGACACAATGCGAGCGACTCAAGTGTTGTACATCGGCCCAGAGATGCACAGCTGATACCATTTACCGGCATGCTACACCGCCACCGCCATCTCGAATAATTGTAGCATCTCTCCGTTCGCGGATGCGAGTGTGTGCGTCTTTTTAGCTACCGCTCCTATTCCTTCCCCGAGATCCGAATCAAAGCCACGGTATTGTACGCAGACCACTGTATTGTGGTCAGCTTCAGATTTTCCTCCTCCGTTATCAGTGCACCGCGCATTGCGCCCGGCCGCCGAGCAACTCCATTCTCTTCCCTAGCAGTTTAACCTTTGGCACGCAAGAAGAAAATTGGACGTATTTATGCTAAAAGGAGATATGTGCAAGTGGAAAGATGGGGTGTGCTCGTTAGTTGGGTCATAAGAAACAATGTAAAAGTGGATATAGCTCCTTTTGAGAAAATTGAAAAGCGGGATTTGACATTAAATCAAAAGGAGCTAAGCGGCAAAATATGCTAACTCATGAGCCGCGGGCATGGCAAGAGAGCGTTGTGGACAGGGCTCACGAGTTACAGCGCCCCGACGACCATCTCCCCGCCGTTAGAGTGCGCACTCACTGCCGCTGACGTCACTGGCGCTTTATATTCCCCATTCATTCTTATGGCCCGACCACTAACGAGCACACCCCATCTTTCCACTTCCACATATCTCCTTTTCGCATAAATACGTCCAATTACACCAAGATCGGACCCATACGCGGCTGTCTCGTGGTGAAGAAACCTCAGAAAACCGCGCAACTCAAAATTCAGCGCTCGATGGCCAAAGTCCGAAACAACGTATCTCCGTTTTTGATTGCCAACTCATACTTCATACTTCGTTTTTTAATTGTGTAGCTAGTTAACTTCAATTCTTTAAAACTTCCTTGATTTATCTTCTCTATTAGCAGAAAAGTCCGTAAACATTTCCAGCTGTATGTATAGTTGGCTTGTTTCTCTTTGAAAAATGAAATAGGTACAGTGATTTTGAAACAACGTTAAAGATCTGAAGTAGCTTTCTGCTGAAAAAAGAGAGGCTGAGGGAAAATTGGACGACGTAAAATGAAGTTACGCGATGTGTTCCAACTAAATCTGTCAAATTAATAAACATTTTTACGGAGACTTAAACGCAAGGTTAAGAAAAACAACTAATAATATTTCAGCGGAAATGAAGCACTGGCACGGCAAATTGGATGAATGAATATTCAATCTGACAAGGTCAAACACATTATTACCTACCCATTTTGTTATTCTTTTAGTACGAAGAAAATGGTCTACCCTTAGGTACCCATAAAGACGAAGTATGATGGCCATTAGCGTGCCGATTTTTCTTCGGTCGCGGAAAATAGGTTAATACGGTGCGCTTATGGTAGGAAGTAAACAAACAAGATGGGGCGACTCCACGTAACCGTAGCATTCCCTCTAGAGTGATTTCGCGTGAAAAGGATGGCTATACTTTTTTGAAGCCGACCGACCAGTGGGAGCGTCTGTTTATTTACAGGCGTGAGACAGTCACGATAGCCTGAAATCTGTAGACCACTCAAGAAGCGACACAATTTTCTTGTATTAAAAGGAAAGGAATAGCCATGCTCTGTCCACACAGGCACTCTATCGTCACCTTCCAGGCAAAGTATCACAAGCGCCATGCGACGTTTCAAAATTTCCGCCTCTTTTTATTTTTTTACAGAGAAACTATTCAACGAACCTGTTCGAAAATTCCACTGAATTTTCTTTGTGCTATCGATAAAATCCGGTAAAATTTTCAAACGGATCCAACCAATAGTAAATACTTTTCTCTATAAAAAAAACAAAAAAAAATCTAAAAAAAAAACAATAAATACCTCTGTAAAAAAAAATTAAACGGCGGCGTAAACTTAGAAACGTCGCATGGCGCTTGCGATGCTTGGGCCAGAAGGTGACGCTATAATCTACCCACGTGCCTAAGCGATGCAACTGTCTCTTTGTAGCCCCCGCATCGGCCGGGGGCACATCCCCCCAGTTTTTATTCTATTTAATGTTTCTCTGATATGCAGGGATGATTTTACTCGCACGCGTCGGATCATCCGGTGGACGAAGTGTGAAGCAGAGCATATGGTTCTCGTAAACGATCGTTTTTGTTGTGGAAAGCGAGATGGAAGGAAGATGCGCCCTCGGAGCCCGAATGTCAAGTGCGCGAAGTCGGAGTCGGGACGCAGCGTTGTCGACCCGGGAAACATCCCCCGGGCCGAAGCCGTTCACATCGCTCCTTGTGAGCTCACACTTGGCAACACTGCCCGAATCGCATTGTTCCTATTTTTTTCTCCACAGTATCAGCACCTTCCCATTTTCCCTCCTTTTTTTGTCACAGTTATCAAAACCTAATTAGTGAAAGTATATAATAGTTCCCGAAAAGAAGGAGCCTTCCGCCCGGCAAGCCGCTCCGCTACCGTGCTGCGGCCGGGCCATTGTCGAAGGGCGCCTACGTTGCCCGGTTTATTCCAGGATTACCGCCTCATTTTCCCATACGCGTCAACAGTGTTCCAAAATCACCTTTGAGTTTCAGGAGCCATGTGGCCCATCAAGCTCGATTTTTAGGGAAGATTTTGGAGGGGCCGTTGAAGATTCATTAAGGGCCAAATTGACGTTTCGCCTATATATCACGGCGCATTCGGTGAAATGTTAGATGCAAGATGTTTTAGTTACAGAACTAGTATCTGTAAATTGTAACTTTGAAAAAAATCACCTGACAGAAAAATTAGGATTTTTTTTTGAAGAGGATTGAACGACAGGATTTTTTGACAGAAAAATTGGGGATTGAGTGGTGCTAACGATGTGAACACGGTTATTGCTCAGGGTTGGTCATGACTTCATACCTAATTCACCACTTTTTAAATAAGTCGAATATTTCTATTTTTCAAAAATTCGAAAAAACAAAATGCCGAACTAAAAGACAAAGCTGCTGCTGATACGCACCCGTGCTAAACTCCAGACGGCATCTCTAACGATTCTCCTTTCAACTTTAATACATCGATGGCCAAAATGAGAAAAACGGCTCTTCTTTTGCGAAGAGGAGACTTCCTGCCTCACGTTATTTTCCTTTGGAAAACTAGTAGACGTAATTTCTTGCAAATTTTTCCTATTTTATTTTTCTATCAGCAGAACATTCTATCAAAGTGGTCTATTCTTGTAATATTTTCCGTTAAGTACATGATGGTCTAAAAATATGATGTAATATAATTATACTTTTATTACGATTAAATGAATTTAAAAAAATTGCAGAATATTCTGTGTAGATTTCAAGTTAAAATTTGGATTATTCCTCTTGGAAAAAATAAATGAGGAGCGGAAATTTGGAAACCCAAGGATGTAGACACTTGTTTTTGGACTTTAGGCATTGAGATCCTGAACAGGCGTATGCGATGCAACTTGTAGATTCCTTGCGTGTAACTCGTAACTCAACGTCCGCGTCTATAAATAATGTCCGCTCAAGAAATAACGTATCTTTGGCCGGTTGGTTGTAATTAACCCTCGACTTTCGGTTACTACGGAATGTAGATTCCGTGTACATTTATCGAACGGAAGATACCAAGTAGAATACGGCCCAGAAACCGGAGGAATATCCTCGCACGTGTGATGTATACACACTGGGATCCCAAGGGAGCACAAGTGTGAAATAGTTGTTTTTAATTGAAACCCAGTGTCGATAGGCGGACGTGGGGGGTGGGGAGGGGTAAGAGAGGGGTCGTAATTGTATTCGCACAAAAGGGACATTAATGGAAATGAGAGTAAAACACGGAGCGTCGGCGTTGGGGTGGGGGTGGAGGGAGGGGGGGAGGGGATAAATATTGAGTCTGTCATAGTCGCGACTTGCGCGCAACATCTTTATCGATAGCATTAAGATGTCGGGTCCCGTCTCTAGCCGAACGCGTCTTAGCGCATGCGCTGAATTTGCGGCGTCGCACAGTGCCCTCCAACGGAAATTAGGCACTAAGTAGTCATTCCGAAGAAATTTAGAATTTTTGAACAAAACTATGATGGTCTGAGGTCTACAGGCCCTTAAAATTTCTCTGTCAGCGACGGTGAAGAATTTACAGGTGTCTGAAATTTGTGGTGATTCATTTTTGAATGGAAACTACTGAGGCTAGGGAGTGAGTCTAAAAGTATCTTCTTGGCTTCTGAATTGAAAAATGGAGGAGTTATCATAGGAAAGTTTAGTTAGTCACAATATACGTTTTAAAATTGGACGCATTTCTGCCAAACGGAACTATGTGTATTATGATGTGAGCCCTGTTACGCATGTATTCTTATGGGAATCAGAGCTCATGTCTTAATGCACAATTGCACATAGTTCCGTTTGACAGAAATACGTCCAATTAGGAATAAGAGGTCATAACTTGCGAGTGGCTAGCGCACTGGATTTCCACTGATGCAATCCAGGTCCTATTCTGGAGGTGAGGACTAATTGGACTACATTTTGCAATTAGGAACTTTAAGTTCCGACCCGGTTTATAAACAACATATATGCCATTTGTTTCCCTATGCACATAAGTGTTTATTCAGATGAGCCAGAATATATAGGTCCAAATTGCAAAATGCAGTCCAATTCTAAACGAGATTACAGATTTTCAACACATAAATTTGGTCGATTTGACACAGGGAACACTAACACCAACAAAGTCAACTCACAGCTTGTGTTACTTCGTGGTTCACCTCCTATAAACTCGGGCCGTAGAAGCCGTGCTTACGGGCTATTTAGACACTAATAGACATACCGTCCGTGTTCCGGGATCATAGGCCGAAAGTTCCGGGTGTAGCACCCGGAGCAGTCGAGGATACGGCTCCAGCACCCGGGACTTTCGGCCTAGGAGCCCCGAACGGACGGTATGTCTATACCGTCTACCACTTACTTTTTGATTGACACTTACTTTCTTTTTCGCCCGATGAATTTTTTCCTCGGTTGTCACTCTTACACACCAACAAAGTCAACCCACAGCTCGTGTTACTTCGTGGTTCACCTCCTATAAACTCCGGCCGTAGAAGCCGTGCCAGTGTAAGAGTGACAACCGAGGAAAAAATTCATCGGGAGAAAAAGAAAGTAAGTGTCAATCACGTAGTTCCCGATTAAGAAACAAAGGATTAGTAGTAGTGTGCACTTACTTTTTTTTATTGTATTAACACAAGCTTTTGGTTAGTTTTTCTTGTATGTAGGGATTTACGGCGGGGAAATGGGTGATTTTGCTCACCGAGCGAAGGACAGTGGTCTCAGGAGCCGAGGGGACGACGACATATCAGTTTGTTTATGAGCTGCGGCTCTATGATTAGGGCTCAACCCGTTGCTCATTGAATTATGGGAAGCCGTGACTCGGACTCAGTTCCTCGGCGTCGGTCGCCGCCGCCGCCGCCGCCGCCGCCGCGCGCCGCCACTCGATTTCCTCGCGAGACATCCACTGCCTGCACCGCTAATACCACTTAACACCGTCCACTTAAGTATCCCACTCTGATTAACAATAAACCCTGCCCCGGCGCCCATAAACCTCCCGACATCTTCACCCCAAGTCCACGCCCGCCGCTTGACAATTGTTCTTCCCGTACTTTCGCCATCATGACAACATATTTTACCGACTCCCTATCCGAGGAATGTAATCAGGTGGGCTAAAATACGAGATCAGTACTAGCATTTGCCTATTGATGATGTTAACGCGACTTCTGCACTTTCATCGCCTCCGAGAAACTCATGAGCAATGCGTCGTTTCCCCGTCGAAGGAACGTTACTCCACTCCAACGTTGCAAAACTGACTCAAACAATTCTATACCACCAAAAGGAATCATGCCCACTGACCAGTTTTTTTCATATCCACCTCGCCACGAGTACAATCCATCTTTCTCACCCGCACATAGTTTTGGAAGAGACACGTCCAGTTGATATTCATTCGGATCCACTGATATCAATTAATATCAAATTTTACTGATCTCAAAAGACGAAAATCGTGGATTGATAAGGACGTATTGGTTGTTCTTCAAACGATGTAGAGTTTTCGTCACTCTCCTGACGTCACAACCTCATACTCCCCGCATGACACGCGGAAGAGGAAATCTAAATACTTGAGGATCTCTCGACCACAAATCATGGCATTATACTGCCGTGCTAAGGAAGAACGCCGTATGAACTTTCAGGCGTTGCCGAATTTCCTGCGATAAAACACAAATTTCCCGGTAAACTTATGAATAATTTTCTTCCAATGTTTTAGATAATGTCGTTTGCAATTTCACCAACAGTTCCTGAAAATGTCAAGGAAAAATATTCATAACCTTCCGCGAAAATAAAAATTGTATCGAACGAAATTTGGCAACTCTCGAATGTCTATACGCTGTTCTTGCTTAGCACGGCAGTACACGCGCAAGTCGTAGAGACCGAGTTTGCCGATTTTTGCACATAAACTCAGCGGCTCCTTGTTAAGTGTGATAAAAGCTTGGGGAGATGGGCGATGTATTGGCAACTGGATCCGAGGATTAGTGCGGCGTGTGGGGAAAATAAAGCGAGCTAAAATTCATGTATGTTGCGAGTAAAAAGGTTAATAATTTCGCCCGGTAGATGATCACATGATCATGCGCTGGCAACAAATTGGCCCCGAGTGGATCGTGAACTGGGGTGGATCACGGCGCGCGGCGCCCGATACCAGCTTCTGATTATATTCCGGCTCTTTGGCCCTCGTCTAATGTACACAACACTCGAGACCGCCATCGATCCTCCGTTTAAACCTACGGTAAAGGATCGATTACGAGGGTCCTCGCAACGCGCACTTTGATAATCGATTCTATACCATAGCTTCAAATGGGAGAATATCGATAGTCGATATATTGAACCGCGGGCAGGCCGCATGCCCTGAGCCGAGCACGGCTCGCAGACCGCTCTACTGCCGTGCTGAAGAAGAACGCCGTATGAACATTCGAGAGTTGCCAAATTTCCCTGGACAAAACATGTATTTGTAAGGAAGGTTGTGCGTATTTTCCCTCGAAATTTTCACATGTTTCAGAGTAAATCCTGGATAAAATTGTCTAAAAATTTTGGAGAAAAATATTCCCAATTTTTCGTGTGAATTCTTTTTTAATTGAGGTAAACATGGCAACGTCTGAAGGCTCGTACGGTGTTCTCCCTTAGCATGGCCGTCTACGGGCCCTGCGCCTGCTTTGCTTGTCGCTTTCCGGCCACCTCCAATCTCGCTTTAAAAGCATTAAAGGTCATTTGTGAACTTTAAAGTTTGGATTTCGACACAGAGATTATAGAATAGTAAAGGTTCATGGATCTTCAACTTTTGGTCCCGCGTAATGCGAATACCTCTGAATATCGTCGTCCCTTCGACATAAGGGCGTATCTCAATTTTCACCTGAGCCCTACTCTTCAAACTGCATTGAAAAAAAAGGGCTCGGCCTATACAGGGCAATCTAAAAGTCTCGCGCCACCCATGTAACCCCTAAGGCCTTAGCCTCTTTTCAGCGTGGACCATTTAAAATTGTGGGGGTTCATGCAAGTCGTTTCATTTGACGTAGAAGCACTTACACAATTTCAAGCCTCTACCACGATTTATTCAAAAGTTACAAGGATGATGCCTGGTGCTGGTGGTGCGGGACTTTTGGAGCACTGTAGACACACATACCGTCCGTTTCTGGTTCAGGTGCAGAGAGTTCCGGGTGATGGAGCCGTACTTGGTGTGCCCCGGTTGCTCTGGGTGCTGCACCCGGAACTTTCGGCCTCTGAGCCTGGGACGCAGCTGAGTCGCAGACTGTATGTCCACACAGCTCGTATAAAAGTACGGTTTCCACGGCCGTAGTTTCGTTTTTTAGGGTGCTCATCATGGCGAATCCTTGAATCTGAGACTCCAGTGAAAACGACCCAATTGGACTACAGTTTGCAGTCAGGAACTGCAATTTCTAGCTCAATTTAGAAACAACATTAGCACCACCACTTTCACTTTGCACATACGGGTTTTTATGGATGAGCCAAGAATTGTAGTTCCTGATCACAAAATGTAGTCTTTTATGTATCCCTCATCGGAAAAATCCTTAGATTTTCCGAAAAACCCCTAGTTCCAGGGCCGGATTTACCTACTTGCCGCCCATGGGCCGCTAGTATTTTGCCGCCCCCTTCTCATTCGTTTTGAAACATCAATGAAAACCATCAAATGAACGTGCCAGCGGGGGAGCGGTGCATGAGACGCGTTTACTGGCGTTGAACACGTTTTTAGGGAAAGCCCTGTTAACACTACCAGCAAAAGTTCACGGAACTTTGCGCGAAAGTTAAGTTTCGGAAACCTATCTCTGTGTGGACAAGGCCTTCCATTCATAAGAAATGAACGAAAAAATTGTGAAAGAACAGACATAAATGTGGATTAATGATTTTAACTTCCGCCGCCGCGCCTCGCAGACCGCACTGTGTTTGACGCAATGCGTGAAGTATTCACGCAGTCTTGTAGGCGCTATGCGTCTCCCGCTGATCGCACTGTGTTTGCCGCAATGCGTGAGGTATTCATGCATTCTTGTAGGCGCTATTCGTTTCACGCTGTCCGCAATGACCGCACCGTGTTTGATGTAATGCGTGAAGTATTCGTGCAGTCTTGTAGGCGCTAATATGTGTTACATGCCGATCGCTGCGCCGAGGGCTTCTCCTTTTCATCTCAAGTCCTCGTCATCATTTCTCTCTAGGTAAGTCGCGCCATTCCAGGCCAAATTGCGTGTTTGGTTTCTCTCTTTACTCGACTAATTAAAGGTGCTGTCTCTTGTATCACTGAAAGACGACAAAAGTAGAAATTACTATACTCTCAGAAAATTAGAGATTTTGTCGCCTTTTCTCGTTTGTAATTTTTTTTTCTAAATCCGAATTTTTTTATACCTACATTAAAAAAAATTGCAAAATTTGCCGCCCCCTATAGATTTGCCGCCATGGGCCGCGGCCCATGTGGCCACCCCCTTAATCCGGCCCTGCCTAGTTCTGAAAAAATGCTGAAAAATCCCTGGATCTAAGACTCGATTTAGGATGACTCCACTTGGGCGAGGCCGATTGGCTGTGCTGGATAGATGCTCGCATTTGAGAGGTCGTGATTTTCTCGGGTCGTCGACGAAGGTGGCGGTGGTGGTTCAAAAGATCCGGGCGCAATTATTTGAGGCAGAGCCTTGGGGGCCTCCCGAGGAAAAAAACGGATGCATGGGTAGGGCACGGATCCACGGATCCACGGATGCGGCTGTTTACGGATAAATCCACAATGCGCCACCGCAACTTCTCGCCCAGCTACCAGCAGACGCCGCGCCGCCCCCCCTCCCCCCCCCCCCCCCCCCCNGCAGCCTCCGTCGACATTGCCGGTTGAGCCGGAATCTACCGGCAGCTACGCCCAGGGAGATATTGAAACACTTCATCGGATCGTCATGAGCGGATCCAGACATTTTGAACGGGGTGGGGGGCGTAAGATGGATCCGGAGGGCTTCCATCAGAAAGTTTTCGAAATTTGAAGCACCTAACGCGCAGTTTGAGTCAATTCATATCCGTCTTCCTCCCCCCCCCCTTCCTTCCTNGGTGAGCTTGTTTCGGAAGTTGTTTCCATAGAGTTCACAATTCTGGGCAGTTGATATTCCATGTTTTCCTTTCGCATTTTCAACTCCTTTGTAGCTTCTTTTTTTGAGGTTTCTGCTTCATTCGAGCAATATATGGCATGCAATGCAGCCAGTAATTGGATCAGCAAAAGCCATACCAACGACAGAAAGGGCATGCAGTGCAGCCAAAAGTTGTGTCAGCAAAAGCCATACAACAGAAGAAAGGGCATGCAGTGCAGCCAATAGTTGTGTCAGCAAAAGCCATACAACAGAAGAAAAGGCATGCAGTGCAGCCATTAGTTGTGTCAGCAAAAGCCATACAACAAAAGTTTTGACTGGCCAGTCTAGAGGATATCAACACTGTGAAATCCTCAAAGGATCCGAGGTATCAGCAGAAGCCATAACCTATAAAACGATCCATCCGGTATCAGCAAAAGCCATAACCGTTAAAACGATGCATCCGGTATCAGCAAAAGCCATAACCGTTAAAACGATGCATCCGGTATCAGCAAAAGCCATAACCGAAATCCAAGGTGGTATTAGCAAAAGCCATAACCAACAATTGAGTCTCTGATATCAGCAAAAGCCATAACCAGAAATAGACTCATAACTTCACACAACAGTATAATTAGTTCTTTTCTAGATTTTGAGAAAAGAATCACGTCGAGGTCACCACTTTGTTGAGCTCAGAAAAAGGTCAACAATATTATAG
>NW_017550915.1:434097-476728 GCF_001854935.1 Bemisia tabaci | reverse complement strand
CGGTTACGGGGGTGGAAGGAGCAGGGAGCAAAGGATCCCCGAGCAGGACGGGGGGAGGGGGGAGGGGGGCATTGTGAAGAATGCAGGAGATACGGTCAATGGATTAGATACGGTGCAGCGGGAGTGAGTGGCGGCGGCGGCGGCGCGGCGGTGCTGAATGTGGAGGACCAGCAGAAGCAGCCACTACCACTGTGCCCTGGGTAATTGTTTTACATAACACAATCCACATACACTCCGACACTTTCTCACGTTCATAACTCGAATTTACTATCTTCACTTCACCTTTTTCATGTAATCGCTGAAAAACACCGCAGCGCAGCGCGACGTGGCCGCCACGCACCGCGCCACCGCGCCGCACCTCGCCCGCTCTCCGTGCGCACGGCTCCTTTCTTCCCGCCCGGGGCCGCGCCGCCGCCGCGCCGCCGCCGGGCCGCCGCCGGGCCGGGCCCCACCGCGATCCGAGCTGCGCTTCGTCTTCGCTCCTCATCGCTGTCCGATATTCCCGGAGACAAGAGACCCTCCACTGGCCTCTTGGCCACAGCTGGAAGCTTTTACTTTCGGGCATTCAGCACTTCCTTATCGAAAATTATAAGGGAGCAACAGTCATCGCTCTTTTTTCGGCTCTTGACCTACCTACATTGTGGATGATGAGCTTCGGATGACGTCATGATCCAAATAATTTTCCCAAACCTCGAGATGTTTGCAAAACGAAACTGCCAACATGTTGTTTAACATCAACCATGTAGGTAAGTCGAAAGTAAGATCCCGAAAGTAAAAGCTTCCACAATAGTCGAGATACGAGTGGAGGGTCTCTTGTCTCTGGATACTCCCGCCCCAGGGGAAACACCATATGGGCATCCGAATCCTGCCGAGTTTGGACGTATTTCTATCAAACGGACCTATGTGCATTTTCCCGTGAACCCTCTTATGTATATATTCTTATGGGTCTCAGGGCTCATGTCTTCATCTTGTAAAATATTAATTTTTCAAGAAAGTAATCCATATTTTTCATTGAAATTTTCAGGTACTTTAGACCAAATTGCGAGGATATTCTACTAAAAACCGGAAGGAAAATAATAACAAAAAATATTCCCAAAATTCCCGATATTTTGAGGAAAATTTGGCAACGTCTAAAGGTTTATACGGCGTTTTTCCTTAGATCGGCAGGGCTCGAATTTCACGCGGGCCCAAGTTCAAAGAGCAGGCGAGCAGCATACGGTGCACGATACATGATACGAGATACATACGTGACACCAGAAAATATGTATCTATAGATTTTCCCGAAAATTCATGATTTTAAAAGGAAATTCGGCAACGGCTAAAGGCTTATAACTAAGACGTTCTTCTTCAGCATAGGTCCGTTGCCGTCATCGACCTAGTTGCTTCTCGTCTTGCAGGACGATTGTTATTGACATTTTGTGTTTCTAACAGGACAAAGGTGAAATGGGGCGGTGTGATTGGTTGGCTACGTCATATCGTTGCTCCTCTGACTTAAGGGCGTATCTCAAATTCCACGTGATCCCTATTTTACTTGGACGTATTTCTGTCAAACGGAACTAAGCGCCATCGGGGGAGGAGGGTAGAGGGAGGCTTAGATTGGCGGCGGAACCGGGCGTCGGGCTCATTCGTTCCTATACTCGCAATGTTTTTCCATGGCGCTTAGTTCCGTTTGACAGAACGCGCTATCCGGGATTCTAAATTCCTCAAAAGGAACTCAAATTGGCGCTTAGTTCCGTTTGACAGAAATCCGTCTACTTATGAATCGATGAAATCTGGGGCTCAAGCATAAATCGAGTTACGCTCTTGCGTCAAGGTAGAGGCGTTCTTGCTGTCGGGAACTTAATAGGTGTCTTCAGTATATCGTTAATTCCACCCGACTTAGGTACGACAAAGTAGGGATAAGTCATAGCCAACCAATCACACCACGCCATTTCATCTTTGTCATGTCCCGGCCAATAGGCTGAGGGAGAAATAATGAATGGATTAACTTCGTCGCCCTCCTGACATAAGGGCATGACTGCACCCTGCAATGAACCCTGTTGTCCATAAGAGTTATGGTTGTTCCTGGCTCATCTCGATGTGTAGTTACGCCCTTTTGTCAACCGGTTGACGTATTGACTCCCCGAGGGTAAAAGTTTCCACTTGTCGTCAGGGGTGAGTGAAGGGTCTGGCCCTATCTTCGGTGGCATCAGAATGGTTGTCTCTAGGTTTGTCTAGCACCCGAAAGGCACGCAGACCTTTGTTGTCAACGTTTAAGTCAGTTAAAAATGTAGTCAATTTTGAGCTGTACTCTATTCCGTAGGTTCATAAACAAATAAAATGTTGTTATTTCCAGGAGAAAATCCTGGAAAACCACCAGGATAACTCGACGTGACGCGGGAAAATGGGAGGGGGCGGTTTTCAAGGATGACGTCAAATTTCTCTGCGAGGGAGAAAACACTTGGGCCCGTTGCGATTGGATCTGGGAGATGGGGGATCTTGGCGAGCTTTGATAAGCGGTACTTTGGCCGGTAACGAGAGTTTGAAGAAGAGCTCTCCTCGTAGCCGGCGCCCTGAGGCTCGGGGCAGAGCTGGACTCGTTTAGATTTTTATTCAAACCCCAACGTCATGAGACGTCATATGGCTTTATCCGGCTCTGATGATAGAGTTTAGGATTTCGCGCATAGGAATTTTCTCGTTGGCGCTTGTTTGTCATAGGCGGGCGGGGGGCGGGGGCGGGGAGGGATGCTCGGGCATAAGCGCTCGCGCACGAGCATGGCTTGTGTTTAGTAAGCATGGAGCATGCCTCGGCTCAAATTGTTAGTTGGATTTTAACGTTAGTTTCAGCTACTTGCCTCGGATTATTATAATCAGAGCGAGCGTGGCAAATGCACAATGCCGCTAATGTAATACCGGATAAGGTTCCCGCACGCCCTCGCTTCCAAACGGCTCAGGTACCGAGAGCTTTTTCGCCCTTGCCAAATCGCACACCCACACACCCAATTACAACAAAGTCTCCTCCATGTCCGGAGCCAGTATCTTATCAACTATAATCTAAATACTATTCATTGAGTTATTTCTCATAAGTTAATATTCATCTAAAAGTATATTTTGTACAAATGGTCTTTTATGTGCAAATTAAAAAAAAAAAAAAAAAAAAAAAAAAAATTAAAGAATAAATGACAGGAGTTTTGTAATTTTTTTTCGATCGAGCATGTTGAAGTTGTCACAAAAATCATGATTCTTCCGAAGTCTCAATTTTTGAGAGAAAAGGCGCCCTCTCCCGTGAACGACCACAAACCGTCGTCTCCCGGACGAAGGAACGTAGCTTCATTCCAAGGTTGCAAAATTGACTCAGACGATTCAACTTTTTACACGAGTATACCCATTCAATTTACCTATTCAATTACCTTTCAATATCGAACATTTCACTGATTTTTGCATAAGATCTGAAGGAAAATCGGTGAAATTTTTAGCAAGAAATACCCAAAATTCTCTCCGTGAAAATGCGATTTGCAAGGGGAAATTTGGCAGCATTGAAATGTAGTTACGTTCTTTTGTGAGGGGAACGGGGAAATGCGGAGAAGTTTTTGGACAGAACTGAGTGCAATTTCTTTTGCCGTGAGTATCTCGTTGAGGTGCGAAACACGAGAAGGTCGGTGCACCTTGGCAACGTTATACTTCTCCATAGCCCATACAGCTTTGCCCATATCGTTTATCGATCTAGCGATGTATCGTTTGTTCTGCCATTTAAACCTATGGAAAAGGAGCCATAAACGGAGTACGCCTCAATAATCGATTATTTACAATAGCTTCAAATGGGGAAGTATCGATAATAGATTATTCACGCCTCGCCACTGGGGCTATTCTCCGCGCTCTCGATGAAATGAGTATTAATCATGACCTAGCTTAAAAGATACCTACCTGAGGTTTGCATTATACGATTCAGAGAGGCTCACCGCGCTCAAAACGCAGGATAAGAAATTGCATAATTTCAACAAAAATTTTACCAGTTATATAATCTCATGCGCAGATCCCTCATGAGATTTGCAATGACAACAATTGGACTACATTCTGCGATTGGGAACTAAAATTTCTGGCTCGGTTTAGGAACAACATATGTACCATTAGTTTCCCTATGCACGTAAGTGTTTTTATGGATGAGCCAGAAATTATAGTTCCCAATTACAAAATGTAGTCCGAATATTCATGGAGAATATAGCGTGTGTAGTCATAGAAAATCGGAAAGATATATCTGTAATATTTTAAAGAACTTCTTTCTATTATAAAATCTCTCCAGGCTGAAAACGATCTCAATCCTCGGTGAAGGCCCAATCTCATGAGCCTTCTTATTTGAGAGAGAATTAAGTGTTATAAGTTTTCTTTCCGTTCATGTTGACTTGCTGACGGCCCAGATCGCATCTCTTTTTAGTAGAAAATATTTCGATGAAAAAATTCCGATGCAAAGGTAACTTTGAGAGTGGGCCTTTTGCACGTAAGAGGTACAGCCAAACGAATAGACTTTCTATATGGACGTGTTTCTGCCAAACGGAACTATGTGCATTATGACGTGAGCCTTGAGACCCATGAAAATAAATGCATAACAGGGCTCACGTTATCAGGGCCGGATTTACCTACTTGCCGCCCATGGGCCGCTAGTATTTTGCCGCCCCCTTCTCATTCGTTTTGAAACATCAATGAAAACCATCAAATGAACGTGCCAGCGGGGGAGGGGTGCATAAGACGCGTTTACTGGTGTTGAACACAATTTTTGGGAAAGCCCTGTCAACACTACTAGCAAAAGTTCACGGAACTTTGCGCGAAAGTTAAGTTTCGTAATCCTATCTCTATAAAAATTGCAAAATTTGCCGCCCCCTATAGATTTGCCGCCGTGGGCCGCGGCCCATGTGGCCATCCCCTTAATCCGGCCCTGCACGTTATAATGCACATATCGTCGGTGAAAGTCGGCAATCACGTAACTCGTTTGCGGTGTCTGAAAATCTCCGCCTCTACGTCATTTTTTTAAAGGAGAACAAATTGATATTATTTCTTGAAGTTTTTGCAGAATTTTCTTCGCAATGAGAAGAAAAATCATGACAGTTTTAAAGAATTGCCGTTGAGTAGTTTTCCATTTAAAAAATAAAGTATGACAGGAAGTCTGCGACGTCGCAAACCGAGTTAGGTGATTGCCGACTTTCACCGTCGATATATTTCCGCTTGATAGAAATACATCCATATGTGACTCGCACGAAAATCACGTTGGGCACATAAAAGATGGGTACAATTCCAACTTTTTTGATGCGACCTCCGTGATTTTCGAGCGATTCCACACGTATAAAGCCATTTTACTTGGCCGCATTTCTTACAACAGACCCATTCTGCTTTAGAGTGATAACATGATGAATCTGAGATTGGAATCACCGTATTACTGATGCAACATGATGATCCTTTCACATAATCAATAAGTCCCTGGTATGTTATTTTCATGTAGTTCTTGCATGCAATATAGAGTAGTTAAGTAGGTCCAGGTTTGAAAGGAAGTAGAACCTCCCATTGGGTCGCCTCATCAAGAGTGCTGAGTAGGGATGCGTATAGTTGCACTGAAATTTAACATGAGAAAAATTAGACTGGGATTCAACAATCGCGCCGTTCGATAGCTAAGGGGCTGATTGTTGAACTTGATAGGTAAAGTGATAGACAAAGAAGACATAGGGAGTAGGGAATGATCCATATTGGTTGAAAGTGCGGTTCCTAAACACGGAGAAATAAACTTCGTGCGTGGGACCCGAAGTTGAGGTCATATGGATCTCTCAAGTTTTCGGATCACGTATCTAAAAACTCGAGGTCGAGCTGCCGAAATTCGGGCTAGACATCCAAAGTACTTCGATATATACCGAAGGGTTCGGGTCACACATCTGAAGTACTCTGGTACATACCGAAGTGCCTCGATGTCTGACCCAATCTTCGGCAGCTGGACCTCAAGTTTTCGGATGCGTGATCAGAAAACTTCAGAGATCCATCTGACCTCAACTCATTCGGGACTCATGCACAAAGTTTTTTTCTCCGTGTAGACTGAAGGATAAAATGATGGAGTGACTATAGGGTCTCTCGTAGGTTGCCGTTAGTTGGTTTTTTTTTTTTTTTTTTTTTTTTTTGCCAAATTCAAATAGCCTATCGGCTAATCCCACGCTTATTACCCCAGCCCCAGGTAACCATTATCTGAGACCATCAAACTCAGATCACCTGGCCGGGAATCGAACCCGGGACCTCTTGGTCATAGGGCCAGCGCTACAACCACTACACTACAGAAGGCCGACAAAGTTAGTTAGTCTATACTATCTACCATTTTTGTACACTGGAACCACCCGCTTCCACCATTAGGGCCCCTCCAAATCCCTTTGGCTTTTTTGTCTATAGCTTTGTGTTCGGATTTCAATAATGGGCCCTGAGCGGCGTCGCGGCGCGAACTGGACGAGCGGTTGGATATGGCGTAGGGAATAAGCTCGGGCCGAGACATAAATTCGATCCCAGTTTAAGTTGATCGGGGCCGCAGCCGGGGCCCCGGCCGGAGCTTAAATTGATGGGCGTCTGCCCAGCGCCCGTGTGTCTTATCGCCAACTCTACACGGCTCGCTCTCCGCGAACAAAGACCGCATGCCGCATGCCTCACACTCGACAAAATCACCTATCCACCCGCATCTTTTACCGATTCCACGGAGGTTCTTCTCCTAGTACAACAGCATGTGTATCCCTTTCCGCCCGGAGCAATCGCCGATTTGTCTCTCCCCTTCCATCATTACAACTATTTAAAATTTGCGTCAAAGCGCATACTCACCGCTCCTCCTCCGAACCGTACACTCCCGTGCTAAGGGAAAACGCTGTATGAACCTCCAGGCGTTGCCAAGTTGCCCTGGATAAATCGCGAATTTTTGCGAATATTTGTAATTATTTTCCTTCCGATTTTTTAGTGGGATATGTTTGCAATTTGATCTAAAGTATTTGAAAATGTGAAGGAAAAATATGCATAACTTTCCTCAAAAATAAATGTTTCATCGGTTGAAATTTGGCAACATTCGAATGTTGATATGGCGTTTTTCCTTAGCACGGCGGCGCGGCGCATACCTCATTACGGGACAATCCGCTAGGTACAACCAATATTCGCAAGATATATTGTGAGTAGTTCTGAGATCTCCGGCACTGATTAGAATGATTCGATCTGATGATCCGATTCTTTTAATTTCTGAGCCTCTGCGGGCAACGGGACACGAGACGGGACCCACTGCCGAATAACCGAGAACTAAGTCGATTTTTGCGGACGGCAGTTAGTCCAGTCAGTGGTTAGCCCAACTGACTAGTACGAGGGCTGTCCCAAAAGAAACCGGACTTTTGTCATAGAAGGCGAACCGAGCGTCGTAATGAAGTTTTCTTGAGCTTGTTTGAAAGCTGATAAGCTACTGGAGATGCTGGTCTTTACAGAATGCAAAAATTCGTCTTAGTAAGGAAACTACACGCTTTGGAATGAAGGAAAGTCAAACTCGAGTTGCGATTTTTAAGTTGTATTTAAATTTTTCTTGAAATAAAGATAAAAATCGCAACTCGAGTTTGACTTTCCTTCATTCCAAAGCGTGTAGTTTCCTTACTAAGACGAATTTTTGCATTCTGTAAAGACCAGCATCTTCAGTAGCTTTTCAGCTTTCAAACAAGCCCAAGAAAACTTCATCACAACGCTTGGTTCGCCTTCTATGACAAAAGTCCGGTTTCTTTTGGGACAGCCCTCGTGCTGGCCACTGACTCAGAGGTCTCGGATTCGCATCCTGGCCGGGTTCATAAAAATTCATGATCTCAGATCTCAGAGGTGGGCCCAAAAACGGCCCACTCTGAAAAATCTAAAAAGAACTCAGCTGCTTTAAGACGTATTAATTTTGTCTCTTGCAGCGTTGCCATATTTCAACTCGCCTCCGGTCGATTAAAAATAGATAACTGTTCGAGGGAACATTGATTCGCTTCCTTATCCGGCACCCGAGGGCCGCATATGTGAGCTTGTTTTGTATGATCTTTTGTTGAGGCAATATAAGTCTCGAGGGGCTTTAAATTTGAACCCTATCGAGAGGTCCATTCCCTGGAAAAGAGGCTTTACGCGGGTGTCTCTGTTTAAGTACGAAACGCTGGATCGGGACTTGGCAGCATGAAGCGAATCGATCGGGTGTCTGTGGACCCCGCGGTGGGACCCAACGGCATATCCAAATCCTCGGCTCTGGGTACCGTAGCCAGCTCGATTATCGCGAGTTACGCAACGGATTTTCCTTCTTTTTTCTCGATTGCGACACTAAACGTTCTCTGTTTGTCGGCAAAGGTGTATCTTATCAGGTTACATTTTCAATTAGTTCTACAATTCAACGCCGCGGCTTCGTTTTCTTTGCGGCGGCTTCGGAGCTCGGATTGCCCTCCTTTATTTTCTCGCCCTCGTTTATTTTCTTGCCCCGTTGGATTATACAATAACTCGAGAGAATGATTTCGTCTCCATAGGCGCCCCACCGTAAGAGACAAATCTCAAAAACTAGACCGAAAATACTGCAAAAAACTAATCAACGGCTACGGATCCGTAAATGTGATTTTCATCCAGAAACCAAAGAATTCCTCACTCCCCTCACAAAACAACCTAACTTCATTTCAATGTTCCCCTTGCAAACTTCATTTTTATCATATTTATTTATCATTATTTTATCAAGAAGACAAGACATAGGGAGTGTGGAGCAATCTTATTGGTTGAAATGGGTGGTTCCTATCGATAAAGGGAGAATATGATAGACGAACTGTCGGGTCTCTCGTGGGTTGCCGTTAGTTAGTCTATTACCTACCTCCTTTGTCCATTGCAACAACCCGCTTCCATCAATAGGATCTCTCAGTATCTCTCTTGTTTCTTTTGTCCATAGCTTTGTCTATCAATTTCAATAATCGGCCCGCAGGCCGCGATGTTTTCCCTCAGGCCCCAAAAGATCCACCCGCAACTGCAACGCCGAACGAAAAAAGTTGAACGGATTCTGGCGCTAAGAAGGCTTGTAGCGGAATTTGATTCGGAATTTATGCGGTCAATTGGATAAATACTTTGTTTTGCCATTACTATAAATCATAGTTTAAAGAGGCGACGCCCTCTGGAGGAGACTATTCGCTCATCTTCTCGGTAAATCGGACGCGCGCAGTGATAAATAACACGGGCAATGCTCTTATCCACACTCCTAATGCCGGCAATAACACCCGTTCCCATATTCCCTGTGTTGTCACGTCTACCTCCTAAAGTCAACCACAAACGTCCCAGCGGGCTGATTATTGAAATTGATACACAAAGCGATAGAGTAAGGAGACATAGGGAAAATTGAGCGATACTATTGGTTCAAACGGGCGGTTGTCATAGACTAAAGTGAAAAATGATGGACTAACTAATAGGGTTCTTGGTGGGTCGCCGTTATTCTGTCTAGTGCTACCTACGGCTTTTGTCCATTGCAACCACCTGCTTCCGCCGATCGGATCGCTCCATCTTCTTCTTTTTTTTTTTGTCTATCGTCTTGTCTATCAATTTCGATGATCAGCCCGCTGACTGAGATCGGCTTAAGATGAGCATGACACAGACATTCTGCATTACTACGCACGCTGAAAAATGATGACTTAAATTAAGTGGAAATATTCTTAAATTTGCCACCAGGACAAAATTTTCCTGAAATTAAGCATAAAAAATGCTTGGGAAGAAAGTGGCTTGAATCAAGCAGCGATCTGCCTAATTCAAGAAATTTTATTCTTGAACCAACAGAACATATTCTCGACAGCCAGTTCAAGTTAATTTTTTTCCAAAGCAAACTCCTTATTTAAATTGTACTGATTGTGAAGGTGCCCACGATAAATAAAAAAATATACGACAGAGCCAATCGTAAAATTATTCCCCCATGGGAAAATGCCTTTCAAATTAGATACAAATTGTTGTAATCTTAATATCGACAAACATACCACAATTAAAAAGAGATTGCTGAAAGAATAATTTCATGTTTACACCTACACGAAATAAGCGACTCAAGAGGTGGGTCTCAGAATGTCATCGACTTAGATTTTATGTAAGCACCAGTCATTAAAAATTTCCTGCCAGTATCGAAGCCAATTATCGTCAAAGCTTTAAATTTAAAGTTGTGTGCACTAAATTATCGTTTTTCCACAAATACTCTCGACCTGCATTCTTTGAGACTACAAGATAACCTAACGTAAGATTTCTATTTACAGTATCATAAAAAGAAAGACAAAATAATGCAAGAAAAAATTCCAAGTCGATAGTTTGTGGCTAACGGTGGTAAAGTACCGATGGCTCTGCAAGTATCGCACTGTTGCTTTACAACTGACCTCAACGTATTGCCAGCTCCTGGAAAAACGGAGGAGTAAGGTTTAATGAATCGGCAACACCTGAAGGAGAGGCGCAGTCCAAGAGTGCAGTACCAGCTTGGCTGCTCACACTCTTGGTCGCTAACTACCTGGTCGACCTGGTGGCGGGATTTTTTCTTGCGTTTCTTTTTCCCGCTATTATTTACACAATTATAGAGGAAGCGTGTTTCCTAATATCCTAGTTGTATATCATCTCGTGTTTTCTAAGTGTTTCGATGTTTCTGCCGCGGGGCCGAGAGGGTGGACGCTCCGCCGCGCCAAGTTGCCGATGAGCGCGCAACGCCCTCACCGCAACGTGCCGTCCGCCCTGAGCTCGCGAGTGAAGCGATCTGGCAAACCGTGTCGGACCTGCTTTGGTCAGCTCATCGATAGGATCTGGTGATAAGCGGCGAGCAGTCTTGCCAGCAATACCGGCAGTTGTAACATCCTCCAGTACAGGATCCGGTGCGGTGGGTCAGTCCTGGATTTTACCGCGGCTCTTCGTCTTGTACCACCTAGTTGTTTTTTGGAAAGTTCGCCGTGCAGATCAAGGAGAAGAGGAGCGTAGACTAGGAGAGGGAAGAGCGCACTAAAATAAAAAAAGCGCCGGGCTACATAGACATACCGTCCGTTCCGGGCTCATAGGCCGAAAGTTCTGGGTGCTGGAGCCGTAGCTTTAATTACTCCGGGTGCTACGCCCGGAACTTTCGGCCTCTGAGCCAGGAACGCGAACGGTATGTCTATTTAGCCCGTTAATACAGCTTCTGCGGCCGGAGCTTTTTTTCGGTGCTTATGCGGCGAGGAAGAATGGACGAAGAGGATGAAGCAGAAAGAATGGCAGAACATGACGATGACGACAAAAGGGAAGTGGTTCGGAAAGAATCAAGGTATACAAAAGACGAAGAAAAAGAAGAATGACACAAAAAGCAAGAGGATGAAGAAGAGGAAATAAGAAGGACTGGAAAAGAGAGATGCAGATAAAGTACAAGACGAAAAAAGAAGAGGAGAAAACAACGAGAACATGGACTAGGATCGGAACGAAACGAAGAAAAATTAAGATTTGAAGGAGAAAGGAAAAAAGGAAAGAGAGAATGAAAGGAAAGAAGGAAGAATGTGTACAAAAAAGGATAAGACTAGAGTTGTAACATCTCCGAATAGAATGTCAGTTGTGGTGGGTCAATAAAGAATGGTCTCACTCCGTGTGATTCGTTCCAAAGCGCATAGCTTCTCAGAAAGTTTATGATGGAGGTGAAAGAAATGAGAAACAGGAGCAAAAGGAGGGGAAGAGGTGACGATGGGGGAGAGGGAGAAGGAGAGAAATATGACTGAAAAGTTGAATTATATTTTTACGTTTTTTATTAATCGAATAATGAAAACACCCTGACGGTAGCCTCTATTTGAAGCGATTCGCTTGTTTTCCTATCCTGGCGTTTAGGTCTCCTCGTCTGACGCGACCCTTTGAAAGTTGGTCGAATGGAATTACGCCACTTTGTTGTTACATGTTAAAGGATAGGGACCTAAAAAAGCGTTACAAGGGGTGAGGAGGGAGGTCAAATACGCCGAAAAAGTGTGTTGCGTAATTGATGGCGTATGGATGCCCCCGAGGGAATAGGTTTCAAACTGAGAGTCATTTTTTCAATGATCTTATACCACCTACCCACGTAGTTGAATATTTATGTTCCAGTATGCTATCAATAACATTCAAAGGAAGTACTCGTAAAAATACTTTCCAGGTGCAATCGTTGTTTTTCCCCTCGGATTTCTTCTATTTCATCACGCTAGGAACAGAAATTTGGGTCAATATTTTCCTTCCTACTATTATAATGATTATCCGTTTCGACAGTTTACGAGAAATGACAGATCTTAGATTAAATATTTGCTGCAGTCATTCAACGCTAAATAAAAAATTGAAAACAACAAACGAGGCCGTAAACTTGATTAGTTGACTGTTTAATGGCGTACGAATGCTCGCCTGTTCATCAATCCAATTTCCAGTGTCATAAAACTGGTATTAGATGCTGAATTATCACCGGAATTGCCGGTTATGAGACTGTTCGCTTGAAAAGTGCTCCACTTATTTCAGCCACTCACTTTTCCTCTCCAAGCCTTTAACTGACGAAAAAGAGCATAACCACCATAAAAGAAGGCACTTCTTATACAATAGATTTCGAGTGGAATTAAAAAATAAGGCAATAATACGGAGACATTTCAAATTTTTGTTTTGTATCGGGGGTATGAAGAACTTTTGGAGGATAATAATTTTCTTACTTTGAGATCCGACCCCTAGGCGATTACGTTCTTTTTCAACCAAGCAATCCACTCAGGTCTGAAAACTAATCCAATTTATACGTCTCACAATTTAGTTGCATAGAGTCTTCACCTACAATGTTTTCGCTTTTCACGGAAATGTTTTACCTGCCCGTTTTTTCAGTTAATAAAAAATGAGAGTGGAGGGAATACGGAAGCGTAATAATCGCATCGTAACAGCATTAAAAAAAGGTGTACATTTTTATCGTCCGTGTGAACCATTAAAATAATGAGCGAAAAACTCTTAGCGGAAAAACGGCATGTCGTGCATCGGCGGTTGGGCACCTGATCCGAAGGGAATGAACCAACCGGAAAATGTCGGCGTTTGACCTCGGTGACGCGTCTAGGGGGTGTTCACCCCACAAACCTCAGATCGAGGGGCATAGCGCACAACCCCCCTCCCCCTTCTCCTGGTGCGGGGACGATGAACGCGAGGTGTTAACTGAAAAAAAGGTCAATAAGGAGCCGGAGGGCAGGACAGTGGGGAAAGGGCGAGGGCGAGGGGACGCTCGAATTACACCTGTCCGAGGCGCTGAGTGGGCGGCAAAATTGGTGGGGTGCCGCGGCGCCGCGGCCAGCGCTCAGCTTGTGCAAGCGATAGCTAATCCCCCGTACTAAGCAAAAACCCCGTATGAGCCTTTCGCTCTTGCAAAATTTTCCCAAACAGATGATACATTTTCAGGAAAATTTGCGGATATTAATCTATCAAATTTTTAGAGAACTTTGTTCGTAATTTGAGCTCAAGTTCCTGAAAATGTTAATGAAAAATATCCATGACTTCCCTAAAAAATGAATATTTTCTTCCGGAAAATACGGCATCTCTCGAATGCTCATAGGGCGTTCTGCCGTAGTGGAGTGAGAATCATGTCCAAGGTCATGCCATGTGGTTTTGACGGTTGAACAGATGGGCACCGCTACCCATGAGTCTCCCGGAGAAACGACCCAACTCAGTGCGCAGATGACCCTCATGTGAGTTTATCCGGGGAATGGGTTACGCGCTTTTTCTCGAGGGCGACAGGTTAGCACGCGTCGCCTCCTGGATGCTATTTCATTGCGGGTCAATAAAAAGATTCTCGATATTTAACGGTCCTTCGCTTATTAAAACATTTTTCTGCGTCCGACAACCCTATCACCCTCCTCCGGCGCGGGTCCGCGCACTCACCTGTGCGTTGCATATTAATGAGAGCCGCTCTTGTCTTGTCTTTCCGTGTTTTGAATGCTTTCCCACAGCCGCGCTGCCGCCGACGTTGTGCAAATGAGCCTTGTCTCGTTCGCAAACTTAATTTAAGGTGCTCGCCATATTCTGTGTATGAGGACTCGGTGGAGTTTGCTTTCGAGCGAAATTAATGCTAATCGCCGCTCGACAACAGCAGGCTGAATTATGAGGTGTAAATGTTTATTTTCTAAATTTACCCTCACCCTTCGAATCCAAACAGACTAATCCTTGCAACTACCTCGCTTAATAAATTACTTAGAGCCCGTATTTTTCTTCTTATACCCTTCCTCTTTTATTGCTGATTGACGCAGGTTTTCAGACCCATCTTCATTTTACTTGGAGTATATTTATTTATTTATTTATTTATTTATTTGTTTATTTTTTTATTTATTTATAGTGCGCATACTTAATTAAACCATCGTAAGTACTTGTAGTTGCAAAACAGCGGCAAAAATTCAACCCCTCCCTCTTAATCTAACAATGAAAATGCTTATGTAAATATGAATTTTGGATGGAGTAAATAGACACTTCAAATTTCCAATTAAGTATGCAATTTTTCCCCTTTTTACATTGTACTTTTATATAAAAGTGTATCACTACAGGACCGTTCGACAATTTGGGAATTTTGAGAATTTCAAATGAAAATTTCACTGATTTTTTTTCAGATATTACATAAAAATCAGCATCATCTCAAGCTGGAATTAGGCTGTCATATTCTCGTAACAAATTAAATTTTTTGGGTCAATTTTTAGACCTTGGAATGGCGTAGCGTTCCCTCGTATAAGAAACGAGGAATTTTGAAATGCCGCGAATGCGATACAACTACTCGGATTGTATGTAGCCATCTAATAACCTCGAGTTAGGTTAGTACGCAATCTAATAACTTCATTTACCCATCAAAAAATACATCCTCCCCGTAAACTGACCTGGAAGGGCTGAGATCACAGTGTTGACATTATTTTTATAAAATTGCCCACTCTTCCCGACTTATTATGGGAAATTGATGGAGTTTTCACGACAACGGCATCAATGGGCGTGGCTCAAGCGCTCCTAGCTCGTAGTCCGAGTTGACTTATAAAACACATAATATAAGCTCACTGGGCTGATTCCCGATGCCTGATTTCCTGACACACAGACTAAGTAATGAGTCTGGCCACTCGCGCTTCCGAGCCCAGCAATAACCTCGTATCTACCTTGGATTTTCATTTAGAGTTAAGTGGTTATGCTCGACTCAGCGCAGCGCAATGTTTCGATCCATACACACGATACTACATGCAGAGCTCGGTACCCTGGTCAGCGAAGGGGGCGCTTTCCGAGGAAAGGGGGGGAGGTTCCAATGTTGCTGCTCCGAATCAAAAATGTTTATATTCAACGTTAAAGCTCACCAGATCAAGTGTGCAGCAGGAACGCACCAAGTCGCATTTTTGCTAAAAGTTGAGTTACATTCAACTACTTGTAAATTGTTTTACTGTCAAAAGGTCAACGTCATAACAAATATTTCGATCGTGAAAATAGTTGTTCAACTTTGTCCTTTAACATTGAGTCTTACAAAGTAATTAACGGATACCTCTTTTCCTTCCTTAAAACCCGATGCGATTGGTGTGTGCATGTCTGTTGCAATATTGCTGCTTGACGTTAATAAGGACGAATAACCGAATACTTTTTTAATATGATCCTTACAATAAGAATAGACCGTGCTTAGCAGAAACTATGCATGTCGTATCAATTTTCATCGGAGAAAAAATGTTTGAAGTTTTACTCCACCTTTCAATTTAATACTAGCGAGAAAATTTAATGACTAATCTTGCGTTCCAAAAAAATTTTTTTGCTCAACTTCCACTTTTTTACAAGAAAATTTTTACTACCAATTGGATTCAAAATTACTCCCAACTCATTATTTTTCCAAAGTGCGACTTTGTGAACAAAGCAACAGAACCCCGTGCAACTTTTTGTGGAGGATGTAGAGTATAAAAAACATCGTCACAAAATTTCAAGGCAGAATGTAAATTACGTTATTTGTTGAAAAAATGAAACACGAGAGAAACTCTGGTAATGTCTGATGTGAAGTTATTTATGGTTAAATTTGTCCTATGGACTTTCGGAAGTACTTGAATCCGTTTGGTTACAATTCTGCCTTGCAATTTCTATAAAATTGCTGGGAAATTTCCTGTTTTCCGCGGAAAAACTGGCAACACCTCAGGAGCTCTTCGATTCCGCGCGAACATGATTCCAATTTGACCCCAATCATGTTCAAGACTCTGGATACCGGCGCCTCCTCTCTTTGCCCTCCGCCTGGCGTTCTATAAATTATTTATTGCTTTTTAATAGCGTCTAATTTTTCTTGCTTACCGAGCGAATTGCGAGTGTGGGCCTGCTCGAACGTGTGCACGCATTTGCGATACAGCAGCGCGCCCTGGTAGGGCCATACATAACCACCTTATTCTAATAATTTTTCTCGCCTCGATTTGAGCGCCATCGACCAAGCCGTCAATTATTTGCTCCCCCGCGCAACTTCTGTTGTATAAAGGGTGTTTTGGAGTATAATGGAACGACTTCACTTTTCAATTCTTGTGGGTAAAATCAGGCATTTTCTCCCTCTATTGGATGTCATTTCCTCAGCTACGGTGGTAGTTGTCTCGTGACTGGTCGGTCTCATTCCAAGAACGCTCAAGATTTTCTTTATGACCCCTTATGTGAAGTGAATGGGTCTTAGATTTATTCCAATCCCCTTCACTTTTGGTCAAAAATCCTCCAAAAAAATAAGCGAAAATCAATAAAATATCTGACTGCTGATTCAAGTGTGGGAACTTCAATTTTTGACTAAAAATCGGAAGAAAAGGAAAGGGAGGGGGGGAGGAGTGTACAAAATCACCTCTAAACGATTCCACGCGAAGCTTAACTTATGGACAAAATCATCGCTCCTCTGACGTAAGGGTGTATGTCCATTTTGACAGGAGCCCTGAAAAGCATAGAGTTATATGGACAGCAAAGCACACGTGGAGATTGAGATATGCCCTTACGTCCAAGGGGCGAAACATATGAAATACAGTGCATGATATCCCGTATTTTAAAAGCCTACCACGACTCAAGGGAAAGAGAGTCTTTCGTAAGAAAAAAAAATGTATAAAAAAAAAGTATTGTTTTGACAAAGATAATTGACCGGTAGAATTTTGTGAATTGATCCCGGAACACCCTGTACTTGAATGCAATGATCTCTCGACCCATCGACTCAGCGGCGATTTGCTCACCGTATCTCCAATTAACCAGAACCAACTAGATAATGATATGTCATTTCCGTCCGATTTTCGGTTGTGGTTTGTTCGTCTAGCACACTTCCTCACTTTCGTTTATCCACTTGTAACGTGTAATTTGGTTTCTTAAACCTTCTGTTATTTCGAATCCATCCCGGTGAGAAACACGCTTCACCTCGTACTCTTTCTCAAATGAGTCCGGGTTTTCATGTCTATGCTTTTGTTTGTTTAGGACGCCAATCATTGGCTCAAAACATCTTCATGATTTGAACAAACGTCCAAGTGATGACATAATTAAACTTCACTTGTCGTCTTTTGTTTTTTGTAATGTTGATCATTATTTAAAAGTTCTACGGTCGTGAAAGAAATTATCACAAAGTTAAACAATTTTAATCTATCATAAGTAAAACAAGAGAAAACATATAACTGATTTAAATTCTTTAGTTTGTATACCTTGTGTAATACCGCATTCCGATGAACATTTTGCCTCCGTGCGCTGAACTCACTTTTTCCATGGACGATTAACATACTACCGCGGTAAGGGAAAACGCCTATGAACCTCAGGCGTTGCCAAATTTCCTGTGATAAATTTTGAATTTATTTATAATCTCATGAATATTTGTCTTCCAAATTCTTGGACCAATTTTTTCGCAGTTTAATCTATAATATCTAAACATGTAAAGGAAGCGGATCAATTTCTTCCAAAGTAAATCCTTATTATGAGTAATTTGGCAACATTTGAAATTACATAGGTCGTTATTTTAAAGCATGACAGAAAATCGGCAACGGTGCGCAAGTTGGACGGTGACGGCGGGGAAGCCAAAGGAGGGGCCGATAAGCTCAGACGTATTTTCGTGTTGCGGAAAAAGAGGTTCACATTCACCGACGAAGCTCCCAAAATTTTGTTTTAACTTAATCAAAGGAAGTGATATCGTTGTGAGGTGGCCGCTCTGTCGTCGAACGGCGCTCATGAAGAGTGCGAGCCGGAAACGTCAACTGTTGTCACAACGGTGATTTCCGACGCTTCTTTTCAGGAGGAAACTCACATTTTTGGCTCGGATTCGGCAACAGAGGAGAGCACTTATATTTTCCGGGGGCTTCGCTCTACGATTAGAAGGCCGGTGAATGATGAGGTGAAAGACTTCATGCGGGCCAAGGGCTGATCTGCCGTCCTCAGCAAAAATGCCGTGACTCCATTAAAAATTGTGAACTTTCCTCCACACATACTGCTCTAATACAAGAAAATCAAAGTGTGACAAGGCTTCTTTTTTAATTTTGAGTTCCTAATCGTATGCCAAAATTGACTCCAAAAAATGAAACATGAATATTCCCTAGTTTTCTCGTACAATAGTATTTTGTCCAAAAAATCGGAAAAATCTCGAATGGAGATACTGCATTTTTACTTTGTACGGCAGTGATGCAGAGGCAGTGTCAATTAGGTGTAACACTCCCGAGGAAACTTGATTTCAGCAGAAATATAATTAAATTTGCCACCAAAAGGAAACAGTTAAACCTTAAGGAAACACCTTAAGTAAAGCAGAAAGAATGCTGGGATGGGAGAAATCTGCTTACAGCAAGCAGAAATTTCCGTGATCTGAGCGAATACATTATTTTTTTATTTATTTTTTTTAAAAAAACAACCCGGAAAATTTGACTTGATTTCAGCAGAAATATCCTTAAATTTGCCGCCAAGAGGCAAGAATTGAAGAAATTGAGTGTGTGGGAGGAGAAAGGGAATTACACAGAGAGAAATTTCAACACACAAGTTCGGTTAATGCGGGAGGTAAAATACAAAATAACCATAGCCATCGGTTGACATTTTCAAGAGAAAATGCGAGCTAGTTTTCCTGGAGAAATTTAATAAAAAAACAAGTGGTGAATGCCAACGTCGAAATTTAAGCAATGCATCTTCCCAGTCTCTCCATTGTTTTCTGCGCTGAATTCACCACGAACTATACCAAAATCAACACAAAATATGTGTTGGTTTGTGTTCCACTCCTATATTGACCAAGAGTAACACAAGAACACAAATATTTTTATCAGTGTAGGATGAGCTTTTCGAATTTCCCGCGACGCAGATAGCTCTCTAGTTCTCTACGTACACTATGAGTTTCACTTTATCTAAAGGTTCAATTAAAAAACAGGGACAAAATTATTCTTATTATGCATGTTTGTGTGTTAATCTGCTACTGGACACATTTTTTCCAATCGAAATGAATGGATCCCCGTCAACTGCTGGATATCTACCCGTGACATAGTTTCAACAAAGAAGAAGTCCACACGACGGAGTGGATTCCAGAAATAGGAGCGGAACTAAGAAAGGAACAATGGGAAAAGTTGAGGCCTCGCATAGTAGGGGTGGTGCAATGAAAAACGGTTACGCGAGTTAGGGGGAGGAAAAAAGCCGGTGAGAAGAAGCATGCACTAAGATTAAGTATCTGGTAATTGTTTTTCGTTTGCTTTGACCGAAATGCGCGGAGGGACCTGCCCCGCGACACCCCCTCCCGGAAAGTGTAACGTCTTCCCGGTTCCGATTGAGGTGGGAGGAAGGCCCTTCCTGAGTCACTGCAGCTCGGCTCGAGCTAGACGTTGTCCCGTCTCGCCTTGGGCAGACTCCGACGGGCATTTCAACGGTCTTACCATCTGGTCACTGACAGCTACCGTTCTATCCCCGCGCTCGAGTCTCCGGCACCACTCGCCTTCGCCGCCTCATCTCCGCCCCCGCCCACCCTCGCCAGTGCTCTCTATCAATTAACGACATTCCCATTTCTCAGGACTCCTCTTCCTCGGGCTTGCTTTTTTCAACCGCTCTTTTCCAATTACGTTTTCGTGTCTTTGTCCTCGCGGCCCGAGGAAGCGTTTTTTCATGTAATTACTGTCCGTGGAAACGCTTGTCCGCTACCCAAGAAGTATGCCTTTTATTGACGGGCGCGATCCCAGCCACCTTACGAAAACTATCATTTTTTGACGTTTTCACGACTGGAAAATTTGTGCATCCGCGCTGTTTAAAATTTTGGGGTAAACTTCTGCATGTGCCGGAGTCTGTATAGCGTCAATAATTCCGAGCGATATGAGTGCGGAGCGGAATATGTTTTCCACGGAGTGACTTCAAGTATTTCGCAGCGGAATCTACTCTTTTGCGGAGCTTCGTATGCTTCAATGGTGTGAATTTCATCACTTCGCATTCATATCACTCAGGTTTTTTTGGACGCTGTTTAGATTAAGACACCGAATTTCACTCCCCGAGTTTTAATACTGCAAGGGAGCCGGCTTTTTGGCTCACTATCGCAATGCTAGAGATAAGGGTGTAGAATCTAAAATTAATCCTGAATTCTAGACAAAAGTTGTATACCTAACATAGAAAAATGTTTTTAAAAAAAATTTACGATAGTATCTCAAAGCATTTCTTGTTCAGATATCTCGTGTTCAAATGAAGCCCTCGCCTTTATCCATTAAAGGCCTCTATATCCTTATTTTCCCCCTTTTAGGCCAAATTGTTTTCTTAAATCATTTATGTTCGCTTGTTTTTTTTTTTTTTTTTTTTTTTTTTAATTTCTCCAAATAGTTACCTCAATCTGAGAAAGCCCAATTACGAAAACCTGGAAACCCAATGGGATGTAATAAAGAGATGGCAAACACCGGTGCAAATTAAACACCTCAGCTGGAGAATGGAGGGCATACGCAAAGGAATTCAGGCAGGAGCTAACATTAAAATACCTACAGGAGAAGGCTTCCCTACTGGAGGAAAACAACACAACTGCAATGATAATCCATCATAGATTCGCGGTTTTCGTTGCGCGTAGTAGAATGAACGAGCGGATATGATCGCCCGCGCCCGCCCGCTCATGAATGAGAAGTGCAAGGCAATGCATGCATAGGTGCATAAAAAAGCGCTTCGTTTTTCAGGCTGCATTGTTGCACTCGGGCGGCCGAGCGAAATGCAACCGGTTGCATAAGGGAAAATCAAAAAATAAACAGACGCGAAACGCAATGATAAAGGAGGCATATCAGATAGGCGGCGAGCAAATGCGAATGCTCGCTGATCGGCAGATATTGCCGAGCGGGCACCGCGGGCCGCATAAAACCAAGACGTAAACTGCCGTGCTAAGGGAAAACGCCGTATTGACATTCGAGAGTTGCCAAATTTCCCCCGATAAAACAGGTATTTATGACGAAATTCATGCATATTTTCCCTTAAAATTTTCAGATATATTAGATTAAAATCCGAAAAGAATTGTCTGAAAATGTTGAAGAAAAATATCTACAACTTCTCCGATTAATTCCAATTTTATCGGTGGAAATTTGGCAAGGCCTGAGGGTTCATACGGCGTTTTTCCTTAGCAAGGCAGTAAATCTCCTGCATGATTTTAAGATTACACGACTGTTAAGATCCCAGCAGGAACGGATTCGCGGCTCAACAATGCAACAGGTGGTAAAACGGTTGCGCCTTGGCTCCCACTCGTGGCCGACTCAATTTTGAGTGCTCGGAAATTAGCCCCCCCCCCCCCCCCCCCGCCCCCTGGTGCTCCCCCTCTACCCCCACAGACGTACAGTTACAGGTGTTCGAGGATTTTTTATTGGGTCTTCTCAATGGTTTATCGCCTAATAGCGGCGCTTCGGACCGGTGTAAACTCGTAATTGGTCTCGTTTACGTCTTGTTTTCAGAGTCGGAATTATTCAAAACCGATCGCGGATTAAGAATCGGTTTCCTGCGGTTCTCATCCAACCGGTGAGGCCAAGCATTTGAACTCCGGGTGCTGACTGAGTATGTAGCGTTTGCTTTTGCATAAAAGTAGATTTTTTAGATTTTTTGTTTTCTTATTTTAATTTTATTTTTTTATTTGTCTACGAAATTCAAGCAAATTCTAGAAACAAGTAGAAAGCCACAAATGCCAAGATCTGGGTAACTAGATGTTGTGGAGTGGAATAAGATTTAAAGGTGATGAACGTGGAAGTTTATAATGAAAAAAACTAGTGTCAGGGCGTGCACTGTTATTAGGTATGTATGTTAGTCATAAAATTTCTGCTAAGTTTAGAAACAACTAAGAAGCCATGAAGTTTAAGACAATTTTAGAAAACCGAATGATAAATAAATAAAATGCAAAAAAAAAAGTTTTAAAGGCGGAAAAATTACCGAGATATTGTTTACATTGTTCCTAAAATGTTTTTAGCATCAATTATTAAACTGTTTGAATAAATTGATATTTATTTGAATCGAATCAATAAAACCGACGACTACCCTAGAAGGATATACACATGCTGATATAACATGTGGGAGGATAAAACGGTTACCCTATTCAAAACAGTGTTCAGTTTAAACTGGACTGAAAAATATTTAACATCAGATATATCATAAGCCTCCCGCGTTGAATTGGAAATAGAACGAGATGCTGATTGCTTCATTTTTCGCACAGCGCAGCGATCAGAACAGGCTGCCATGAGGGCGAATAAGTTTAGCGGGACCATAAATATTGTGATTAATTTTATGGGTAGTAATACAGTATACAAGGTGTTTACAGCATAATGCTACGCAGCTTCCAGCCTATTTTACCGGGAGGTAACGATACTTAGTAGATTTGCTCGACGTTTTATCCATTCACTCGAACAATTGAAGTGCCCATTGTCGGCAAATGGTCGAGTTAGCTGTGTTGGAATGCTACGGGCTTTCATTTCAACAATGGGTCAATAAAATGAATTACCTACAGGAAAATACATATTTTCTGACAACGATCGAAGATGTTTAGGTTTGTTTAACATGTGAAGTCGTATTCACAGGCGTTCCTTAAACCTTCTGCAACCTACAGATGATCTATCTCGTCTGTATTACGATTTAAAGGAGGCTTCTAACGCAGCGCCAGAAGATTTTTGTGGTATTGCGTCTAAATTCCTTGTAAAGCGTAAAACATATTAAAAATAAAAATAAAATAAAAGTATTGGAGATCTCGATTAGCATGACCTTTGATCGTTTCAATCCAAATGCAGGAAAGTCATTTTCATTTTGTGTAAGAAATCATTTTGGATACGCAACGGTTCCATTTCTCATCGCATTGTTAGAATAGTTGTAAAATTTGTTGAAACTGTTTATTCTTCTGTGGCAACAATTTAAATAGAAGCGCCACATTCTCTTGATAAGAATTTAATCCATTTGAGTACTACAATAATTTTCATATGAAAATGTTCTTACCTTCTTGTACCATGTGTTGTGTGGAGCTGACATCTTCTGTAACACGACAGAAAATAAATGGTTAAGAAAATCATGGCACATTTAGATGGACGGTACATATAACTAAACTCCTTTCACACGGGTATTTGGACATGCCATGCTGTTAATTAAATATGAATTATTTTCCTTCACCTACAAACGTAACAATTTCCTAGAATTGCAAGATTTGCATTTACAGATTCCCCTCCTGCCAATCTCTGGAAATCTGGATGACTCTTTAAAAGCTCGTCATATGTTTAACAATAAGGATAGGATTGCAGTATCATCACTTCGAGGTCATACTAGTCACCCAGCCCCCCCCCTCTCCATGAGGCGAGGGGGGAGGAGAAACTGTCCCTCTCTTTAAATTTAGACGATGCCCTGTGACTTCAAGATATTTTTCTGAATAGGAGCAAAATTTCAGGCTCATCGTAATTAGAGCTACATCATAGAGGAAGACATCAAAATTATTATGAAAATAAGGTATGAATGACTAAATGCAAAAAGTGCGTACCTCGGTTGCAACGTTTAATAATCTCCAAATATTTTTTATTTTTTTCAAGAATTCCTCTCGCCTTTAGTCGGTAAAATGTTTAAAAAATTTGCAGAAGCGTCATTGTAGGGGACATAGGTGAAAAATACTATGTCTTTCTTTATTCTTCTCTTCAATTTCGACCCTTTTATCAGCTTTCAAGGCATTTTTTGAGATATTTGCATATCAAAGTTCTAAAATGCGCATCTCAAATTGTGACGTCGCATCTCTTATGTTATATTTATTAATTTTCTTAAAGAAAGAGGAAAGCTAACTACCAGCACTGAAAAAAAAAACTCCGGCCATGGGAGCCGCAATTACGGGCTATATAGACATACCGTCCGTTCCGGGCTGAAAGGCCTAAAATTCCGGCTGCTGGAGGCGTAGCTTCGATTGCTCCGGGTTCGGAGGCGGAAGCTACGGCTCCAGCAGCCGGAATTTTCGGCCTTTCAGCCCCGAACGGTCGGTATGTCTATTTGCAGCTCCCAAGGCCGGAGGTTTTTTTCAGTGAGGTCATACCGACATCTCTATTCCTAACAAATCACACAAATTTGCAATGAAACATTTTGCACTGGCGGATCCAGTAAATTGGCAACATTGTCTTTTCTTTATTAAACCTATGAAAATGTATCGATTCTTAGATAAGCCAGGTGTTCGGACAAGAATCGATTATTTAGCATAGTTCAAATGGAGAAAATTCGATGTTGCCAAACTGCTGGATCCGCCTCTACATTATGATTACTTATAGTTAGGAAAGAATAGGACTTACGTTTTATTTTCTTAGGTTGTTCCTCGGAGGCGGCGATCATATAAGCCTGCTGGTGGTGGACCAGCTGGAGGGAGTCAATTTGGTGGCCCATTGGTGTGGCCGAGTGCGCATGCGCTATCGAGTGGTGGAGGGGCGGCAATTCCATACTATGCATACCACCCGCGCCACCGCATAGGAACTCTCGCTGCCAACAGAAAACAAATCAAAACTCAAATCAGAATAAATTCCAACGGAAACAACCTACTTATAAAATCAGCAGAAAAAGCTTTGCTAAATTGGTGATAACACTATTGCTATCTTGACGGTGTACAGAATAATTTAATGCAGTTTTAGCATTACGTGGTTGCTGATCCAGCTATTTATAATTTTGCTGTGATAAAAACTAGCATTTTTCTTGATATATTATCATTAGAAGCGTAATTATCATCATAAACATAACGATCATAATCAAAACATATTGACAATGGGCTGATGGGCAGGGTAAGAACGATCCAGGTTTCGAAATTCCACACCTCATTTGGACGAAATTTCTCTAAAAAGGGATTGTTCATTTTTAGATGAGCGCCAAGCTTTATATGAAAACTAGTATGTTAGGGCTCATCTGGACACGTCCCTCGTTAACGCTCATGTGTGAAGCCCGATTATCAATGAGGTTAAATTGCCTTTCATCTCATATCATGTATCTTGCACCGTATGCTGCTCGCCTGAGCTTTAAACTTGGGCGAAAATCCGAGCATTGCTGTGCTAAGGAAACACGCCTTATGAACCATCAGAAGTTGCACGATTTTCCTTGACAAAACGCGAATTTTTGGGATTATTTTCCTTCCGATTTACTGGTCAGAGATTAATATTCATAACTTTCCTCCAAAGTGCATATTTACAGAGAGGAAACTCGACAACATTCGAATGCTCATACGAGGGTCTTCCTTAAAACGACAGAGTTACACTGCCGTGCTGAGGAAAAACACCGTATGAGCCTTCGGGCGTTGCCGACTCCCCCTCAAGAAAAACCAGATTAACTGGGAATTTTTTGAAAATCTTTTGCTTCAAACTTTTTAGACGATTTTGTTCGTAATTTGATGGAAAATACCTGAAAATTTCAAAGGAAAATACATGATTAATCTGGGGAAATTTGTCAACTCTGGAATTTTCATACGGCGTTTTTCCTTAGTACGGTATAGAGCAGAATCGCGAGGACAGGCTGACACAGACTCAGCTTTCGCTCCTCCCTCTGGGTCGTTGCTTGATGGCGGAGGCCGCGGTCGCGGAGCACGTGAGACCAATTAAAACTCAGCCGCTGATCATCACTCATCAGTCATCAGTCATCAGAGTCCCCGCGAATTCCCGATTGCTCATCAATGCGTCCCCCTCCAAATTGAGATAGCACAACATCGAAACGTAGATCCGCGATAGACTCACCGCAGGAGTTAATAGCATCTCTCCTGTGTGGATATTAAATCGCTAACTACCGATCGCACCGATGACGCCGTGTTGCCAAACAAAAACACCATACCGAAAAGTCGTCAGTGCGGATTCATACGAGTTACCAATTTAGGGGCTCGGAGGAGGCGCATAAGTGCAGTTTTTGCTAGTCCCAGAAATAAGTGCTTGAAGTTTCGAAATTACATGGATCCTCACGGCGGAAAGAAAGTCCAAACTGAGTTTTTGATGCTTAACAATTGCAATTTGGGAGAGAATTTTTCACAGAATATGCATTAAGACTAGTTTTACTCGAAATCATTAATGTTTCAATTTTTTCAAAAACTGCACTTGTGCGCCTTGCCCTTCAAACCCCTCAAATTAGCCTGCACTGATAAAGCGCAGAACTGAGTTTCAAGCCATCAGTTTGGTAGGCATCCCGCCAAAAACGGAATCGCTTTATTCTACTAATCTTACTGCTCCTAGGAGATAAAATTACATAGCGATGGAATTGAAGGCAAATCAAATTTCGTTCTTCCACGCCAGATTCCAATGATACAAATCTAACTGCTTCTGGGAGATGACATTGCATAACTGAAAAATTGAAGGGGAATCAATGTTCGATCACTCCAGTCAATTTTTCACGGATATAATTCTTGATGCCAGAGGAAAAATTGCGTATTTTCAACCCAAAGTTTTTATCAATATAATCCAAAGAAAAACTGACCAAAAAATAGTAACATCACGTCTAGGTTACTTTGTATTTGATTTCCCGCATTAACACAAAATATATGTTACTATTACTTATCGTGCACGATTGAACTTTCTTTCTCACCGTAACTGGAGATCACCTCCGTCTTTTTTTCTTCTTCTTATGTTGAGGAATAGAGCCAGAGACAACGAGATACCTCGGTATCTCGGTAATGGCGGATGGCGGAAGCTTTTACCTCTTGGACTCCGATATTCAACAATCTGCTTACTATAGGTGTATTGCATGTTCAACAACGTGTTGAGTATTTCATTTCACAAACGTACCGCAGTTTGGTAAACTTGTTTGGCTCATCACGTCACCCGAAGCCCATCATCCACAAAGCAGGCAGGTTAACAGCCAAAAATAGTTTGATGACTAGTACTATTTTACAAGTAAGAGTAAGAACAACACATCTGATGATGGAGGATTACTCCGAAATGGCCATCGTGGAAAATTCGTGATTTGAAGTAAGCCCACCAATAAATGGCGAGTGGCGATCGAGGGTAAGCTACCACATCTGTTTGTCAAAGTTTCCATCTGTAGGTCGGAGGTGAGGAGGATCTCTTTTGGTCACTGGAAGGAGCAGGGAGGAGGGCCACTTGACAACGGTTGGCGGAAGACAGCGAATGCGACCGGTAAAGCTCGCGACTGCGCTTGCGCAAAAGCGGCAGAGGATTCCGAGTTGTGCCGCGTTACGGAGGAGACCCGAAGTGGATTCCTGTGATGAGCCATGGCGAGCAGGTGCTCTTATGTGTCTGGCGGCTCATCTTGGACTCGGGTTAGGGCCGTGGGCTCCGTAAGACGGGAGAGTTGCGGCCGAGCGAGAGCGGGAGCGGGCTCCACTCCGCGGCCGGGATCATTACGTCCCCCGATAAGATGAATCGCTGGGCGCGCAGACTTGATGCTTCTATTAATTCACCTCAATTAATTTCCAATTTCATCATTTATAATTTATAATTCACTTGTTATCGTGATCTATTCCGCATCGACTCCAGATACGGATCCAGGCTCTCCTCGCCGGCAGTCCACCTCGTGCCTCTTCCTCGCTCCCAATCTCGCTCTCGCGTCCCGCTCCAGACCTGTCCTCCCGTCCCAAGGAAAAACCTCCTATGAGCCTTCAGGCCTTGCCAAATTTCCTTTGATATCACATCAGTGCCGTGACGTGCTTTGCGATGTATCGATTGATCGGTCATTTAAACCTATGGAAAAGTATCGATAAACAGGGTGTTCGCAGCGAACACCGTAAGAATCTAATATTTACCACAGCCTCGAATGGGAAAATATCGATAGATCGCAAAGCATGCCACGCCACTGCAACACACGTATTTTCTGGTACTTATGAATATTTCTCTTTCAATTTTTCAGAATTTTTTTTGCAATTTCTCCTAAGATTCCTGAAAGTATCAAAGAAAAATATTAACATTTTCCCTCAAACATAAACATTTTATGGGAGGTAAATTTAGGTAGCAACTTTCGAATGTTCGTACGGTGTTTTTCCTTAGCCCGATAGTGCCACCGTTCTTCTCACCAAAGAACTTAATTGCATTTCAAGTTTGCCAAATTGCTCCTCGTAAATTTTCTTTTTATAGGAGGAACGTTTAGCGCTTCTCACTGATAATTTTACTGATTTTTCATTTGATCTGATGCTATATTGGGGAAGATTTTGGAAGGAAATTGCACAAGTGCATTCTCATGAAAAATTGAATTGTTTGAGCCAATTTTGCAATCTTGGAATGGAGTTACGTTCCTTTGTCTGTAAACGACGCTAGGTATGACGTCACGAGCTCCGTCCGGACTCTCTTGACTGCTCCTGAAACGGATAGCAAACCAACTTTCCTGAGACAGTATCGACAGAAAAACTCCCAAATCACGTATTTTGGTTTGCGACGTCGTGGAATCCCTGTTGTACTTTATTTTCTAAACGGAGAACTACTGAACGTCAATTCTTAGAAACTTTCGTGAATTTTCCCTTCTGTGCGAAGCAAATGCTGGAAGAACCTTGAGGAATGATGTTAATGTGTTATCCTTTAAAATAATGATAGCATTAACAATCTGAACTAATGTACGCAAGCGGATGAATCAAAGGTTGAATTTGGAGGTCAACGCTATCGTTCACCTTAGAATGATTGTTGGGCTACTCGTTAAGCTTATAAATCACCTAATTATGACCGATGAATATCGTCGAATTTTTGCGAAATAGATTAGGTTTGCTCAACCAATTGTTCAAATCTTCGTTTGACAGTTATATCACCGGGCAGACCTAAGCGTTGACCTCCGAAAATAACTTTTTCAGACCATAAGAAGTTGCTATGAAAACTCTTTTCCCCACGCTTAAGGTTTCGGTCGGAGCTATGCGGCCGTACGGTAGCACACCTTTCGCTTTTCGCCGCAAATAGTGTCGGCCTTTGTTCTTACGTCACTGCGTAAATCTAGGAGAGGTTAATCAACAATGGAGGCAGAATTTCAGAGCGGAAACATGCGCAGAAAAACAGGGAAAGAAAACGATTATATCAGTCGCGAGACAGGCGGAGGCACGCCGCGGTGTGGTCCAAGGTGCGGCGCTGCCGACTTTCAAGTAGAAATCCCTCCACCAATAATGGATTCCTTTCGGAAAATGGGGGAAATTCTACGCTGCACGACTGTGGCAAAGAGTTTTGAAGTGGGGGGGAGAGGGGTGTCCTGTTCGCGGTTGGATCTGTGGATCAAAACCGAGCTGCGAGGACCGCGGCTCCGTCTGTCGGCTCGGTCATGGCGGTAGTTTCAAATTCTGCTCCAGACTTCATGCTCGAAATGAAAAGCAGGTGAATGATCCATTCCTCCATTCTCGCCTCATTCTCACGTTGTTGCCACACCAAGCAATTAGACGGAATTTTGCAATTAGGAACTACAATTGGACGTATTTCTGTTAAACGGAACTAAGCGCCAAATTGAGTTCCATTTGAAGATTTTAGGATCCCGAATAGCGCGTTCCATCAAACGGAACTAAGCGTCATGGAAAAGCATTGTGAGTAATTGAGTATAGGACGGAACGAGCATCGCATTCCGCAACACCCGCCAATCCAAGCCCCCCTCTCGATTCCTCTCGCTATGGCGCTTAGTTCCGATTGAAAGAAATATGTCCAATTTCTAGTCCATCCGAAAAAACGTCTATACGTCGTTTGCAAATTGAGCCAGATATTGTAGCTAGACAAGGTGCAAATTTCAGCATTTTTATGCATGTTTCTTAACCAAAATTTCACGTCAAACACAATACGCACAACGAAAATTACCGAAATCACATCCTTACGAAGATATTTAATAATTCTTGATACGTGATTTCAAACCACCCGGTCATGAAAACTCAATGCTCTACGTGATTCACATCACGCGCTAAACGTTTATCAGGACAGTCTCTGAGATATAAAAATCTGGCAACCTCAATCTTGACACTTTGGCTCAGCTGTAGCAAATTGCTTATAGTTTGAACAACACATGGTGGGACATGAACATTGCTCGATTGAGAAGATTGCTGAAACCGTTGTTGTGCGCGATTTGACTCACGTAGAGCTTAGGGTTTCTTGTGAGCGGGCAGTTCAAAGTCCTCGTAACCAATGTGAAATAAAAATGTTAATATCTCCGTTAGGAGTTGGTTTCAGTAATTTTCTTTGCGCGAATCGTGTTCTACGTGAAATTCTGGTTAAGAAACATGTATCAGAATGCTAAAATTCGTACCTGGTCCAGTAGTCCATTCCAAATTCGAAAAATTGTCCGAGGCAGATCCATTTTTAGAACATTTTGACTTCGCAATTTCTATCCAAAATTTTGCTGTTTTTTGCGCGTGTAATCAGACATGAAGAAGTGAATTTTTCAGCCATAAATACCCAACATTTTTTTGGTAAAAGTGGAAGTTGTGAGAGGAAATGTAGCAAAATATGAATGTAGAGTTGAGTCCCGATTCTGGTGATTGTGGGCCACAGTGCGACAGTGGCGGGACTGCGGGAGGCCTCTGGAAAATATTAGACGCGGTTGTGCATAAGTCATCGCCTGCAATGTCTCGCCGCTGATAAGCCACGAACTCGGCCCAGGAGACACCTTGCATCTTAAAACGAATCGCTCGTGCTCCTACATAGCCGCTAAGCAGAAAACGTCTGTTTAAATAGGGTTCTAGCACTAGTTGCGCGGTTATTGTTCGGCAGCACAACACAGAGCCACGCTTTGAGCCAAATCCCGAGATTCACCCCGCTCTGGTCGTGAGAACCAGAAACGCAAAAAGAAATGATGATGTTTCGAGGACATATTCGTTGTCGTCCCTAAAACAGCTCCTTTGCGTTGAAGACCCCATATGGGTAACTATAGCCTGTCACACTATCAAAATACTCAATGTCAAGGAAATGCTGTGATTGGTCCAAGTCATCGAATAAGCCAATCACAACACCTGGCCTTGATATTTTCATTGCTAGCTTTGATAGTGTGACACAGGCTATTGCGATTAAGGAAGACTTATGGAGATCTTCAACGTAGCATCATAAAAAGGACGGTTTTTGGAAACCTCGGATCGGGCAAATTTCAGCAGTGAGTCTCTGGAAATTGATCCTTTCAAGGCATACGATGACTCGTCACTGCTAAAAATATAAAATGCAGAGGTAAATATGCGGCGAATTTTCTAAATTTTGAGGTAGTTTTGCTCTCATCATAAAGTTTGCTAAAATCTAAGAAATTTTCTTCAGTATATTGTACTTTCTGCGATGACAAATCATTAAAATTCCTCGAAAAAATCCATTTTCAAAGGTTCGTCGCTAAATCTTTCTCAAGGTTTACAAGAATTGTCCTTTTTATGATACTTTGGTACGGATCTCCTTACCATAATATCAAACCGTAAACCAAATGGGGCCTCCTTAGGAAAGGAAGTATTTGAATCAGTTGTCTTCAAAAAGGAACAAGTCCATTTTTGCATGAGCCTTGCCTTGCATAAAAGGACATGCTAACTGAGACTCATCGAGGAATGGACCTGTTCCCTTTTGAAAACAACCGATTCATTTAAGGAGCGAATATGAATACGACCCTATGTGATTCAACGGTCATTTTACCGGAGACTTCAACGCAGCGGTAGAAAAAAGGCGGAAGGGGCAGGTGTGCTTATGGCTATATTTTTGGCCTTGAAATTTGATTTGAGAGGTTTATGCGTGACAAATCACACTTTAAAAAGCATCCCTTTAAAACTTAGATTTAGGTATTAGCTATTTTGCATGATGAAGGCAGTACTAGGACCCTTTGTTGAGGAAATCATTGAGCAAAACTAATAAGGTCGCATCACATGTTTCGGTATCTCTTGGTGTAGTCCTCTCTCTTGCAGATGAAAGGAATCCTGAGATGATCGTTACGTGATTTAATGGTCATTTCGTCGGAGACTTTAACGCAGCGGTAGAAAAAAAGAGGCAGGTGTGCTTATGGCTAGGCTCGGCCCTAAAATTTGATTGGAGGATTTTATTTATCATAAATTATACTTTTCCAACTAAAATTCTTTAAAATTTTAGTTGTTTTGCATGGCATATGGGGGCCGCTGACGGAAATGAGCTGTCAAAGGAACGACAATGAATATAACCCTCGATCCATGTCATTTAAAAAATATTCACCATCGCCTCGCGGCTGCTGGTGGAACCACATTTTGAGACAAAAAGTTCCAGTGTTTCTGGGTCATTTTAGAAACAAAATCTGTGCGCAGGTATGCGCTTTTACGGGAGCGCCAGAAATAAGTACTGAGGGAAAACGCCGTATGAGCCTTCAGGCGTTGCCAAATTTCCTTTAATAAATCAAGCATTTTCGGGAAAATTTGTAAACGTTTTTCCTCCAATTTTTCAGATACTTTTGCTCACAATTTCACCTAAAATTCCTGCAAATGCCAAGGAAAAAAATCCAATGCTTTCTTCAAAATGAACATTTCATCGAAGGAAATTTGGCAACTCTCGAATGTTCATTCGGCGTTTTTCCTTAGCACGGCAGAATAGTGTTCTCTTCTTGCAAAATGTAGTCCAGTCGTTGGCAATGTTGGGTTTCGCCCATCTAAATGCATGTAAAACAATCGGCATCTATCGAAACAGGCTCTCTCGCCTAGAATCGATTATTTATAATGGATTTAAATGGGAGGGGGGCGGTGTTGCCAGCTTAAGCTCGCGGGGAGAGGCGGGGGGGGGGGGGGGGAGGAGTGATCGACTCTCGGTTGAAAAATTCCTTTAGGCGCCTATAACTGTGGATAATGCGAGTGAAAAGACTGAGCCATAGCAACACACCAATCTATTAGGTTCTAAAAACAAGATAGAGCGACCCAGGAGGACTGTAATGCGAGGCAATTTGCCCGCTCATCACATGACAGAACCACGGAGAAGGGTCAAGCAATGGCATTATAGCTTGGGGTTCTCCGTTCCAGAACCGTAATTGTGTTACATTAACGTTGCAACTAAATTACAACCTCTAAAGCTCTGGCAATCATCATTGTTGCAGTTCGCCAGTCCATTTTTTCTCTCGACTCAATCAATCAAGCTTATTGCTCAGATAAGCAGATAAGCTCCGCCGCGGATATAGGAAGATAGGCGGATGCACCGCGGCGCTAGTGGATTATCAGAGGATATGCAACAACCAGGTCTCAACAATGTGACATATCTACCCATGGCCGTCTACAAAAGCACGTATGCTTATGTTTCGTGGTATCGACGCCCTAAGTGCAAACCACGTATCTGCGTCTCCGACATTGCAGACTTTCTGTCGCAGTCTGTTTTTGCTTTGAAAAACTTTGAAAAGCTTTGAAAAAGTCGAAGTAATTTCTTGATTTTTCCTCTCTGTTGCCAGAATATTCTGTACAGATTTCAAGCTGTCGCATTGGAGAAGTCAGCACTTCATGGTTTCCTTATAAAACTATTCAACGTAATTCATCAAAAACGTTTTTAAGTCTTCTTCTCCAGCGGCAGAATATTCAGTAAACATTTCAAACTATCAAGTTAGTATATTTCTCCTCGAAAAAATAAAATAGATGCGGACATTTTGAAACATCGCAGTAGAGATGCGTGGTTTTGCTCTCTAGCCATCGGTCCATGTGCTGTGCTTATTTACTATTACAAGCATGTTATGTATTCATTGGTGTTTTCTTCCTCTCTTTCAAAAACGCTTACATCGTTCCGGCTTTCGGCACATTATGTGAAAATTTAATAACCTACCCTCTCGTTCCCTATATTTTCAAAAACAAAACAAAAAATCTACATCCGATTTCTGGACCAAACCTGCAATGACCAGCGCCAAAAATTCTTGATGATTTTTGTTTTTACTTCAGTATATGTTTGCTTGTTTAATTTTTTTTAAAAAAAGGAAAACAAAAAATAAATGTATTAAAAATCGCAGAATCTTACCTAATTTTATTTCCAATTCCCTTTCAATTAAGAAAATTAAAATGTTCAAAAATACATGTTGGTTGGCTCTAATTAATGATAGTGTCTAATTATACATAAGGAGGACAATGCAAAACTTTGCGATGATTTTCAGAAGTTCAGTACCAAAGTCCTTACGATACATTAAATACAGATATTGAACTGAAGTATATTTGTTAATATTCGTATTATATTTCAAATGAGGTAAGACGAGTGACACTTATTTGTTCCACCAGTCAACTAGTCGCTTGAGGTCATCCACCTCTATATGCAGCAATTAATTTAGCATACGTGAACGACAGAAGCTAATCCTACAAAAGCACATGCGGACGTTTCAGGTATTAAATTAATTTTTTTAACGAAATGAATGAATTCATGAAAAAACGAGAGGAGGGATCTGGTGATTTTGCGATTTCAGTATAGGTTCGTCCCGACAATAAAATATCGTTGAACTTGAGGTGAAGCGCAGTCGAGTCGAAGCGTTGAATGTTGCAGTCTAAATGCTCACTCTGCCGTGCCAAGGAAGAACGACGTATAAACATTTGAGGGCTGCCAAATTTCCTTCGATAAAATTTTTATATTCGTGGAAGGTTATGAATATTTTTCCTTGAAATTTTCAGGAGCTGCAGGTAAAATTGCGAACAAAATTATCTGAAAAATTGGAAGGAAAGTATCCATAAGTTTTCCAGGGAATTCGTGTTTTACCAAAGGAAATTTGGCAGCACCTAAAGGTTCATACGGCGTTCTTCCTTAACACGGCAGCATTGTTGACAGTAGGTAATGAGCCGATGAGAGCGCGCGCGCGAGAATTCACACAGCCGCGATTGTATGAAATGCGCGTCTGATTCCTAGCATGCAATAAGAGCGTGTTGCAATCCTCATTAGTATTCACGTGTCAAACACACCCTTCGAATTGAGTTCTCAAGCTTACGCGATGACAGACCAAGTAATACATAAAATTTTTGCGTTGACGATTTAGTTTAAATGTTTTTTTTTCTTGTCTAATATCTTCAATAAAAAAAATTTCCTTTGCGATTATACACCACAGTGTTGAGTCGGAATCTTTCAAAATGTAAGCAAGAAAAAGGATACAGTAAAAGCTCGCTGAGTCGAATTACGCTTGAGACGAAATGCCGATTAAGTCGAATTTTTTTGTTCGGTCCCTAGACACGTCTGTAAGTTAATTTGTAAAGTTCTAAAGGGTCGTCTTGTCTTTTGATTCTATTTAAGATTTTTCACTTAAATATTAATTTCTACTATTTGATGGAGAATCGGTTAAGACGAATTGCCGCGCAAGTCGAATTTTTTATCGGTCTCTACACAATTCGACTTGGCGAGCTTTCACAGTATCAAAAGTGCGAGAGGACAGATGATTGTCGTTACCTACGGCATTTCTCAGCAAAATTTTTCCCCTCCAAATTTCTCCGGGGAAAAATGAACAGAACAATACAGTAAGCGAAAATAAGCCAGTTAAATTTATAGATATAACTGATAGTCCGAGGTGTTAGAATAAATAAAATATATTGGCTTTGCGCCGTTAAAAACATCGAAGCTAAATCCCAGTGCATTTATAACGGAGCCTGCAAGATTTCCAAAAAATACAGGCTGATAAGAATAAAGAGTGCATTTCGCAAACCGTAAAAAGAGTCGAACCTGCTCTATAAGAGCGGGGCGGGATTCGCTCCGCAGAAAGGAAATATTCCACCATGCACTCGTAGTTTTCGGGTTGTCTGGGAGCTATATAAGCTCCGGAGTAAAAATAATTCCGGATTTATGTATGTATTAGTCGCTTTTACAGTACACTAGAGGACTAGGTCGCTCTGTGGCACGTAACCATCACTGAGAATTGTCAGGGTAGAGATTTTCCGGCAGCTAGCATCTCTCCGTCTCTTTTTGAGTACTTTTTTCACCGTTTAGCCTACGCCCTCGTCGACCCCTACCAGCGGGCTGATTAATGAAATTGATAGACAAAGCGTTAGACACAGAAGACATAGGGAATGGAGGTTGAAGTGGGTGGTATAAGTACTTGTTTATGATGACTCCATAAACCTAACCTTGACAAACTTAAATGGATAGCCAGTCTGCGCAAAAATTCAGTAGAAAAGTAACTGATGACGAGGTGGTGAGAGTTGCCCAGTTGTAATTCATGCACGAAGACGGAATACTCGAAATTCTCTCGAAGGAGATTTGCATATTAACCCTTCCACCTGCGCCCCCGCCCTCCGCCTCCACATCCGATGGCGCCCCCACCCCCGTCTGAGGTTGAGCGAAAATTGCGAGGACAAAACTCACACGAGAACGGATTTCGAACAGAGGAAACGGATCCGCGGGAGACGAGAGGAAATAAAAAGGGAAAAATAAGGATTGTATGATAATACTGAGCCACGTTGCCATTGGATCATTGAATCTCGGGGTGATATAGAGGTGTTTGGTAAGAGATTCGGCGACGAGGGTTCGGGGGTTCGGTTGTGAGGACGCGTCGGGCACTCGGCAACAGGAAACGGAGTGAGTTTTGTGGTGGACTCGCGGATGGCGAATGGTGGCTGCTGGAACTGGACGGAGTGGAAGTCGCACTCTGCCATTAGCCGAAGGAAGTCGCCCGACCGCAATCGAACATGATCAAAATCACCAGTAGCTCGGAGAAGAAACCCTCGGATGACTGATCGCCCCGATTCTGATTCTGACTCCCCGATCACCCGCGTCTGCCAATCCTCCAGCCTTCAATCTCCCGCACAGAGAAAGAATAATTTTGTCTGCAATACCTCCATGAATAAGCTTGTTCAGCAATTATTAATTCTTATATTTTCGGTGAAAATTTTAGTATTCCTCTCGAACTAACTGATGTATTTTTACGCAAACTGATTGCGGTGGGCGCACGAGTTGTAAAACGGTATGTTGGAGTTTTTTAGCCAACGTGCGTTAAATTCAGCATAAAACTGTTATCTCACTACAGAGGAAAAAAACTCACACACAAGCAAAATTTTCGCTCAAAGAGATACGGTGTTTGATGCAACACTACTAGTCACAACCAAGGAGGATTGGCCCAACAAGGCCGAAACGCGTCTGCAGTTGCCTTCTTGAATGGTTGTTACTAGTGTTGCTCCAAACAGCGTATCTCTTTGAGGGAAAATTGTGCTTGTGTGTGGGCTTTTTCCTCTGTAGTGAGATATCAGCTTTATGCTGAATTTAACGCATGTTGGTTAAAAAACTCCAACATACCGTCTGAATTTTATAACTTAGCTACAAATAACTGAAGTTCGCAATCGAGGGAGGCAAAATTCAGTTCAGGCACTCTGTTCAAAATCGAAGAGGGAAATTCGGAAGCAGAGTCTATTAGCGCCCAAAGATCCCGATTGATAAGAATGCGAAGTGAAATTAGCGCCATAAAAGCGTACGCGCTTCGGAATGTTCTAAGTCACTCCGTCAGGAGTATACAAATTCCAGTGGCGGATCCAATGTAAGGGCCATGGTGGCATTTCTAAGGAGATATAAACATGATGGAGAATAAGGGCCCTGTCTCAATCCAAGGTAAGTAAAACGTAGGTACACTCTTGCCGATCCCTTTGGCCAAGACGCACACCTTTTTCCCCACTTCAAGAGCCGTGGCGCGAGATCTGCATTTCAACAATTTTGCAGTCTTGGTTGAAAACAGACACCAATGAAGATCAGTCGTTTCACACTTCAGCCATCAAAATGAACATTTTCAACGATTTCACATGCACTAAATTTGTTCATTCATCAACAGCAGACGGTGACATCAGCCTGTTTTCGGACATGACTGCAAAATTATCGAAATGCGAATCTCTCGCTTGGGCTCGTGGCGGGAGCAAAAAGTTGCATTCCTGCCAAAGGGGTCGGCTGGGGTATACCTAGGTTTCTCTTAGCTTTGTCTCAATCCTCCTGTTATACATTGAAACCGAAGGAGCGTGGTGTTCTTCTGGCCGGCGTCGCGGAGTCCGATCGACAAGAGCCGACTCCGAAAAGATCGACATGCGGCGGTAATGGTGGCAACGGCGATTATCCCTCCTGCCGGGTTGCCAGACTTCCCCATCTCCGCGGATGGCTCCTGCACAAATGCGAGCATTATCGGCGTGACTCGGCAGCGGAGGTTGCGTCCAGTCTTCATTCGGCCATCGGACGGCGGCGACGGCGGCGGCGGAAGTGGTCTAAGTCCCCGTATCCGCGTCTCGGTGTCTTCATGGCCTCGACTATTATGAATGGACGCCACGGTTGCCCGTTGGTCTTCGGGAATCCTGCCCGTTCCACGTGAAAAGAGCGCATTTCCAGGCTCAATAGGCTCGCATTCCGACGCCATTCATAAAACGACGCTCATACAACATACTCGCGGGAGCCGCCGTGTCTGGCCTCAACCAGGACCAAGATCCCGCGCCGGGCACCTTAATCAATCTCGGAATTTTCTCTATAAAAACTCGACCTTTATCAAGAGAATTGCACGTATTTTTGTACTGGGGAACAAAGTTTGGTTTTGTGGAAAGTAGCACGGTGCTCTATATCGGATGCAATGTTCGCTTTACTCGACCGTTTTTCTCGTTTCAAGGAACCGTACCTCGGTTCACGTAACCGAACCTCCCAACTGAACCGATCCGAAGTAATAGCTCACAATGATAGGAACTGAAATTTGGTGTCAATAAAGGAAGTAGAGCACAAAGGAACCTGCACGTGCAATTAAAATTTGTTGGTTTCTTTGGGTCACATGTAGTGGCCAAGCCCGAGGGTTACACTGACCAAATCTTTGGATTGCAATTTGCAAAATTCTTCCAAAATGAGGCACGATCCAGGATCCAACCTGGACCAGGATCTAACCTAGGAACCAGGATCCTAAAACCAGGATCTAACCTGGATTGCATCGATGATAGTCCGATGCGCTAGCCACTCGCAAGTTGAAATGTTGCAACCTTGGAGTGACGGCAGGGAAACGAGAGTGCCTCAGTCCAGCGGGACTCTTTTTTCAACCCCCCCCCTCCCCCTCCCCCCAGATGTCTCAGAGTGACCAGCGGTCTCGGTCGATTTAACCAAAAATTTTAAGGACCGATCGATTTAACCGAAACAAAGTAACTAAAAGTAACCCCATGTACACTGAAAAAAATTATCACAATACCAACTATACTTCTGGCTGATGTACCGTTTCGCGGGGCAATTAAAGTAAAGAAGTTCCAAAAATGATAATTAGAGTCAAAAATAAAGTTTTTTAACTCTAACGAGTACGAGTACAAAACTGAGGAGGGAGAAAGTCCAGCTCAGGCACATTGCATTGGATTATTAAGTTGGAGCCACGCCGAGAGATCTATACCGGTTTGGGTCTTTTAAGACCTCATCAGCAGATCACACTCGTCAGTGAACCACCTAGTTGCATACAGTTCGGGCCACTTCTTAGTGTTGTTTTTCCTCACTTCCGGCTGAGTTTGGCGCCAGATATAAGAGTAGTTGCACTAGCCAGAGGTATGGTTGATCCACCTCCACGTTCAGCGGACTCAACCGTACCTCTCACTGGCATGGCCGGATTCACCTACTTGCCGTCCATGGGCCGCCTGTATTTTGCCGCCCCCTCTCATTTGTTTTGAAACTCGATAAAAACCATCAAATGAACATGTCAGCGGGGGAGGGGTGCATAAGACGCATTTACTCGTCTTGAATACATTTTCTGGGAAAGCCCTGTCAACAATACTAGCAAAAGTTCACGGAACTTTGCGCGAAAGTTAAGTTCCGTAAACCTATCTCTGTGTGGACAAGGCCTTCCATTCATAAGAAATGAACGAAAAAATTATGAAAGAACAAACATAAATGTGGATCAATGATTTTAACTTCCGCCGCCGCGCCGCGCAGATCGCACCGTGTTTGGCGCAATGCGTGAAGTATTCATGCAGTCTTGTAGGCGCCATGCGTTTCACGCTGACCGCACTGTGTTTGGCGCAATGCATGAAGTATTCATGCATTCTTGTAGGCGCTATCCGTTTCACGCTGACTGCAATGACCGCACTGTGTTTGGTGCAATGCGTGAAGTATTCGTGCAGTCTTGTAGGAATGTAGGCGCTAATATGTGTTACATGCCGATCGCCGCGCCGAGGGCTTCTCCTTTTCATCTCAAGTCCTCGCTATCATTTCTCTAAGTCGCTCCGTTCCAGGCCAAATTGCGTGTTTGGTCTCTCTCTTAACTCGACTTATTGAAGGTGCTGTCTCTTGTATCAGTAAGAGACGACAAAATTAGAAATTACTATCCTCTCAGGAAATGAGAGATTTTGTCGCCTTTTCTTGTTTGTAATTTTGTTTTTATAAATCCAATTTTTTTATGCCTACACTTTAAAAAACTGCAAATTTTTGCCGCCCCTTAGATTTGCCACCATGGGCCGCGGCCCATGTGGCCACCCTCTTAATCCGGCCCTGCTCACTGGTGTGACTACTCTACATCTAGCGCCAAAAGCAGCCGGGAAATTGCAGAAAGAACATGTTGAACTGCAAGTTCTTCTTTCCTTTGTTCTATACTTGAACTTGTGAAACTTTGTATCAGTTACGAAAATGTTTAACTGAGTCCGGCTTTACTCCGAGTTATATCTCCGTACGACCCGCGGACGAAGCACTCGTGGAGACTTGGATCTCCATTGAAGCGTCGCGGGGGAAAGAGGAGTCTAGGTGCCGGCTCCAACGATGACGATGAAGGGAGCTGGGAGCGGCCGCCGCAGAGCTGGCTCAACACAGGGAGGTTGAGCCATGATAATTACAGGTGATCGTGAAGCCACGCCGGGCCGAACCGCGCCGGGCCCGGGCCCCGGGAGCCGGTAATTGCGAGATGTGCTTTGTCGCCGTCGTTATCAACTCCAGAGGTCATTGTCAACCCAGCGACCTTGGCTCCGACCATCAGCTCTTGACACCACCCACCTGCCCCCTCACCTCCGCAACCACCGCGTCACAGAGGATTATTCCGGGATGAGCCTCGAGGCGCGTTAGGGAACGTGCAAGTCGTGGCCCACGCCCGAGTGGACTTACGGCTGTCTTCCCTAGTATGGTGGCTCTCCCATTCCCCTGGGGACGCCTCTGGACCCCGTCATTAGAGCAGCGCTATTTTTCACTCTTACCATATTTTTTTTTCTGTTTGATTAATAGGGTTTTGCCACTGCTGACCGCTCTTCCGAATTGGATCCCATTCTCGTTCGGAAATTGTGAACGTCATTTTCCCGTGCGTTTTGTTTGTCTCTTTCCATTCACTGGCTTGAGCGGGAAATATGAGAAGGGCCTCAGATTTTCGGTTAGGGCGTCTACTTTTTAAAATCGTCGAATTAAGCGTAACGACCCTGTATAATCCGATGTTGTTAAAAATGTCGTAATTTCCACGGGGTCGTGGAAACTCAAGAACACGTCTCACGATACTTGTGAAATTATTTTCTTCTCCTCCAAAATTGTGCGCAACTTTCTACGAAAAGTGTTCATTGGGTTTCTTTGAAAACAAGAATAAATAAAAAATCTCGAGGTAACTTTTGCAATTTAGGCAAGAAACTGGGACAGGCGCTTTGATTTAAATGTGACAGGATCCCTGAAAATGTACCTCATCTTCCAAAAATTCAAAATTGAATTACTAATACCGTCGTAAAAATGGTCAAAATCTGGACATTTTGACTCGAGTTTGGCTCTGAGAGCTCAAAAGTTGAAGGTAATATTATGACATTTTGGAGTTCCATGACAAAAATTCCTAAGTTTTGGTTTAAGTTTCAGGGTAAATTTAGGTTAAAAATTCTAACATGTGTACAGAAAAGGAGTAGCTAGTATCCTCTGTGGTGAAAAAATTAAACGCAACACCTGCGCAGCTTGTTAAGCCTTCTAGACAGCAATTCCCGTTGAGAATTCAAAATCTCCAATTTTGACCTCTTTCTCTGAATTTGGCTCAAAAGGGACAATCTGCGGCCGGTGGATAAGGTCCCTTATCACAGATCATGTCAAATACAAGGTGATACAAAAGTCTCGCACCAACCCTAAGTCCTTAGGGCTCTTGCCCCTTTTCAGGATGGTCCCTTTAAAGTTTTGGGGGTTTCCAAAAGTCGTTTCCTTTGGCCTAGGAGCACTCAAAAATTTCAAGTCCTTGCCTGAATTTGTTCAAAAGTTACAGGATTTTTTGTTCTGTTTATTCATTTTTTAGTATACATATGGCATACCCCCTGCGCGCTTCGCGGTACAACCCTCTCCCCCTAAATGCTTCGCGCTTGGAACTAGGGATGCAGGACTTTTGGATCACCCTGTATTTTCTCTGTTATACGAGTAGGTTTTTTGGGGACTTTGATCATCGATAGGAAATTAGCATGGAGGATGAGTAGGAGGGGTCACGGATTGGGTGATCCGGCCTGGAGGACCAATGAGGCTCGGAGGTGTGGGTGACTCGGATGGCTCTGAAGGAGGATTTGGAT